>CM018691.1:38904396-39277652 GCA_009363875.1 Mikania micrantha | reverse complement strand
TGATGCAAACATTGTCACTGGTACGTTCCTTCTCAATATCTTTATGCATCAGTTTTATTTGACACAGAGCAGATAGAGTTTTATTTCTCTCCTGAATTTGCATCATTACTTTCATTGCCTACGGTAGAACTAGAAACTCCTTATGTCATTGAACTTGCAAACGGCAAGATGATCAAAACTAGCAGTGTTATTCAAGGATGTTCCTTGAATCTGAATGATCACCTTTTCTGTATCGACTTACTTCCTATTGAGCTTTGGTAGCTTGATGTCGTGGTAGGCATGAATTGGCTTTCTGATAACCAAGCGGAAGTTGTATGTCAACTAAGGTGATCCGTATTCCATTACCTAACGGTAATACACTGGTAGTTCAAGGAGAACGAGCCGGTAGAAAACTTGGTCTCATATCTTGTATGCGGGCTCAGAAATTTTTAAGGAAAGGCTGTTTATGCTTTCCTGGCACACACGTGACCGAGCACAATTCTTCACCTACACGTATCACTGATATCCCAGTAGTCAAAGATTTTCCTGAAGTTTTTCCTGAAGATATATCAGGATTACCCCCAACAAGACAGGTTGAATTTCGTATTGACTTGATTCCTGGCGCTGCACCTGTTGCTAAAGCCCCGTATCGGCTTGCGCCATCTGAAATGCAAGAACTTTCAGGTCAATTACAGGAACTTCTTGATAAAGGTTTCATTCGACCCAGTTTTTCACCCTGGGGAGCACCAATTCTTTTGTGAAAAAGAAGATGGATCATTCAGGATGTGTATCGACTACAGGGAACTCAATAAACTGACAATCAAGAACCGTTATCCATTACCTCGTATTGATGATCTGTTTGATCAGTTGCAAGGTGCTACATATTTCTCAAAAATTGATTTGAGGTCCGGATATCATCAGTTGCGAATCCATGACAATGATGTTCCAAAAACTGCTTTCCGAACCCGGTACGGACATTACGAGTTTTTAGTAATGCCGTTTGGTTTAACCAATGCACCTGCAGTTTTTATGGATCTGATGAACCGAGTATGTAGACCTTATCTGGATAAGTTTGTGATTGTATTTATTGATGATATTCTCATTTATTCCCGGAACCAGCAGGAACATGCCCAACATCTGAAACTCATCTTAGAACTTCTAGCACGTGAACAGCTATATGCCAAATTTTCCAAGTGTGAATTTTGGTTACGAGAAGTTCAGTTTCTGGGGCATGTTGTGAATGAGAATGGTATTCAAGTGGATCCCAGTAAGATCAAAGCGGTAGAACAATGGGAGACACCCCGAACCCCGACTGAAATACGTCAATTCTTGGGGTTGGCAGGTTATTATCGTCGATTTATCAAGAACTTTTCAAAAATCGCTCTGCCACTTACCACTTTGACTCAGAAGAACCAACCGTTTATATGGGGTTCCCAACAGGAGGAGGCTTTCCAACTGTTGAAACATAACTCCTCTGCAATGCACCTATCTTAGCACTACCGGAAGGTACAGATAACTTCACGGTTTATTGTGATGCTTCCCGTCAGACTTGGACTTGGGTGTGTTTTAATGCAGAACGATAAGGTGATCGCTTACGCTTCTCGGCAGTTGAAAGATACACGAGAAGAACTATACCACTCATGATCTAGAACTTGGTGCAGTTGTGTTTGCACTCAAGATTTGGAGACATTATCTGTACGGAACCAAGTGTATTGTGTACACGGATCACAAAAGTCTCCAACATATTCTAGATCAGAAAATGTTGAACATGCGACAAAGGCGATGGGTTGAACTCTTGAACGATTATGATTGTGAAATCCGTTATCACCCAGGCAAGGCAAATGTTGTGGCCGATGCCTTGAGTCGCAAGGAACGTCAAACCCCTACGTGTGAGAGCGTTAGGTTTGACTATCCAACCAGTCTAATTCCCAGATTAAAGATGCTCAGCAACAAGCTTTACAAACAACGAATTATTCTGCTGAGGGACTAAGAGGATTAGACAAGAAACTCGATACTAAGGCTGATGGACTGTTGTATTTCAAAGACCGAATGTGGTTCCTCTATTCGGTAACTCTCGAACAACTATCTTGGATGAGGCGCACAAATCCAGGTATTCTATTCATCCAGGTGCCGATAAAATGTATAAAGATCTTAGAGATTTTTACTGGTGGCCTGGGATGAAGAGAAACGTATTAGAATACGTGGACCGATGTTTAACGTGTCTTAAAGTGAAGGCTGAACATCAACGACCTTCTGGGTTACTCCAACAACCTGAGATTCCCATGTGGAAATGGGATCAGATCTCTATGGATTTCATTACAAAACTACCCAGAACGTCACGTAACCATGACTCGATATGGGTTATCGTTGATCGCCTTACTAAATCTGCGCATTTCTTACCCATCCGAGAAGATTACTCTATGGATCGACTGGCTAAACTCTATGTTAATGAGATTGTATCTCGACATGGAGTACCGATCTCTATCATTCTGACAGAGATAGTCGATTTATGTCACGATTTTGGCAAACTCTTCAGAATGCTCTGGGCACGCAAATCAATATGAGCATGCCTATCATCCACAAACGGATGGGCAAACGGAGCGAACAAATCAAACGTTAGAAGACATGCTTAGAAGCTGTGTGATTGATTTTGGAGGTAGCTGGGATATTCATCTTCCACTTGTGGAATTCTCGTACAATAACAGCTACCATACCAGCATACAATGCGCTCCATTCGAGGCACTGTATGGGCGCAAGTGCAGATCTCCTATTTGCTGGTCGGAAATAGGAGAAAATCAAATCATTGGCCCAGAATTCATCCAAGAAACCACTGACAAGATCGCACTGATTCAAGAACGAATTAAAGCTGCTCGCGATCGTCAAAAGAGTTATGCTGATAACCGTCGTAGACCTAGAATTCCAAGTTGTGATCGTTGTAATGTTGAAAGTATCACCCTGGAAGGGCATTTTCAGATTTGGTAAACGAGGTAAACTCCTCACCGAGGTTTGTAGGGCCATTTTAAAATTCTTGAACGAATTGGATCTGTAGCCTACAGACCTCGAATTACCTCTTTGAACTCAGTAACATTCATGACGTTTTTCACGTATCAAATCTGAAAAAGTGTTTTAAACGATGAATCTTTGATCGTACCTCTTTGAAGAACTTCAGATCGAGTAAACCTTCAGTTTACCGAAGAACCGGTAGAAGTAATGGATCGAGAAAGTTAAGGTACTCAACCAGTCGCATACCATCGTTAAAGTTCGCGTGGAACTCTCACGAGGACCTGAATATACCTGGAACGTGAAATCAGATGAAAGCCAAACTATCCCTCACTTGTTTTCTCATAACAATTGTCGACTGATAAGTCTTCACTAAATTTCGGGACGAATTTCTTCTCTAACAGGAGGAGACTGTGGCAGTTGCGTACGAAGAATTCGGCATTAATGACGTAAGCACATTTGATCGTGTTTGAAATCCACGAGGAATTAACAACTTTTGTTAATGGGGATTGTTAGAACGTGAAAAATGATGAACGTGGGCGAAAACCGCACGCAAAACGGAGTTCGTATGCCCCCGGAATCGCGAAACGAAGTTTAAATCAAAAATGGGATGAAAATCGGGTCAGGCGGTACGCCTGGCGT
This sequence comes from Mikania micrantha, assembly GCA_009363875.1. Classification (NCBI taxonomy): domain Eukaryota; kingdom Viridiplantae; phylum Streptophyta; class Magnoliopsida; order Asterales; family Asteraceae; genus Mikania; species Mikania micrantha. The sequence goes on along the minus strand of CM018691.1, from coordinate 39,274,031 downwards.
GGGTGTACACCAACCCAGGCGATACGCCTGGCGACTATGTCGGCAAAAAAATATAATTTGAGATCAGATCGCATAGAATTGTCCAGAACTCATTTTCTCGTCCCTGCATCACCTTTAGACGCAATAAACCAGCCATCAAACCTTTCCAAACTTCAATCTAAGCTCCTCAAACATCTGGATCATCCCACGGATCGTATATACAAGTCCCGATCGTAGTTTACCCGCAGGAACTCGTCAGAACAGGTAACGGTTCGTTTTAACCTTCTAGTTTGATTTTGATTGATTAGATCTTGATTTTGAACGTAATGAGATAGTTAGGATTGTTGATTATTGCCTAGATGATGGCTAGGATTGATTATAAACGAAGAACACGAAGTTCTAACGGTTAAATCCTTGTTTTGATCCGTTGTGATGCCCGGTTTGCATGAAATCATACCTATGATTATAATGGTTTAAACCATTTGATTATGACAATGTAGGTGATTAGTTTGATTAATCTTTGAAATGCAAAGGTTAAATCCAAGTGTTTCAAACTAATCATAATCATTAACATACTCATTGGAATGATTATCTGATGTTTATGATAACAGTCAGATTAGTATGTTAAATCTGGTTATTTCACCTATTATGGTGCTACATTGTGATATTTCATGATATTTGGGTAATCAATAACAAGGATTAATCATTTCTAAGCCATTAAATCATCTAAAAATTGTCTTAATATTATAATCAACAATATTAACTATTTGATTAATCCGAGATTATTTAGATTAATCTAGAGTGTCATCAACTTTGTGTTAGGAACCTAATGCAATGTAGGTTCCTACATTATCATACATTGTATGATATAACCTTAAATTGGTTAATGATATAATTAATATCGAGTTGAGATGATTTATTAAGCAATGTCTTTGACATTGAACGTTCAGAAAGATCTAATCAGTAAACTAGAACATAAATAACTTATTAAATATAATTAAATGCAGAATCATCTCTTTGTTGTTAGATTTGAGAGATTTTGCTACCTTATATCATCAGGTGAGTTTCGTACCACCCCTGTTCTTTTAATGTTTTATAAACATCGGGGTATAACTGCTAAACTTTTCTTGATCATATGATATGTGTCACTGTTATCTGCGTGATTTCATGTGATTAACTGAATTTGTGGATTTCATGGGATTGTTGCCGTTAGTATCTCTATCATGATATCAAAGTCCTCATTCTTGAACTGTATCTAGTGAACCCATGTGTGGCCGAGCAGAAAACATTGATAGTACTATCGGTTGACACCCCATTCACTGGGAGGATTGCATCTCCCCTGGTGTGAATGTTTGTTATCTGTTTCCTGAACTTCTTAATGGTGTGATAGACATTAAGATAATGAGGCAATAAGATATGTACCGACGGGTAATATCGAGAACTGAACATATCGTCCGAAAGGAACTAGATACGGGTCCCATGGTTATCCGGAACTGTGAACATGTATTTGAACTTAACTGTCATATCATATGATTTAACTAAACTGTATGAACTCACCAGCTTTGTGCTGATGTTTTCGAAACTAAAACTTTTGCAGGCAATCAAGGACAACGGTGAGGATGCACTCACAGCACTAGCAACAACTGTAATTAAATAAATTGTAATATGTATAAACTGTAATAATATTTGTAACCACGAACCTTGTAATGTAAGTTTTACTTTTCGTAATCTGTGTGCTATGATGATACCGGATCAAGTAAGTCACCCCTCATGCTCTGAGACATCACCACTATGCTTCCGCTACCCTTTTGATGACATCATTCTCAGGTGACGAGAGGTGGGGGGTGTGACAGGGTGGTATCAGAGCCACAGGTTATAGAGAATTAGGTGACTTAGAGCCTAGACTATAACCATAGTTCGTATAATGACACAGAGAGCACTGAATACAACGAACGAACAAAACTTGTGTTGATTTAAGTTAGGATAATCGAGTGATCCAGGTTTCAGTTATGAGTGGCCAGCATAACTGAAATTTGCAATACTTGTGCATTCTAGTTTAAGTCAATCCAAGCTGAACTATAACAATTCTAAAGACTAATAGTTGCTTTGAGATAGGAAGAGATATCATATCATGTTTGTATTGAATATTATTATTCAATGTTTATTTCATGATACTGATCTAGAACTTTGTTTATTCAGCAATGGCGAACCCGGGAGAAAACTATATTTACCAGAGATTCCCTTACATCATCCTTGACGACACACCCAGTGACAGCTCGGGATCGAGCTCGGGTGCAGTACCATCTCATGCGTCTTCTGTATCATCTCAGGTGGGACCACAGCTACCAGCTACACCACCCCGATCTCCTTTTGTACCACCACTACCGCCCTCCCGTTCACCACCACCACCGGATCCCCACCGGCACAGTCCACCCCACTCACCGCTGGCCGACGCTTCGGCCATGAGGAGGCAGAGCTCCTCACCACACAGAGCCCCGGCATGGGACGGGCTCAGGCGTATGCGGGGCCAGGCCCGCAAGACTACGGGACTACCTCCACGACGCCCTATGGCTCCACGGGACGAGCCAGCACCAGTACACGAGGTGGGAGAATCCTCCCACCAGGCTGAGCTTCGGGCTCAGGTACAGCAGGTATCTCAGGACCTGCTGGGCCTCCGACAGGATTTGCAGCAGCACCATGCCACGATGGAGGACACCCGTAACACGGTGTTGGAGATTCTCACGTCTCACCTGGCTCTTATGGAGCATGTGACTACTCAGGGTGCGGACACCCTAGCCTGGAGGGCGACCATTGAGGATCGCCTTCGGAGGACCTGGTGGAGGGAGATGATTGCTGCATGTAAGCAGCGGGTGGCAGCCTTTGGGGAAAGGCTGCAGGGACTGATCTGGATGCTCGGTACGCTGAGCACCGAGGCTAGACTTATCTGGTTAGCTATAGTACTTGCTACTATAGCTATAGTGCTAGCCTGTTTACCGTATTTCTTACGGTAAGTCAGATCAGTTGACCCACATTTTTGGGATTTTCATTGTACATCTCATAGACGGATAGGTTGTTTGTATGGATGTATTATGAGGGCACTCTTTGTATCATAAACTTTATGGTTCTATAATAACAGTGTTGTTTTAATCAAACGTTTGTTTCTGTATATCTGTTGTATGTTATGTGAACACTATATCTATATCAGTATGAGAACGTATCTATGAACATATCAGTATGAGAACGTATCTATGAACATATCAGTATGAGAACGTATCTATGAACATATCAGTATGAGAACGTATCTATGAACATATCAGTATGAGAACGTATCTATGAACATATCATATGAGAACGTATCTATGAACATATCATATGAGAACGTATCTATGAAGAGAACATATCCTATGGGCACATATCTAACTGAAAATATTTGCGCTGATACAGTACGAGAGCCATACTGTATGCGAATATATTTAACTAAAAACATATATTGCGCGAAAATACAGTACGAGAGCCATACTGTATGCGAATATATTAACTAAAATACAGTACGAGAGCCATACTGTACGAGAACATACTAAACGAGAACGTATCTGTAATGTGAACGAGAACATATCAGTAACTAAAGTATAGTACGAGAGCCATACTATACGAGAACATATCAGTTAACTAAAAGTACAGTACGAGAGCCATACTGTACGAGAACATATCTAAACGAGAACGTATCTGTAATGTGAACGAGAACATATCAGTAACTAAGTATAGTACGAGAGCCATACTATACGAGAACATATCAGTTACTAAAAGTACAGTACGAGAGCCATACTGTACGAGAACATATCTAAACGAGAACGTATCTGTAATGTGAACGAGAACATAACTAATGAGAACATATCTGTAATTAAAGTACAGTACGAGAGCCATACTGTACGAGAACACGTGAACATATCTGTTGTTGTGTGAGAACATATCTAGTACATGAACTGAGAACATATCCTAGTCCTGTATGAACATATCTCTAAAAACATGTATTGCGAGGCAATGAGTTGGGTTATACTCTACACATGTTTTGAAATAACAGGACTAAGTATAACTACGAATATCTGAATGACTAGTGTGAATTGAGAACGTATCTGGATCTTTTCAATGTAGTTATACTTGAATACTTGAATGATCACATTTCAACATGAAATTGTCAGCATGTCTGAACATGGTTGAGTTATGTGATTAAAAAGGGTTATATCTTTAATATTCTTGAACTGACCTGAGTTTGTCTGCATGTGAGCAGAACTATGGCTCCGAAAAGAGGTCGTCCAGCTAAGAAAGCTACCGAGAATATTACTTCCCCTGAACCGAATCCAGTTCCACCACCTGTTTCTGAAACAAATACCGTTCCTCTGGTGAACCAGGACCCAAACCCGACACCAACGGCAGCTCCTAGTGGGTCGGTATTGAATGAAGCAGCTATAGCCCGAATCGTAAAGGAACAGCTATCGGCTGCTGGCATTGTAATACCACCACAGCCACATGTCACTTCTGGGTCTGGTCATGTGGAACATAATGCCACAGGTGGACACGTTGAAACTGTTCATACCACAGGCACAACTACTACTGCTCCTGATCCACCACGACAGGGATGTACGTATAAATACTTTGCTTCCTGTAACCCACCTACTTTCACAGGTAGGGAAGGAGCGGCTGGACTCCTTAGGTGGATCGAGGAGATGGAAACAAAACTGAAAATCAGCCAGTGTCTGGAGGAGCATAAGGTGTCTTATGCTGCCTGTTCTTTGAAAGAATCAGCTCTTACCTGGTGGAATACCCAGGCTAAAACTTTGGGTTCTGTTACAGTTGATTCTATGGGCTGGAATGAATTCAAAACTCTGATTATGTCAGAGTACTGCCCAATCACTGAAATCCAAAAACTTCAGGAGGAATTCTGGAGTCACTCAATGGTCGGTGCTGATTCTTTAGCCTACACCGATCGTTTTCATGAACTTACTTGTCTACTTCCCAATATGTTTCCAACTGAGGCAGCATTGATTGAGAAGTATATCAAAGGGTTGGTTCCCCAGATTCGGGGAAATGTAACTGCTGCTGAACCCACAACCCTCAAAAGAACCATTCTGTTGACCACCAAGCTTACCGATGAGGCGGTAAGAAGTGGTACATTGATCTCAAAATCTCAGACGGCCGTGGGCCGTAGTGAAGCTGGTACCTCGAACGTTTCTAAAGGTACCAAACGTAAATGGTTTGGCAAGTCCAAGACCAAAGCTCCAGCTGAAACCAGTCAGAACAAACCAACCGTGAAAAACTATGGAGCGGCGGTACCGGAGAGGAAAGTTTACACTGGGCCGGCGCCCAAATGTGATAGGTGTCCCTACCATCACACAGGACCATGTCCTGTTTGTGCAAAATGTAATCGGGTAGGACACTATGCTAAATACTGCAACTTTCCTGCTCGTCAACCAAACCAAGCTCCACGACCCACTGCTCAAACGAACCGGTCATGTTACACTTGTGGAAGCCCTGATCACCTCATGCGCAATTGTCCAACCAATAACACCAATCCAGGGAATCAAGCTAGGGGCAGAGCTTTTCAGATTGGTGCAGCCGAGGCAAGACATGATGCAAACATTGTCACTGGTACGTTCCTTCTCAATAATCTTTATGCATCAGTTTTATTTGACACAGGAGCAGATAAGAGTTTTATTTCTCCTGAATTTGCATCATTACTTTCATTGCCTACGGTAGAACTAGAAACTCCTTATGTCATTGAACTTGCAAACGGCAAGATGATCAAAACTAGCAGTGTTATTCAAGGATGTTCCTTGAATCTGAATGATCACCTTTTCTGTATCGACTTACTTCCTATTGAGCTTGGTAGCTTTGATGTCGTGGTAGGCATGAATTGGCTTTCTGATAACCAAGCGGAAGTTGTATGTCAAACTAAGGTGATCCGTATTCCATTACCTAACGGTAATACACTGGTAGTTCAAGGAGAACGAGCCGGTAGAAAACTTGGTCTCATATCTTGTATGCGGGCTCAGAAATTTTTAAGGAAAGGCTGTTATGCTTTCCTGGCACACGTGACCGAGCACAATTCTTCACCTACACGTATCACTGATATCCCAGTAGTCAAAGATTTTCCTGAAGTTTTTCCTGAAGATATATCAGGATTACCCCCAACAAGACAGGTTGAATTTCGTATTGACTTGATTCCTGGCGCTGCACCTGTTGCTAAAGCCCCGTATCGGCTTGCGCCATCTGAAATGCAAGAACTTTCAGGTCAATTACAGGAACTTCTTGATAAAGGTTTCATTCGACCCAGTTTTTCACCCTGGGGAGCACCAATTCTTTTTGTGAAAAAGAAAGATGGATCATTCAGGATGTGTATCGACTACAGGGAACTCAATAAACTGACAATCAAGAACCGTTACCATTACCATTACCTCGTATTGATGATCTGTTTGATCAGTTGCAAGGTGCTACATATTTCTCAAAAATTGATTTGAGGTCCGGATATCATCAGTTGCGAATCCATGACAATGATGTTCCAAAAACTGCTTTCCGAACCCGGTACGGACATTACGAGTTTTTAGTAATGCCGTTTGGTTTAACCAATGCACCTGCAGTTTTTATGGATCTGATGAACCGAGTATGTAGACCTTATCTGGATAAGTTTGTGATTGTATTTATTGATGATATTCTCATTTATTCCCGGAACCAGCAGGAACATGCCCAACATCTGAAACTCATCTTAGAACTTCTAGCACGTGAACAGCTATATGCCAAATTTTCCAAGTGTGAATTTTGGTTACGAGAAGTTCAGTTTCTGGGGCATGTTGTGAATGAGAATGGTATTCAAGTGGATCCCAGTAAGATCAAAGCGGTAGAACAATGGGAGACACCCCGAACCCCGACTGAAATACGTCAATTCTTGGGGTTGGCAGGTTATTATCGTCGATTTATCAAGAACTTTTCAAAAATCGCTCTGCCACTTACCACTTTGACTCAGAAGAACCAACCGTTTATATGGGGTTCCCAACAGGAGGAGGCTTTCCAACTGTTGAAACATAAACTCTGCAATGCACCTATCTTAGCACTACCGGAAGGTACAGATAACTTCACGGTTTATTGTGATGCTTCCCGTCAGGGACTTGGGTGTGTTTTAATGCAGAACGATAAGGTGATCGCTTACGCTTCTCGGCAGTTGAAAGTACACGAGAAGAACTATACCACTCATGATCTAGAACTTGGTGCAGTTGTGTTTGCACTCAAGATTTGGAGACATTATCTGTACGGAACCAAGTGTATTGTGTACACGGATCACAAAAGTCTCCAACATATTCTAGATCAGAAAATGTTGAACATGCGACAAAGGCGATGGGTTGAACTCTTGAACGATTATGATTGTGAAATCCGTTATCACCCAGGCAAGGCAAATGTTGTGGCCGATGCCTTGAGTCGCAAGGAACGGGTCAAACCCCTACGTGTGAGAGCGTTAGGTTTGACTATCCAAACCAGTCTAATTCCTCAGATTAAAATGCTCAGCAACAAGCTTTACAACACGAACGAATTCTGCTGAGGGACTAAGAGGATTAGACAAGAAACTCGATACTAAGGCTGATGGACTGTTGTATTTCAAAGACCGAATGTGGATTCCTCTATTCGGTAACTCTCGAACAACCATCTTGGATGAGGCGCACAAATCCAGGTATTCTATTCATCCAGGTGCCGATAAAATGTATAAAGATCTTAGAGATTTTTACTGGTGGCCTGGGATGAAGAGAAACGTATTAGAATACGTGGACCGATGTTTAACGTGTCTTAAAGTGAAGGCTGAACATCAACGACCTTCTGGGTTACTCCAACAACCTGAGATTCCCATGTGGAAATGGGATCAGATCTCTATGGATTTCATTACAAAACTACCCAGAACGTCACGTAACCATGACTCGATATGGGTTATCGTTGATCGCCTTACTAAATCTGCGCATTTCTTACCCATCCGAGAAGATTACTCTATGGATCGACTGGCTAAACTCTATGTTAATGAGATTGTATCTCGACATGGAGTACCGATCTCTATCATTTCTGACAGAGATAGTCGATTTATGTCACGATTTTGGCAAACTCTTCAGAATGCTCTGGGCACGCAAATCAATATGAGCACATCCTATCATCCACAAACGGATGGGCAAACGGAGCGAACAAATCAAACGTTAGAAGACATGCTCAGAAGCTGTGTGATTGATTTTGGAGGTAGCTGGGATATTCATCTTCCACTTGTGGAATTCTCGTACAATAACAGCTACCATACCAGCATACAATGCGCTCCATTCGAGGCACTGTATGGGCGCAAGTGCAGATCTCCTATTTGCTGGTCGGAAATAGGAGAAAATCAAATCATTGGCCCAGAATTCATCCAAGAAACCACTGACAAGATCGCACTGATTCAAGAACGAATTAAAGCTGCTCGCGATCGTCAAAAGAGTTATGCTGATAACCGTCGTAGACCACTAGAATTCCAAGTTGGTGATCGTGTAATGTTGAAAGTATCACCCTGGAAGGGCATTTTCAGATTTGGTAAACGAGGTAAACTCTCACCGAGGTTTGTAGGGCCATTTAAAATTCTTGAACGAATTGGATCTGTAGCCTACAGACTCGAATTACCTCTTGAACTCAGTAACATTCATGACGTTTTTCACGTATCAAATCTGAAAAAGTGTTTAAACGATGAATCTTTGATCGTACCTCTCGAAGAACTTCAGATCGATGATAAACTTCAGTTTACCGAAGAACCGGTAGAAGTAATGGATCGAGAAGTTAAGGTACTCAAACGCAGTCGCATACCAATCGTTAAAGTTCGCTGGAACTCTCAACGAGGACCTGAATATACCTGGGAACGTGAAGATCAGATGAAAGCCAAATATCCTCACTTGTTCTCATAAACAATTGTCGACAGATAAGTCTTCACTAAATTTCGGGACGAAATTTCTCTAACAGGAGGAGACTGTGGCAGTTGCGTACGAAGAATTCGGCATTAATGACGTAAGCACATTTGATCGTGTTTGAAATCCACGAGGAATTAACAACTTTTGTTAATGGGGATTGTTAGAACGTGAAAAATGATGAACGTGGGCGAAAACCGCACGCAAAACGGAGTTCGTATGCCCCGGAATCGCGAAACGAAGTTTAAATCAAAAATGGGATGAAAATCGGGTCAGGCGGTACGCCTGGCGTGGGTGCACCACCCAGGCGATACGCCTGGCGACTATGTCGGCAAAAAAATATAATTTTAAATCAGACGCATAGAATCATCCAGAACTTCATTTCTCGACCCTGCATTCACCTTTAAGACGCAATTTTTCAGCCATCAAACCTTTCCAAACTTCAAATCTAAGCTCCTCAAACATCTGGATCATCCCACGGATCGTATATACAAGTCCTGATCGTAGTTTTACCCGCAGGAACAGGTCTAGGTAACGGTTCGTTTTAACCTTCTAGTTTGATTTTGATTGATTAGATCTTGATTTTGAACGTAATGAGATAGTTAGGATTGTTGATTATTGCCTAGATGATGGCTAGGATTGATTATAAACGAAGAACACGAAGTTCTAACGGTTAAATCCTTGTTTTGATCCGTTGTGATGCCCGGTTTGCATGAAATCATACCTATGATTATAATGGTTTAAACCATTTGATTATGACAATGTAGGTGATTAGTTTGATTAATCTTTGAAATGCAAAGGTTAAATCCAAGTGTTTCAAACTAATCATAATCATTAACATACTCATTGGAATGATTATCTGATGTTTGTGATAACAGTCAGATTAGTATGTTAAATCTGGTTATTTCACCTATTATGGTGCTACATTGTGATATTTCATGATATTTGGGTAATCAATAACAAGGATTAATCATTTCTAAGCCATTAAATCATCTAAAATTGTCTTAATATTATAATCAACAATATTAACTATTTGATTAATCCGAGATTATTTAGATTAATCTAGAGAGTCATCAACTTTGTGTTAGGAATCTAATGCAATGTAGGTTCCTACATTATCATACATTGTATGATATAACCTTAAATTGGTTAATGATATAATTAATATCGAGTTGATGATTTATTAAGCAATGTCTTTGACATTGAACGTTCAGAAAGATCTAATCAGTAAACTAGAACATAAATAACTTATTAAATATAATTAAATGCAGAATCATCTCTTTGTTGTTAGATTTGAGAGATTTTGCTACCTTATATCATCAGGTGAGTTTCGTACCACCCCTGTTCTTTTAATGTTTATAAACATCGGGTATAACTGCTAAACTTTTCTTGATCATATGATATGTGTCACTGTTATCTGCGTGATTTCATGTGATTAACTGAATTTGTGGATTTCATGGGATTGTTGCCGTTAGTATCTCTATCATGATATCAAAGTCCTCATTCTTGAACTGTATCTAGTGAACCCATGTGTGGCCGAGCAGAAAACATTGATAGTACTATCGGTTGACACCCCATTCACTGGGAGGATTGCATCTCCCCTGGTGTGAATGTTTGTTATCTGTTTCCTGAACTTCTTAATGGTGTGATAGACATTAAGATAATGAGGCAATAAGATATGTACCGACGGGTAATATCGAGAACTGAACATATCGTCCGAAAGGAACTAGATACGGGTCCCATGGTTATCCGGAACTGTGAACATGTATTTGAACTTAACTGTCATATCATATGATTTAACTAAACTGTATGAACTCACCAGCTTTGTGCTGATGTTTTCGAAACTAAAACTTTTGCAGGCAATCAAGGACAACGGTGAGGATGCACTCACAGCACTAGCAACAACTGTAATTAAATAAATTGTAATATGTATAAACTGTAATAATATTTGTAACCACGAACCTTGTAATGTAAGTTTTACTTATCGTAATCTGTGTGCTATGATGATACCGGATCAAGTAAGTCACCCCTCATGCTCTGAGACATCACCACTATGCTTCCGCTACCCTTTTGATGACATCATTCTCAGGTGACGAGAGGTAGGGGTGTGACACCAAACCACTTTTGTTTGGTACCTTTCGACACATTCGAGGTACCGCACAATCACTTACGGCTGTGAGCCGTCTGAGTTTCAAAGACAAGGACCACTCTTACTTTAACCGCCTCCTTGGGTAAGGCTTAGTGGTCAAAAGAATCGTGTGTTTCCCGAGTTGTAGGTTCAGCAGCAGTCACATTCCTCTATCTCGGAATCAGACCCTTAATGTACTTCCGATTAAAGCTGGCTTCCTTAGACAACAATCGTGAGTAAACCAAGTAGTTCATGAAACGATCGGTGTCAGCCAGAAATCAGCCGATCATACAGAATGATTCCTCCAGAATTCCTCCTGGAGGTTTTGAATTTACAGTGATGGGAGAAGTACTCTTTCTAATCAGAGTTTTGAATATTCCAGCCCATCAAATCCATGTGGCTGAACCCAAATTCTGGCCTGGTGTATTCCACCAGGTCAAAGCTGAGTCTTTCAAAGAACAGGCAGCATAAGACCCTTATGCTCCTCCAAGCACTGACTGATTTTGAGTTTGGTTTCCATCTCCTCGATCTACCTTAAAAGACCAGCCGCTCCTTCTTTGCCGGTAAAAGTAGGAGGGTTACAGGAAGCAAAATACTTATATGTACATCCCTGTCGTGGTGGATCTGGAGCAATTGTAGCCGTACCAGTGGTATGATGCGTTTCTGTGTTGCCACCAGTAACAGTATGTTCGTTAGTATTGGGGCCCCCACCCGAACCCGTAGTAACATGAGGCTGGTGTTGTACCAAAACACCACAAACAGTTAGCTGTTCACGCACAATTCGTGCTATCATTGCTTCATTCGATTCGGATCCACCGGCACCAGCAGGTGGAACAGGATTTACTCCCGGGTTCCCGGGTGGAGCAGTACTTGTGTCCCGATTTATCTGTGGACCTGGATTCGTTTCTGTATTTACTGGTGGAACTAGATCAGGCTCTGGGTTAGTAATGTTCCTGATAGATCTCTTAGCCGGTCGACCTCTTTTGGGAGCCATTATTCTGCTCACAAGCAGATAAACTCAGGTCAGTCAAGAACATTAAATATATAACCCGTTCGATCCCATAATTTCAATCATATTCAGTTACAGTGAAAATTTGTATTGAAATGTGATTACAAAGAATATAGTATTACTACATGAATTCAGTCCAGACATGTTCGCATTACACACAGATCACACAAATGTTCGTAGTTATACTTAATCCTGTTATTTCAAAAACATGTTAGAGTCTTACCCAACTCATTGCATTGCAACACATGTTTTTAGATATATGTTCATACAGGACTAGGATATGTTCTCACACAAGTTCGCTGATATGTTCACAGTTCATGCACTAAGTTCTCATACAAACAATAGACATGTTCTCGTACAGTATGGCTCTCATACTGTACTTTAGTTACAGACATGTTCACTATTAGATACGTTCACAATTCAGACTTGTTCTCGTACAGTATGGCTTTCGTACTGTACTTTAGTTACAGGCATGTTCACTATTAGATACGTTCACAATTCAGACTTGTTCTCGTACAGTATGGCTCTCGTACTGTACTTTAGTAACAAATATATTTGCATACAGTATTGCTCCCGTACTGTATTTCAGCAAAATATATTTTTCAGTTCGATATATTCGCATACAGTATTGCTCCCGTACTGTATTTCAGCGAAATATATATTTTAGCTCGATATATTCGCATACAGTATTGCTCCCGTACTGTATTTCAGCGAAATATATATTTTAATTCGACATGTTCTCATATAGATACATTAATACACAGTTATGTTCTCACACAGAAAAAAAATTTTAATTATAGTTCACACACGAGTTCATTATACAAACAGATATACAAAAGCACCCATATTATTACAATACCATAGTTTCCTACATACAGAGTTTTAATACAACCAGAAGTCATGATACTCTAAACCACAACATCATACACTACGTCTCACAAACTCCATAACGAGTTTATACAGACTGCCAGAACCAAGACACTACAAGTAGATACCGGGGATCTGTGCAACAACCAAAATATCCCCCAAACATCCCATCCTCATCCTATCCGCATACTGCTAATGAGATTTACAATGACGATCCCAAAATAACCATCTGAACATACTCATCGTATGAAATACGATAAACAAGAAAATATAATGGCTACAGCAGCCATAGTCACAGCCAGGACTATCATCCTGGTCTCGAAACTAACCGTCTCCAACCAAACCAAAAACTCTCGAACTCGCACTAATCCTGCCCTCATTACCTCCACCTGCTGCCAAAATGCAGCGACTATCCTCTGCCTCCAAGTCCTACTAAACCGCTCCTCAACGGTAGTCCTCCAAGCCTGGGTGTCAATACCCATAAGATTCACCTGCTCCATCAGAGTCAGATGTGAAGTGAGGATCTCCAATACAGTGTTACGAGTATCCTCAAGGAGCGTATGGTGCTGATGTACCTCCTGCCTTAGACCTTGCAAGTCCTGGGCAACTTGCTGCACATGGGCCCTCAGCTCTGCTTGGCGAGAGGATTCTCCCACCTCATGAACGGTCGGAGGCTCATCCCGCTGAGCCATCTGATGTCTGGGAGGTAATCCGGTGGTCTTGCGGGCCTGTCCCCGCATCCTCCTAAGTCCGTCCCAAACAGGGACTCTCGGTGGAGACTGACTATGTCGTCCCTCAGCTGCCATATCCTCAGCACGAGGCTGAGAATGTCCCTGTGATGCGGGCTGTGCTGGTGGTGGTGGGGTAACTGGTCTAGGAGCTGACGATGTATGTGGTGCTGCAGGTGTCGCTAAGAGGCTACCGACGAAGCCTCGTCAGAATCTGAGTCTGCTCCAGAACTGGCAGTCGGAGTATCATCCAACACAACATAGGGGAATCTCTGATAAATATACCTCTCACCCTGATCATCCATCGCTGTACAATCAAAATCTCTAATCAGTATCATGAAGTAAATATTAAATAACAATATTTAATATGTACATGATAGGATGCTTCTTCCTATCTTAAAACAACAATTCGTCCTTATTGTTATTAATGTTCTGCTTGAATTAAATCAAACTAAAATGCACACGTGTTGTGAATTTCAATTATGCTGGTCACTCATAACTGGAATTCGGACCACCTGATTATCCTGGCTTAATTCAAAACAAGTTTTGTTCGTTAGACATGTTCGGTGCTCTCGGTGTCACTATACGAGCCTATGGTTATAGTCTAGGTCTCTAAGTCAACCTAATTCTCTATAACCTGTGGCTCTGATACCACCCTGTCACACCCCCATCCCTCGTCAACTCGTGTCTGGTCTGATGTCACTGACCCGGTTGCGGAAGCATAGTGGTGATGTCTCCGAGGTGAGGGTGACTTACTTGAACCGATATCATAAGCACACAGATTAACTTAAAATAAACTCATTACAAGGGTGTCGCAATCACAATTACATTACAGCTATATTTATTTAATTACAATATTAATTAAAAAGTGCATCCTCACCGGCTATTACTGTTTACCTGCAAAAAGGTTTGAGTTTGAAACGTCAGTAAAAGGCTGGTGAGTTTGACAGTTCAATTTAAATCAATATGATATGATAAGCATGTTCTCAAAAGTTCAGTTCCGGATAACCATGGGACCTGTATCTAGTTCCTTTCGGACGTCTAGTTCAGTTCTTAAGATATTACCCGTCGGTACATATCTTAGTGCCTCATTATCTTAATGTCTATCATACCATTAAGAAGTTCAGGAAACAGATAACAAACATTCACACAACGGGAGATGCAACCCTCCCAGCGAATGGGGTGTCAACCAATAGTACTATCAATGTTTTCTGTTCGGCCACACATGGGTTCACTAGATACAGTTCAGGAATGAGGACTTTTAGTTCCACGATAGAGTTCAGTTCTACAGGAAAAATCCCATGAAATCCCACAAAAGTCAAATGAAATCACACAGATATCATTGATGCATATCATATAGTTCTCAAAAGTTTAGCAGATCTACCCCGATGTTTATAAAAGAGTAAAAAGAAAAGGGGTTGTACGAAACCCACCTGATAATTCAGTAGTAGCAGAATATCACACAAATTGATGATAATATGATGATTCTGCATTTAGTTTATGTTTAATGAGTTATTAATGTTCCAACTCACTGATTAAATCTCTCTGAACGTACAATGTCAGGGACATTGCCTTGAAAGTCATCAAACCGATATTAGGTTATTAATTAGTCATGTTAATGACATATCATACAATGTATGATAATGTAGGAACTTATACTGATTCAGGTTCCCATTACTAGATTGATGACACACTTGATTAATCAGAATAATCTCCGATTAACCAAATAGTTAATATTGTTGATTATAATACTAAGCAGTTCCTAGGCAGTTTAATGGCTTAGGAATGACCAATCCTTGTTATTGATTACCCAAATATCATGGAATATCACCATGTAGTATTAACATAGGTTTAGTAACCATGTTTAACATACTAATCTGACTGTTATCAAAAACATCAGATAATTGTTCTAATGAGTATGTTAATGACTGTGATTAGTTTGAAACACATGGTTCTCACGTTGCATGTTAAGATTAATCAAACTAATCATCTCCATTGTCACAAACAAATGGTTTAAACCATCATAACCATTGTTATGATTCCATGCAAACCGGGCATTACAACGGCTCAAAACAAGAATTTACCCGCTAACAGTTCGAGTTTGTCATTAAAAATCAATCCTAGCCATCATCTAGGCAATAATCAACAATCATAACTATATCATTACGTTCAAAATCAAGATTTAATCAATAAAAATCAAACCAGAAGGTTTAAAATGAACCATTACCTCTTCTAACGGATTCCTGCGGGTAGAAAGATGATCTGAACTCGTATAAACGTTCCCGGATGCGATCTAAGCGTTCCTAAGGCTTCGAAACAGAGATTTGATGGGTTGAGGGATGAATTTTCGAAGGTTATGGTGGTGGTCGTCGACTGAAAACAACAAGAATGAGATGAGGATGAAATTTGAGATTTTTAAGCAAGTTGCCGATCAAGTTGACCCAGGCGCATCGCCTGACGACCCACACCCAGCCTAGGCGTACCGCGTGGATGATACCGATCTTCCAGAAACTTTTGAACCCCGCTCGCATCGCCTGGACTTGTCCCTCGACCTGGGGCGTACCGCCCCAGAGCTATTTCACCCGTTTTACGACGAGAAACTTCGTTTCGCGATTCCGGACAATCCATAACTCCGATTCGCGCACGGTTTTCACCCACGTTCCTCGTTTTTCGCATACTATCATCCCATTTTAATTTCGGCTACCAATTCAGCGTGGATTTTAAACACGATCAAACGTTCTCATTTCTTTGCTGATGTAACTCTTGGTAAACTATTATCACAGATAATTAAGGTGTTATTCAATAAAAAAAATTACATTTGGTATTGTAATATGATTAGTCCGTCTCAAACCATTAAATGGTTAGGTTTGGTTTGGTTTTAATTTTTAACAGACTCATAAATCCGAAACCGAAAATCAAAACTTAGAAAGCTTAAACCGTAAAACCAAACCGTTAATAACGGTTCAGTTTTTATTTTTAACTGTTGGGTTTTGGTTTTCATTATTCAAAAACAATATTTACGATTTAGTTTATGGTTTCACCCAAAACTGTAAGAACCGGACCAGAAACACTCCTAACCGTATTCATAACAGGAAAAAACAAATTGACTTGCATATGAGGTTCATTATCGAATCCAAATGACTAATTCAGTTTGTAGTTTGGTTTTCGGTTACATATAATTTTTTAAAAAAAAAATCAGTTTGTTTGGTTATTTAGTCAAACTATTTAAACCGTATCTTTTATCTTTTACGTATTATATATTAGGTTAGCATCCCGTGTATTACACGAGATGAATAAAAAATATCATTAACTAATAGTTACTAATCTAAATTTAAATTATATAAGAAGATTTTTTAATATAAAGTATGATTAAATATAATTTCATAGATTAAATAAATAAAATAATTATATTATTTATTAAACATTAATTTTTTCAAAGTTTGTTTGTTTAAATATTTCATTTAGCAAAACTATTTTTAAAAATACTATATTTCATAATAATTTTTTTTATTAAAAAAGTGTGTTTTTAATATTAAAATATTTTTATTATTTTGAAAAGGTCTTATTTTTAATTTTTAAAATGTGTTAAAGGTATATTTATTATTTAATATATAATATATTTATAGGAGAGAGGCGAGAAAAAAACATTAAGGTACTCTTGGAATGTGCCAAGTGTCCTTAGAAACATTTATTTATCAGTTAAGTAAGAAGATAAGATGTTTTACGCGGGAAAAGAAGTGGAAGGTGCTCTAGAGATGTGTCATGTGTTCCTAGAAAAGCTTGATTTATTAGAAAAGTAAGATAAAATAAGATAAGATATGATATGTATCCTTTACGTAACAAACAATTCCAATTAATATCATGTGGAATTATGATGTTCATTTAAATTATCTATACCCGCTTAAAAATTCAAATACCCGAAAACATTTACACGTGGATCTTGAAATTGTATGCTTGCGTATCTGTAAACCCTAATTTCATAACCAAACATCGTTCTCGTCACTTTGCCTTCTCCGATACCGTCCATGAGAAGAACATAGATCTGCCCTTGCCGAGGGCTTTCACCTATAAGGTATATCACGTCTCTTTAAAGCTTGAATCATCCCTTCAATCACTTTCTCCCATTCATTTGGTACCCGCACTAGATAAAGTTTTAATCCATTGTGTTTGGTAATGTTGCTAATAGGAGATCTTCGTCTTTGCAGTTAGTTTTTTATTTTAACTTATTTTCCCACATGTTATTGTATGCTAGATCGTTGATTAATATATTCCCTTGGTATCAGGATCACACAGGGCGTCACACGTAATCCATGTAATCATAGCCACTGTTACCCATATGCTCTCAATTGTTCCAAGTAAGAACATTTGTTTGATTAAATGCTTAATCTTATTGTTTCTCATATTTCATCTGGGAAATTTTATTTACTTGAATATTTCAAAGATTCTGGTGCCGATACAAAGAAGAAGGTTGGACTCAATGGCATGCATTCCAAGTACTAGCAGGTTCTTGATGTTTGATTGATAAATGAAATTTGTATACGGTTCATTTCTGTTTTTGATTGTTTTTTTTGAGGTAGTTATTTGGTGATCTTTAGGCAATCTATGTGGTAATTGTTGTCGCTTATGTATGAAATTCTAATTGGGATTTGGTTTTTGATTAACTTTTGAGTAATTACTCCATATGATAGAAGTTGAGTTCTAATTTTGTTTATCTGATAGTAATATATGTTTGTTTAGGCATTTGAACCTAAAGATTTAAGAACATCATTTTGTTTGTTTTACTTGAAACTTGTAAAAGACATTTGTACCCCTATGTTGACTTTTGTAGGTGGTACCAAGAAGGTGGTGATCTTGGATTCTTGGCTCCTTCAGCCACCTACATGCCAAACGTCGATATAGTAACAATTAGACGTGTACAAAAAACCAGACCGGTTTGAAAAACCGGTTTCTAAACCTATTTCAAGCATAAAAAAAACCGGTTTCGCCCAAACCGGTTTGGGAACCGAACCGACCCCCCGGTTAGTAACAAGTTTGGATTTTTGACCGTTTGGACGAGTTTGGAACCGACCCAAACCGAACCGGTTTCCCAAACCGGTTTACAAACCGGTTTCAACGGCTAGTTTGTATATTACCGTTATATGACTGTTTTTTGACCGTTTGGGACAATTTTTGACCTTTTTTTGGTGTTTTAAACCCCATATCTTCACTATAAATCGGTAGTGGTTGTTTAGGTTCAATCACACAACTCTCAAAAGCAAAAAACGCTCTCAAAACGCTCTCCAAACTCTCAAAACGCAAATCCGCTCACAAATGGCTTCATCAAGTGCTAACTCTTCGGTTGGTTGTGGTGCTTCAACAAACCTTGAAGTTGTTGAAGTTATTCCTACGAAGAGGAATCCTGAAATATGGAAAAGTAACGATTTGTGTAGGACGTCGAGCGGTCCGAATAAAGCTCGTTGCAAGCTTTGTGGTAGTTTTTTGAAACACAACACGAATAGTACTTTGAAAAATCATCACGAGTTCAAATATTACAAAGTTTCGAAGAACGAAGCGGCATGAGGTCAACTGACGATGTCGAACGACGAAAGTATTTTCGCGTATAGTGTGGATGCGGTTCAGGAGCAAATGGCGCAATTCGTGATTCAACAAAATTTGCCATTTAACCACTTCGATAACCCTCGTCTAACTCGACTTATTCAACAAACTCTTCAACCTCGTTACATACACGTAAGTCGTTCTACCATTAGAAGAGATTGTTTAAAAATGTGGAAAAAAGCTAAAAATGAACTTATTTTGGGTTTTGAAAACTTACAAACCGGCGTTAGTTTAACTTGTGATGTTTGGTACGCTCCACATGGTTCACGTGACTCGTACATTTGTGAAACCACTCACTGGGTGAAACCCGATACGTGGCATTTAATGTAACGTACGGTCGCATTTGAGTTATTTGACTATCCTCACACGGGTGAGAATTTATTTTATGTTTTAGACAAAGTTATAAAAACTTTTAAATAGGAAAACAAAATATTTTTAATCTCATTTGATAATGCGTTGAATAATACTCGTGCGGTCCAACAACTAATTTTAAAATACAAACCTATTTGCGAAGGTGTTTTTTTCATATTTGATGTGTTGCACACATCATTAATTTGGCAGTTCAAGACGGGGTTAAAACTATTGAAGAAACAAAAGATAAATTTAAACAATTGTTACATGACGTTTTTAGCTCAACCAAACAACATACTATGTATCGTCGTTTTTGTAAAGAATCAAATTCTAGATACCTAGGTCCAATTTGGGACGTAACAACTAGCTAGGTGAGATTCGACATTTAACATGTTTGAGAAAGCTATACAACAAAAAGATAGCTTGATTGTTTAACATAATCTTTTAGCACAAAATGGTCGGGTTGAAGCATTTAATCCTTCGGATTGGGAAACTATTGAACAAATAGCCAAAATGCTTCATGTTTTTAAAACCGCAACAACATTTTTATCCGGTGTTTATTATCCAACAAGTCCTTTTGTACTTAACCAAATTTATTTAATAAGTTCAAAATTAAATAAATTGTCTTTTAGACCAAAACCTTTAAGTGATATGGTTTCGCCAATGAAATCAAAACTTTTAAAATATTTTAAGGAAATGCTACCGGTTATTACTTGTGCCGCCGCTTTAAACCCTTGCGTAAATGTTGCTGGTGTTGAAACTTTACTAGAAAAAAATTGTTACGATTTATACTTACATGATAGAAGATCCATTTTACACTCAAACATTACAAACAAATTTTAATAAACAACTTTCAAATATGTTTATGTTCAAAAATATGGAACAACATCAACCATAAACCAAACAATGAGAAACGCGGCATCAAGTTCTAGTAGTTCCGATCCACAAATCGCTTTTTATAATTTACTAATGAACGAGAATAGTAAAAGGCAAAGAGGCAATACTCCAAGTAGTGAACTTGGAACATATATTGCCATCGACTTTTTGTCGGGCATGACTCCTGAAGAGTTTATGTCTATTGATATCTTGGCTTGGTGGAAAGGTTTTATTTAAGGTTTTATTAGGGTTTTATTAAATAATAGTTTTAGGATATGTTTTGATTTGTTTAAGGTTTTATTAGGGTTTTTGTTAATTATTAGTTATGATTTGATTAGTTTAACGTTTTATTAATTATTAGTTGTTTTGATTAGTTTAAGGTTTTTTTAGGGTTTTTGTTAATTATTAGTTATGATTTGATTAGTTTAAGGATTAAGGGTTGTGTTATTCACACACCCACCCCACCCACCTCACACCCTTTATACGCCTCGTATAGGTCTATACTAGGCGTATATGGGGCAATTATTGGGTGTCAGAATTTGTCAGTGTCAATGATTGGGGACCTATACGAGGCTCTATATGTTACTAATCATTGGGTGTCAGTGCCAATGATTGGGGACCTATACGTGTAGTATAGACCTATACGCGGGACTATACGCCACGTATAGACCTATACAAGGCGTATAGGGTCAGTGAGTGTGTTGAATTAAAAAAGATGGGTGTGTGAATAACGAGTCCCTTTATTAATTATTAGTTGTTTTGATTAGTTTAAGGTTTTTTTTAGGGTTTTTATTAATTATTAGTTATGATTTGATTAGTTTAAGGTTTTATTAATTATTAGTTTAAGGTTTTATTAGTATTAAGGTTTAGGTATTATTAGTTTAAGGTTTTATTAGTATTAAGGTTTAGGTTTTATTAGTTTAAAATTTTATTAGTTTAAGTTGTTATTAAAGGTTAAGGTTTTTATGGTTTTGAAAAAAAATAAAAAATACAAAAACCGGTTTCAAGAACCGGTTTGGACCAAACTGGTTTTTTCAAATGGTAACCGGCTTATATAGGTTCGGGAATTCGATGCATGAAACCGGTTTAAGAGCCGAACCGGTTTGGGCTAGAAGCGGTTTGAGCCATCACTTGTGGAAACCGCTTCGGTTTAAAAGCCGAACCGGTTTGGGATAAAAAGCCGGTTTGAGCACCTCTAGTAACAATGCTAGGTGCATCACTAATTTCTTAGCTCCTTCCCAAGGTAAATTTTTTTTTTCTAGTTTTCTTCAATTTTGATTTGTGTACCTTGTTTTCTTGATTCTACCGTTATATTAAATAGAACAACGTTTACGTATCAATATAATTATTTAAAATCCTGTTGAAATGCTGCTCACTAATGCCCCACTTGTATAGATGGTTCATCTGGGGTTTAGTAAGTTAGAATCTTCAGAATTGGATTTTGAATTTTTGTTCATCAAACAACAATATATGATAATGTTCATGTTTATTTAACTGTAGTTAGCAGTCTCATCAAATAAATATCATTGATTGGGTGAATGTTAGGGAATTTGGGCAATTATATAAGCACGCTTGTTCTATAAAATCATTTATATCTATTTTATGGTTTCAATTGGTTGTTAATTATGGTTTTTGATTATAATTCACTTTTGTATAATAAGGTATGTTAAATTGACTTTAATCAAATAGAATATTAGTCAAAACCCATATAAAGATCAAGATGAATGATTGCTGAAATTCTATTTGTTGATCATGGAATGCATGTAGGTTTTATGTTAAGTAGCTTTTATGTTAGGTGTGTTCTAACTTTTACATTTCGTTTTCATCTTGGTTACTTTACCTTTTGTTTTAGGTTATTTGTTTTAGATGGAAATAAAAATTTGTTTTATTATCACATAAAAATTAATAAGTTCGCAAAAAGAGTTATTTTTTAACATTTTTTCTCTAACTAGAAGATATAATGAAGTTGAGAAACTCGCATTTGTGGAATATCAGTGTGCGACAAGTCAATTCTTGAGAAGGTACTTGGACGAAGCTTTATTCGTTTGCATGGATGGGGACATGATCCAACGATTTGTAGTAACGCCATAAATACTAATAAGAAATCTAAGCATATTACTTACAACGAACTTGTGGATGAAGTTGAAACGCTGAAAGAACGCATGCAAGAATGCAACAAATATTGATTGAAAAGAATCTCATTTTATCTTTACCAAACACAAAAAGACCATTTCAAAGTGATACATCAAAGTGCGAAGAAAATGTTGATGAGTGAGTTAGCTAAAGTATTTTCCACAACCCGAAGTGACTTATAAATAGCCTATTATATGTTAGTTTAAGTATTTCAATTTGTATAACTTGTACTTTCATTTGTGATTTAAATAATGATGTTTTAATATTTTCAATTATGTTTGGTTATTTTGGTCACATATGACATATGTACCTATTTGCATTTGCCTATTTTGTATTTATTGGCATGAATTTAGAGATTATTACCTACACAAATTGTATTTAATCTCTACATATCATTATACTTCTAACAACACATTAATTAGTTTTTGCTACACGTACATGTGTAGGTACATCATGACGTATTCCTACACACAAGCGATGTGTGGGTAATGGTCTATCTCAACAGTTGTGAGGCAACATATCATAACACTTAATTTATGTGTAGGTAAGGAAATTAGCAATACATAACATGCTTTTATCCACATATTATTTGTAGGCAAAGACCTAAATTTCTTGTAGTGCTTCTCATTTGATCTGGAATTAAACCATAAGAAATACAACCAAAGGATTTCATATAAGTTATAAAGGGTTTTTTACCTGACCATGCATGCAAAGGTGTTTGGTTGATGAGAGTCTTTGTTGATGATCTACTGATGGTATAAACAACTGTTGCAACAGCCTCAACCCATAAGGAAGCTGGAAGATCCTTTTCTTGTAACATGCTTCTCGTCAAGTTCATGATCGTGCGTTTTTTTCTCTCCACTAACCCATTATGCTGAGGGGTATATGGAGTTGTGAGCTCCCTTTTAATACCAGTTTGTTCACAAAACTGGCTGAACTCATTTGAGAAGAACTTTTCTGCTCTATCATATCTAAGGACCTTAGTCACACTGTTGCTTTCTTTCTCAACCATGATCTTGAATATCTTGAATTTTTCAAAAGCTTCGTTTTTTGAGATAAGAAATAAACCCAACACATTCTTGTTAGGTCATCTACAAACATTAAATAGTGCAAACTTGTTCCTAGATTTTAACTATACCCATTCCTTCTACTGCCAATCGTTTTTTATCACCCAATTTCACCTCCCAACTTAAATGATTCAACTAAATTTATGAAGCTGGTTTTAATACCAGTCATGTGATTGGAACATTCGGAATCCAAGAACCAGAAATGATTAGAGTTACCTGATTCATCTGGGTTCGTCATAAACACATTGTTCATCATGAACAGCTAAGAGGAGGTGCTGATTTTTTGTATCTGCTGCTGCATTATTTTGTTCTTCATTATCAGCAACATGGACTTGTGCCTCTTCATTGTACCAACAATCTGACAGAAGTTATGCCTGCAAGATCAAAGAAAACTTCAATTGAGGGTGTAAAATAGTCGAACTTTGTCGTCAAACTTCTGAGGATCTTCTCAACCACTTTTTGATCTGTAAGTTTTCCCCCATAGGATCGCCGAATTCCCACATTACTCATTACACGTGAGAAATAAGTCCTCACTGTTTCATCATCTTTCATGGAGAAGTTTTCAAACTCTTGTCGTAATCCTTGTAATTTGACTGAATGGACTTGAGAATCACCCTGGAATTCAAGTCGCAGTGTATCCCATGTCTCTTTGGATGTATCAGCAGAAGCAATTCTAGAAAAAAAGATGATCATGTACCCCTTGTTGAATAAGGGACATGGAAAGAGCATCTTTCTTCTTTATTTCTTGTGCATCTGGATTCCCTGCATTTGCAACCGTGATTCCAAGAAAAACTACATCCCAAAGATCTCTTGATTTTAGAATAGTCCTCATTCTAATGCTCCAGTGTTCATACCCGTCTCCTTTAAAGACTAGAATAACATTAGTGGGAAGTGTGGTAGGGAGAATAGGGTTATCAGCCATGAGAGGATATAAAATTTTATGAGCAGAATGGATAGGATCAAACAGTATTGTGGCTCTCATACCACAATTGGAATATCAAATACAATACAAAGAATTTAACACAAGATAGAATGCTCAACCTTTTGATTCTTAAAAACTTGAATACATAAAGCTGCGTACACTGAGGCTATAAATACTAAAAAGAGAACATAAAAACCTCAACAACCTAACTGTCACAAGGGTAAACCTTAGACCCATTATTCAGCTTAACACAACCAACCTTCCTAAATAATATGAACACGTGCATATGACTTATTCTCACAGCTTCATGATCCCGTCGAGCATCCATGCAGATGTGGAACATAAGTTTGAATAACATTTCATCAGCAACGTCGTTGGAAATTTTTTACCGACAATTTCTCCCCTCAGCTTTCTATATTTACTATGTCTTTAATTTGATAAAAACTTTATATAATGTCATTTTCATCCTTTCGAGTTTCTAAAATTTGAATTTTCCCTTCTTTTTTTTAATTATGTGTAATTTTCCACCAATAGTATCAAGTTTCTAAGTTTACATTTTTATTTTGAAATAACAAAAATTAATTAAATAATGTTAAAAAATAACAACAATGATAATGCTAAACATTGTAGATTAATTGTTAAGGTGTTTAAAATAATTTTAATAACAATGTTGGATCGGGTTATGTAAACTACACAACACTTTCACAATGTATCTGCTACTGAGTTTGATAGATGCGGAGATATCTATCAATTCAACTCACACACACTTACCAAAGAGATTGAAATAAGAAGAATTTGAATTCAAGGTTAAAGTATATTTCATTTGAAATGTAAACTATACAAGACTCTTAGCTCAAGCACAAGCACACACTTTCCTAAGTTACAAGTGAACGTATTTATACTAAAACCTACAGCTGTAACTGATCGGTGTCGAAGTACCAACCAAAAATACGTGTTTTCACTCAAGTCCTACTACCCAATTAGATAGGGAAGTCGTGTATCGATCCAGGAGAAGTCAAGTGGAAATCATTTTCAACCCAAACTAATTAACTACTTGCAATTTAAAAGTAAAATTGAAAATGTTGAATTTAGGTTTTAGATGAAGAACAATGAACTTGAACTAAAACAAATGAATTAAAACAAATATTTGCAAACAATTAATGGAAAAGGTGATCACTCCAGGTTTCGAATTAGTAAAATAATTAAGTTTTCATTAACTTGTCAATTGGGAATCACATAGACATGATTCATGCTTTAATTACTAAACATATATGATTTTGAAACAAGGCAATGATCTTTTTGACAATCGATAACTAGACCGATGTTGTTGACGTGATTGATTACTTGTTATACAAAAACAACGATTTCTAAAATACTTTAAAACCCTAATTCCGTTAGGTACTCATTCAATCATACAATGAATGAAAAGAAAGTAATGAACTTGAATCTGGAATTGCAAAATAAACAAGAAATTGTAATCGTTTAACAATCAAGCACTATTGAATCCACAAATCTACGAAAAATGAATTCAACACAATGTTTAAAAAATCAAAGAATAAACCTGACTATCAAACCTAATTCTCCACCCAGATATGATCACAATTGGATTAGCCGGACATCACCAAACTTAAATCTTCACAATCGTTGAACATAGGCATGATTTGATCTTTGCTTCTACGAATCAGGATGATCTTGGATTGATTTGGAGTAGTTGGAGTGCCCAAAAACGCCCTACTTTTGCCCAGAAAAACGTCCAAAATGTCCTTCTTTCGAAACCCTAAGAGTGGGGTTTAAATATGGTAAAGATAAGGAAAAAATCTCAATTTTCCAGCCGTCGGCGTATGATACGCCGGATCTGAGTGTATCATACGCCCAGAGTGGTACCCTACGCCCAGAAGTTTCTGCCAACGCTGGAATTTGTTGGTGTATCATACGTGCAGTCTAACTTCACCAACAACTTCGTCTCGTCGAGAAACTTAGTTTTCATATATTATGAGCCCCGTAACTCCTCTCCTAGCTCCAGTTATGCATCGCAAAGTTTTGGCCTTCCGAACTTCATGTTTTCACCCTTTTGCTCGCTCGGCTTCTCTTCTAATCATACAATAAGCTCTTGAACATGTCTTTAACCACTTGATACCTTAAATTCATAATGATACTCAAAGTAAACGTGTTTTGGATCCACAACTCAATAAAATCACGTCATTAGACATCAAATACCACAAACATATGCCTGATGATCACATCCCCACACTTGTTCTTTGCTTGCCCTCAAGCAAAACTTATCAAACTATCCAATAATCATAATCAAATACATTTCCCAATTGTCCCTCCAATTCTTACGTCGGGTTCCAAATCGTAATCAATTCACAAGACTTACAACATTACATAGTTTTACATTGTGACAAGTAACAAAGATTTTTCAAGCAAAACATGGAATAACCTCTAACTAGACTTGACATGTTCAAGTATTTCACATGAATGTATTCCACCACTCACAATGCATGAATGTATTGCACAACTCACAATGTTCCTTCCACTCGATTTATTTCTGGACTAGTCATGATGCACTAGTATATATGTGAACTCTCAACAAAAAGTAAATGACCATCATCATAAGCTTGTATTGCAATCATATTTCTGCCGAATTGCTAAAACCATACACAAATCAAGAGGACTTTATGGGTTTTAATGAAAGGCTAAGGTTACGGGTAGGTATAAGGAATTTAATATTGACGAAAGAATAATGGAAATCCAATAATCTTGAACTACCAACAAGCTCCATTTACCCTTGAACTACAACGACTCTTTTTGTTGCTTCATATTGAGGTCGTTTGACCTAATATTCCGCTTTGTTTTTTCTTTTGCCATTTTTTTTGACTTAACTTGGATTCCATCACTACATTTCAAAAATCAACTAAACTGCTTGTGAGTTAAGACTTAAGGCTCAACAAATAACTGGACTAAGGCTCAACATGGTTTCTAATGGTTGGGATTGAAATTAAGGAAATCACAAACAAGGCTAACAAAAAACAAGGGTGAATCCTAATACCTCTATCATTTTTGTGCAAGTTCTAGTGTCCGATCACTACATGCATTGCAACACAATTTCTAATTTTGTCTACACTTTGGTGCCACTCAAAACAACCATCACTAAACAAGATGTTACAAAACTCTCACAAAAACGATGGATAAATGGTTGACGACACAAACACATTCATGTTACTTACACTCCAGCATGCCCCCCTAGTTAGTCATCATTCCATTTATGGTTTCAACAAAACATTTGCCACAACCACTATCATGCAACTTAAAGAATCAATTATGACAAAGAACCTAATCCAAAACATTAACGGGTCAACTGTTGATGATTTACATTGAAAATTCTAATATTCAAGCCGTTTGAGTTTACTTGAAGCAATTCAAAAATTTTATTCATTTTCATCCCTACATCCCCACACTTAAAGTAACACTGATCCCAATGTTCAATTGTCATGTCCATTCTCCCTTAAAAGCAGTTGTTACTAAAAAATGAGTGCATCTATTCCTCCAAAATTACCCATTCTGAGTTTACATTGTTTCTAAATTCACACACACAACCACATAATCCAAAAACAACAAGACAGAAAACATAAGTTCAATAGTTCAACACATTAGATAGACAGATAGAGCACATGGACCATATCATAAGTAGGATCAGAGAGTGCGGTAATCGTCCGGGTCATATAGTGGCCTTGGGATAGGATCCCCAAACCACTGTTGGTACAACTCCTCTGCTTCGCTCTGTAGTGACCCAAGGTTGAACGAGTCAGATGATCCACTTTGCTCCTATGGTATGGGTAACGGTGCCCATGATGAGGAATGTGTCGGTAGATATGGGTATTGAGTTATTGATCTGTCAACTTCCCTTGCTGTGCTCTAATCCACTGGCCTTGGATGCTCTATGTAAGGCCTTCCTGCATAGTAATCCTCATTGTGGCGGATTTGTTCATTATCAGCAAATCAAGCATTAATTTCCTGCTGGGCAAAGTATGCATTTCTTCGTGCAATCATCTCTTGTCTTTCCCTATGTTTCCAGTTCAGCTAATATTCCCTTGAATTCCGGTCCCAATTCAGTTGTGTAATTGGTGGCCATTGATGAAAGTCTTTAGGCCTCATAGATTGCACAACTACAGTTAGAATATCCTCCTTAAACTGGCTCGTATGCCTCCTGTTCCTGCACAACTCGCCCCAATGTTTTTTGTCTCATCATCTTCTTCTTCTTCAGATTCCTCTTCTTCCTCCTCACTAGACTCCGCCATTACTCATGCTTTCAGCCCTCTTAAAGATTGCATTGTTATCTTATCTTTCATAATGTAATACCTTTCATTGGAGATGTATTCAGAGTCATGACTGTCAAGCTTACTCAAAGAGAACACCTTGTGTTGTTTCCTTATATAGACCGTGTCCCCATGAAGGGCGCCTTGTTGCCTCATGAGCACCGTGATCCACCTACAGTGTGGCACCATTTTCCTTTCCTTACTTTCTCGACTTGCCCATATGTTAAGCATCACTATGTATCGTAATGACAACATCTCTTGACCGGTGGAAAATGCATGGAGAATTCTCAACGCATAGTGTCTTACCTTCATCTTGTCTCCCATCCTTGGAATGACACTATATCCGGCAATGATTGCTTGCAATTTAAGTAAAATTTTCAAATCCTTATGCTTCAAATCTCCATGAGTATTTTCTATGAAAAACTGTTGCAGAATAGCAATATTTTATGGTGTTGGAGCTTTATCAAACAATTGCTGATCTGGGGATACACATACATCCCTGCTGGCCTGGAATCAAAAGAAACCACCCTGCGAATTGTTTCAAATGAGATTACCACTTCCACACCATCTACCATTCCCCTGAGTATCATAGTGACGGGAGCGTTTGGTCCAAGATCCTTTCTTAGTGTAGCCATCCAATCAATAATAGCTTTCATGGGAATCCTATCCCTTCCCTCTTTATCTCGGAATCGCAAAGCAGCTTCCTAACCCAGCCGTTGAAAACATTCCACAATACCCAAAGCCATGTATTCGAGCATCAAAAGTGCTCGCTCATTGATCATTGCCTCTTCCTTACACTTCAACATGCTCATTTTCTCCCGATACAAGTCTTCTTGCCACATCTCCGGTCGTGTGGACAATTTCTCATCTCGCTGCCATGTGGGTTTTGGGATGTGTTCCACATCTGTTTCCATTTGTCTTCTTTCTGCAGCTCCCATATGTTGTGATTGGTCCTCATAACTGTCAGATTCATCAACAAGTAAGGTTCTCCTTTTCTTGGCAATGGATTTTGTCACACCCCCACCTCTCGTCACCAGTTGATGACGTCACTGAAATGGTTGCGGAAGCATAGTGGTGATGTCTCTGAGGTGAGGTGTGACTTACTTGATCCGATATCACAAGCACACAACTTAACTCAAGATAATTACATTACATGGTTCGCTATTACACTTCACCTTACAGTTTACAGCTAAGTTTGTTCAATTGCAAAACTAATTATTCAAGTTCAAGTACTCCAAATGGGTTGTCAGCCAATAGTACTATCAATGTTTTCTATTTGGCCCCACATGGGTTCACTAGATACAGTTCAGAAATGAGGTCTTGTGATACCATGATAAAGTTATGTTCTACAGGAAAAATCCCATGAAATCCACAAGTTCTCAACAGTCACATGAAATCACACAGATAACAGTGATACATATCATATAGTTCTGAAAGGTTTCACAGCTTTGCCCCGATGTTTATAAAAGAGTAACAAGAAAAGGAGTTGTACGAAACTCACCTGATAATATAGAGGTAGCAGAATATCTCAACACTGATAATAGAAAGATGATTCTGCATTTAGTTATATATAATGAGTTATTTATGTTCTAGCTTACTGATTAGATCTTTCTGAACGTTCAATGTCAAAGATATTGCTTTAACAGTCATCAAACTGAGATTAAAGGTTTAATTGGTTACTTTAGTATTATATCTTACAATGTATGATAATGTAGGAACCTACATTGCATTAGATTCCTAATACAAGGTTGATGACACTCTTGATTAATCAGAATAGTCTCGGATTAACCAAATAGTTAATGTTGTTGATTATAATGCTAAAACAGTTTCTAGATGGTTTAATGGCTTAGGAATGATCAATCCTTGTTATTGATTACCCAACTATCATGAAATATCACAATGTAGCATCAAAATAGGTGTAATAACCATGTTTAACATACTAATCTGACTATTATCATATGTGAGACTTTAGGATTGGCCTGAAATCTTGCACACACAAGTTGCAAACATGATATCTGGCCTGCTTACTGTGAGATACATCAAAGAGCCTATCATTGCCCTGTACTGGTGTTGATCAACATCCTCCCCCTCAAGATCAGGGCTAAGAGAGGTTGTTTTGGACATAGGAGTTCCCAGAGCTTTGCAATCAGAAAGCTTGAATCTTTCAAGAATGTCCTTGACATATTTTGATTGATTAATAAAAATCCCTGTAGGAGCTTGTTTCACCTGTAGTCCAAGAAAGAAGGTGAGTTCTCCCATTAAACTAATTTCAAACTTGGATTTCATCAGTAATTCAAGTCCTTGCAGAGAGATTCATTAGTGGAACAAAAGATAATATCATCAACATAGATATGTACTAGCATGATATGTTGATTAGACCTCTTGAAAAAGAGAGTTTTATCAATTTCTCCTCTCTTGAAGTTGTTATCCAGTAGAAAAGAAGATACAGTTTCATACCATTCTGAGAGCTTGATGTAGCCCATATAGAGCCTTATCAAGCTTACAGACATGATCAGGAAACTTTGGATCTTCAAATCCGGGAGGCTGACACACATAAACCTCCTCATCAATTTTTCGATAGAGAAAGGCACTTTTTACATCCATTTGAAAAACTTTGAAGTTCTTGGCAGCTGCAAATGCTAAGAAGATTCTGATGGCTTCGATTATTGCAACTGGAGCAAACACTTCATCATAATCTATGCCTTCCTCCTGAGTGTATCCCTGAACAACCTATCTTGCTTTGTTCTTGATGACAACACCTTTGTCATCCTTCTTGTTTCTAAACATCCATTTAGTTCCAATTGCATACTTACCTTTAGGTAAAGGACAAGTCTTCCATACTCCTTGCCTTTCAAACTGAAGAAGCTCCTCTTACATGGCTTCTACCCAACTGTTGTCTTTCAATGCCTTAGCAACCTTATTAGGTTCTAATTGGGATAGAAAGCATGAAAACAAACAAACGTTTGCTTCATGCATAGAACCTCTTGTTCTTACCCCTTCTTCCACATTACCAATAATGTTCTCAATTGGATGAGTGTTGTGATTCGAGTTCTTGGAATCACATCCAGTTGAGAAGCTAAATCCAAATTTACTAGCTCAAGGTTAGGAAGTACCACCTCAAGTTGAATCCCTGGCAGATCCTGTGGATTCTGAGTTTGGACTGTAGTGGAGGGATTCTCTCTGAAACATGTAGTTTCCAGAGTGTTTGTTTCAGCTGAGGGATTCATATCTTCTACTTGACTTAATGGAACTGAAGTAGAGTCACTCAATGGGGCTGCATGAGATGTGTTTATTTTTTCAGACTGTGATACATCATTGTGTGTTGAAGTGGATTCTGCCAAGATTTGTCTTGAAGCTATTGGCAGTTCAACACGAAAGTCTTTTTCTCTTGTGGACTGGGAGGAGTCTGTGGTAGTTGATTGTGACTCTGGAACAAACTCTTTTACAAGATTAAATGCAGATGTGAAGCTATCAAGATCAAATAACCAATCAGGGCCTGTTCTAGGTTTATTGAGAGTATGTTCATTGAACTGAACATTTGCAGACTCTTCAATAACTCTGGAAGCTTTGATGTATACTCTATAAGCCTTAGCATGCGAAGAGTACCCAACAAAGTATCCCTCTGCTGATTTCTCAACAAACTTGGCTAAATGGTCTTTAGTATTCAAGATGGTGCATTGACAACCAAATGGTTTGAGAAATCCAATGAATGGTTTTCTCTTGTACCAAATTTCATAAGGTTTCATTCCATGTGTCTTAACTACCAATACTCTATTTTGGACATTACAGGCAGTATTGACTGCTTCTGCCCAAAAAGTAATTGGGAGTTTGGCATCAGATAACATGGTTCTTGCAGCCTCAATTAGTGTCTTATTCCTTCTCTCAGCAACACCATTTTGTTGTGGAGTCCTAGGAGCACTAAGTTGTCTTGTGATACCTTTAGATTCACAAAAAGAATTTAAAACATGGTTTTTGAATTCTGTTCCTTGATATGATCTGATTATTTTTACATGGTGATCACTTTCATTCTCCACCCTAAGTATAAATGACTTCAGGGTCTCAGCAGTTTCATCCTTGGTGTTTAGGAAGAATACCCAGGTATATCGAGAGAAATCATCAGTGACCACCAAGCAGTATGACTTTCTGCCAAGACTTTTCCACTTGTGGGGCCAAACAAGTCCATATGAAGCAAATGCAGAACTGTGGTTATAGAATTTATCTCTTTAGCATGATGAGATGACTTGTGCTGCTTGCCTTTTAAACATGCAACACATTTATCAACACATATAAATTCCTTTGTTGGCAAACCAGTTACTAAGTTATTTTTGACAAGTTAATTCATATTTTTGAGTTTTACATGACAAAGTCTTCTATGCCAAAGAAATGATTCATCAAGTGAAGCTTTTGAGACAAAGCAGCTTATATTACTAAGAGGTGCAGTTGTGCTCATATCTAGCATATACATGTTGTTTCTTCTTGGAGCCCTAAGCAAAATTTGATCATTTGGAACAACAAATCCTGGCTTTAGAACAATACATTCATGCTCAGTAAACAACATGTTGTGTTTTTGATCACACACCTGTGATACACTTAGTAAATTATAATTTAGTTCCTTAACAAAGTGCACATTCTCAAAGCTTACCTTGCCATTTGTGATAGTGCCCCTACCTGTTTTGTAACCTCCCACTAGATCACTTCCAAAAGCAACAGACCCTCCAAAGAATGGTTCATATTTATAAAGGTGAGTCTTGTTTCCTGTCATGTGCCTGGAACAGGCACTGTCAACTATCCACAAGTTGCCTTTCGATTCCTGCTGTCCCTACACATGACCAGAAGTGAGTTAGTTTCTGATGGGAACCCAAGCCATTGTGGTCTTGGGTTTTCCATTTGCATCATTATAAGTAAATTTCTTTGACATCATCTTAGTTGGAACTGATGATGTGCTTAATTTTTATTGGGCTGATGGTTGAACAATTGATTCAGCGATTTCCTTTTTCTTCCATATCTGTTTTACATTAGTCGGAAGAGCTTTCTTCTTTTGATGGTCATCGGAAGTTCTTTTACCTTTTCCTTCCGATGACTTGAAAGTGGAGTTTTTCTTTTGATGGTTTTCTTCTGATGATCTTCTTCCAGTGGTAGGAGTTCTCTTTGGTCTGTCGGAAGCTCTTTGTGCATGTGCTTCCGATGCTTTCTTACCTTCGGAAGCCTTCTTGTTTTGTTTCTTTTGACTATCAGAAGTACTAGCTTCTGATACCTTCTTGACTAACTTCCTTCCTGGTTCTTCTGAAGAAACAGATGACTTGCTCTAGCTCTTCTTTCTTTCTCTTCCTTGTATTTCAGAGATGATTTTGCTTCTTGGATTATAGAAGCAAACAGCAGCGAAGTGATTCATCTCACCACATATCAGGCACACAGTTTGATTGGTGAAAGATTGTTTTTGCTTATCCTTTTTGATGAAGGTTGAGCTTTGGTTTTCGGAGGTGGATGGTTTGGATGATCCAACAGGCTTGTTGGATTTAGGATTTGTTGGATTTCCTGAAAAATTGACCTTTTTCTCCTTTGATCTACCCTTTTTCGACTTGTCAGATAGACAGGTCACATATTCATCTGAGGAGATACTCCCAGTCTGTATGTTCTTAGCTTTAATAAAAACTGATGAGTGTTTCTTAGTTTTCTTAGTTCTTTTCTTATTTCTTAAAGCTGATTTTGTTTTTCTGGTTTGATAGGAGTATCACTCTCATTTGAGCATGTTGAGTTACTTGGGTCTGGATCAGAGAGATCATCACTTTAATCTACTTTGTGTATAACTCTTCATCATACACGAGATTTGTTACATGTTTACATCTGATTTCTACCATAGAAGTATAAGCAGATGGAGGCTCCACTTTGTTATAACCCAAACGAGCTTCTATCTTTCTTACAAGCTCATATGTATCACTCATTCTAAAAATTTTTTCATACTTTTCACCTTGGCTTAGAAATTTGTCTCTGTAAGACTCAGCTAATACAAGTTCTGTCTTGGCAGTGGTTAGTCTTTCTAAAAGATTTTTAATTTGACACTGTTTATTAGTGTCTTCATGTTTTAAACTTGAAATAGTCTTTTCCATTTCCTCCATCTTTTCTTTGTAATTTCTTTCAGCCTCAAAGAAATTTTCCTTGACAACTTGACTCAAGCTCATTACAGAGTTGAGAATTTATCTTTTTATAAACAGTTAACTTTTCTAAGCATTCAGGTGTGCACATGTTATCAGTTACCTTGTTTGAGGAAGTTGAGTCATTTGCCATCAAAGCACTGTTGGAGATGGAAGCATCCTCAGCTTGAAAGCTCCAATCTGCAAAGTCTTGCTCTGCAATGTTTGCATTGTTTGTTGAGCTTGATGGCCTTTGTTGTGGTTGCCTAGAAGTTGATGGTTGAGTGCTTGAAGACTTGCATTCTCTGGCAAAATGTCCTAACTGTTGGCAGTTGAAACATTTGAGCTTAGATTTGTCAAGCCCAAACCCAGTCTTCATGTTGTGTCTTTTAAACTGTCTACCGGTTCTTTGATAAAACTTCTTTGCTCTATAGGAGATCATGGCCATTTGATAGTTTATGTCCATCTCCTCAAGGTCATCTACAGGAATGCCATCCAAGTCTTCCTGGCACAGATGGAAGTAGTTGGTTTCCTCAGCCATAAAAGCTCTTTGCCTAGAGGTTGGTAGGGTAGTTGGGTTAGAGATAGGGTTTGAGTGTGTGTTTAATGGAATTGGAGTTTCAGGAAATGTGAAAGTGGATGTGGAGGAAGGATGGTAGATGGGTTGATAACTCTGGTATGGAGGATTGTTGATGGGTGCATAGAGGGCGGCTGAACCAGATGATATATGGGAAGCTTTAAATTCTTGGACATCTAATTCCATCTGGTAAGCACTGAGAATACCAAATAACTCTCCTAGAGTTAGAGTTTTCAAGTTTTCTGTTCTTCTGATTATGACCGAATAAATGTTCCAAGCCTTTGGAAGAGATCTCAGAAATTTTCTGAGCACATCTTGATTATCCAGGATCACACCTGCAGTTGTTAATTCATCCACAAGTTGGACATACCTTAGATGCTGAGAGGACATGTTCTCATTGTTTTGTTGACAAAAGTTTTCAAACTTCTGTTTCAGCATATCCTTCTTGTTTTCTTTGACATCATCTGAACCTTCATACATCTGCTTTAAGGAGTTCCACAGTTCATGAGCAGACTTGCATTTCTTGAATGCATGTATAATGGAGTTAGGTATCAACATCTGAATGAGCCAAAGAGCTTTAGAATCAACTTTCATCTTCTTGTAGTCTTTGTCTGAGTACATAGATGGTTCTTTTGGTACTGCAGCTCACCCAGCTCCAGCAGCAACAACTGTAGGAATGTAAGGACCGTCAAGAACAGACTTCCAAAGTTTGAAGTCTTGGTTCCTGATGAATCCTTCCATTCTGACTTTCCAAGTATCAAAGTCATCAGGAGTGAACATCAGTGGCTTGTTGAGAGTGTCGTTTTCAGTATCATGTTTGTTTAGAGCAGCCATTTTATCAAACACACAGAGTATGAGTTCAGAAGTAGTGAGATATTAGAAGAAATAGAACGGTTAACTTAAGGATGATTAATCACTTAAGTTTGAGAGCCAAAGCTCTGATACCACTTGTTGGATCGGGTTGTTCAACCTAAACAACACTTCACAAGTATTTCTTACTTACAATTTAACAGATGCAGAATGTCTATTAGAAAGATCTCACAAACACTCAATGGTGATCAAATAATCATTGAATTAGCAATAAGAACACACAGAATAAATTCAATCTCAAAAATATATTTCTCTCAAAGTATTACAACATCCAAGCACCCACTTAGACACGGTTTACAATGAGAGGTTATATAGCCAAGGCTACAACCGTATACACGTAGGAATACAAGTTGGGTATACTAGACAATACACAAAGTAAAGCTTATTCTAGTATATTGAGTGTCTTAATAGGCTTAGACACTAAGTCACAATCATTACATTTATATACATTGACTTTACAAAAGACTACTAAATACAAAAGACATTTAATGTTGTTGATCTTCAAGGCTTCAGATAATCTTTTGCATTTAATGCTGAGGAAGAGAAGTAAGCTACTGTCTGACTTTCAGTATGTTCTTTTTGTATTTACTCAGACCAGCATGTCTTGTGTCAAACCCTTTTGTACTATGTAAGTACTCAGCTACAGTCTTTAAGAAGGGAATAATCTCGGAAGTCTTTGTCTTTAGAGGAAGCTGATGAGAAGTGTCTTCGGAAGCTCTGAATTCTTCTAAGTCTTTGTCTTCCGAAGTGGTATGTCTTGTACATCCTTAGGCAGAAATTGGTTACCCTTTGGAAGCAGTATTGCTTCCGAAGAGTAACTTCTTTCTTCCGAAGGATGTTCTTCTCTGTAGGGATCCATACTTAGACAAAATAAGAAGTTTGGTGAGCATCAGCCTTTATTAGTCTTTACACTGCCTTATTCTGGAAAAGTTCATATATGATTTCTATCATCAAGACCAAATCAAAAACACTTTCGTGATAATCAACATTAGAGTACACTTGTCAGATAAGCAGGAGACCCTTTATATTAATACCTTTTGTAGCGTAGGTTGTTAATGAAAAATTCAAAGAATTTATTTGTATTGATTCTTATAAATATGGCTTTTCCTGTTAAGCCATGACGGTATACTAGTTTTAACATTTGTTTGTTCCTAGTATTTTGTCCAAACTTGTATCCCTATCAGGATACAACTGTAGCTCTTAGTATAAAACCGTTCGTTTGTAACTTAGAACATATATTTGATAGTTTTCTTGTACACTTGACAATTGAGTGAAATATACTTTGAGCTTGAAGTAGTTTCAGTGTTTGTAGAAGATAACTTGTCTAAATGTTGTGCATATTGCATAACCCGTTCCAACAAGTGGTATCATAGCTAAAGCTCTACAACTTAAGTGACTAACCATCTTTAAGTTACCACTTATTCTTTCTTCTACATTCTTACTTCTTAAAGCTCTTGCTCTAAGTGCTCAAATGGCTACCATTAGCAACCACGACATTGAAAATGGTACTCTCAACAAACCACCCATGATCACCCTTGATGATTATGATACATGGAAGGTTCAGATGGAAGGATTCATCAGGAACCAAGACTTCAAACTCGGTAAATCAGTTCTTGAGGGTCCATTCATTCCAACTATTGCTGCTGCAGGAGTAAGAGGAGCTGCGGTCCCAAAAGATCCATCTCTTTACTTTGATGAAGATTATAAGAAGATGGAGGCTGACTTTAAGGCACTTTGGCTAATTCAGATATCCATTCCCAACTTCATAATACATGCATTCAAGAAATGCAAATCTACTAAAGAATTATAGAAATCCATAAAGCAGATGTATGAAGGATCGGATGATGTAAAAGAGAACAATAAAGACATGCTCAAGGAAAAGTTTGAGAATTTTTGTCAAGAAAACAATGAGAAGATGGCTTCTCACTATCTAAGGTATGTACAAATTGTTGATGAATAAACTGTTGCAGGTGTAAAGCTGGAGAACCAGGATGTTATAAGGATATTTCTGAGATCTCTTCCACAAGCATGGAACATCTGCTCTATCACAATCCAAAGAACATAAAATCTCAGAACCTTAAAGCTTGGAGAACTTTTTGATATACTAAGTGCATACCAAATGGAGATTGATGCTCAAGAACCAAAACCTTTGGGTTTTTTTAATCTCAGGATAAACAACCCTATATGCACCCATCCATAACTCATCGTTTCAAAGCTATCAACCTATACACTACTCAAACTCTGCTCCGATCATCACCTGTCCAGATACATCCACACCATCCACATCACATACCAATCACTTGTCAAACATTGTTCCATTACTCAAACTATTTTTAGTTGTGTCAAGAAGATTTGGATGGAATTCCTGCTGATATAAACTGTCAGATGACCATGATCTCCTACTAAGCAAAGAAGTTTTATCAAAGAACCGGAAGATAGTTCAAGAAGCACAACATGAAAATCGGCTTTGGGTTGGATAAATCCAAGCTAAAGTGCTTCAACTGCCAGCAACTCGGGCACTTTGCAAAAGAATTCAAGTCACCAAGAAGTCAGCCATCAACTACAGGACAGTCAACCAACCAACCACCTAAAGCAACAAACTAGTCTATCAATGAAAATGTGTAACGACCCATTTTTTGTATTATTATAAATATAATGAATTTGGTGAATAATTATAAGTTATATTATGATGGGTGTTAATTAACTTAATTAAATTAGTTATAACAAGTTAGATTAAATTAGAAATCGAGGACCATAGTTTTCATTGTCCCATAGTTTTAAAATGGGGATTTAGGCTTGAATTTGGCAAAAAAAAAAATACACATTCCATATGTGTACGTATGTGTGTGTCGTTCAAGAAGAGCCAAGAAGAAGAAAACCCTAAATTTCAAGGAGAATCACTAAATTGGTGATCAAGCGAGGTTGGATCATTCATCTAACCAAGGAATGGAGTTCTACTAGTACATACAACATTAAGGTATGAATTTTTGGGTGTTTATGGTGTAAATTTCGTAGGTCTCCTTTAGGGGTGTGGGTAAAATGGGTAAAACTCTAAATTGGGTGTTTGGAGGGTGTTAAATGATGTTAATGATAGTGATAATCAATCATCTAGGAACAACTTTTTGGTTGTTTTCCTTCAAGATTGATATGTTATGATAATGGGGGTTTGGGGTTTTCATGGGGTATATGAACATGGTGCTTAAAGTTAGTGTTTAAAAGTTGGGATTTGATGATTATCACTAAGTTGTAGTTTGTATGATGAAATTGTTCATTTTCAAACAAAAGAACGAAGTTAGATAGACGTGTTAATGTTGAATGAAGATGAACATATGCATAGGTGGTATTTGATGAAATGTCATGTAAGGTATTTAACTTAAAAATTAATTCAACGTTAATGGTGATATGATATATGTGTGTGTATAAAATCAACAAGGGTGAATTGATATGATTAAGGGTCAATTGGAAATAAATTAGATTTAAAATGGTGACAATGGGGTGAATGGATGTATTTTAACTAGTTGAAGTCAACATTTTGTTCAACCTATAAGTTGTGATATAGGAAGCGTTAGTGAAGGTGTTAGTGGAACCAAAAGGCACGGAATAGTGATAGTAGTGGTGGACAACTCATCAGGATAAGATAAGTCACCCAACTCTTCTAATTGACATGTGCTATGGTGTTATGCATATATGAGTGTTTAGGTGTGGAGGCTTTGACTTTTGGTGAATTGGTGATGAAATACTTGACTTTTGACAATAGCATGCAATAGTTGTTTTTATTGCTTAATTATTGTTGGTTTTGGTGTTTCGTATGTGTTGTGAAAGTATGAAATGACTCACAATAAATGTTGAAATTGTTATTGGAAGTTTGACTAATTTGGTGTTTAAGATCACAAGTCGTGTGATTGTTAAATTGGATTATTCACAAGGTGTGTGAATGTCCTAGATTGGTGAAATCAAGTTTAGTAAATCAAAAGTGGTGTGGTTTGCTTACTTGAGAAATCTTTGGTGTAAAAAGATTTATTTGGTGTTTTGGGTGAAAAGGACTCGTTAGTAAATCGTTTGTTGTTATGATCATTATGGTTATTAAAAGGTGTTTGGGGTTTGATTATTATGTTCATATGGTATTATGAAGTGTACATGGAGGCATTGGAATGGTCGGAAATGAGCGGGAAGAGTTTCGGGGATCGGTACGGGTCAAAACACAGAAAAAATGAAAAATCTGCACATTTGTGCAAGTCTAGGCGTAAGCTACGGCGGGGTGGGCGTAAATTACAACCCGAGTCTAGGCAAAATTTTACTTATGACCTAGGTTACGGCGAGGACCAAAATTTGAGTTTTTTGACCTTTTGACCTGGGAAACATTAGGGGTGATTTTACTTAGTTCTAATGAACTAATGGTGACTTATATGTGGTATTTACATGTGAACAGAATGGGTGAAGGCGGATGTGATCAAATCGTGATAAAAGGTCTCGGGTTGAACACATTTTTGGTTAAAAACCCATATTTTTGCAAATGTTTCTTAATGTTGTACTAGATGTTTGTTGTCAACATGTTTGTAAATATTTTTGGTTATGTGTTGGGTTAAGATTGGGTGTTTAAACTTGTTATTGTGTTAAGTTGTTTTTTTTAAATATGGGACCTAAATTTGATGACGTTTTAAAACAAGTGTCGGGTGTTTTCGAAATACGGGGGTTACAAAATGTGGCTGAGCATTGTGACTTCTCAGATTGAAGCTATCAAGCTGAAGATGTATCTACCTCAAACAATGCTTTCATGGCAAATGATTCTACTTCTACTTACAAGGTAATAGATGATATGTGCACACCTGAATGTCTTGAAAAGTTGAATGCTTATAAACGATTTAATGCTCAAGTTTGTGAAGAACGTGAGTCAATACAGGTTGTCAAAGCATAATTTTACAAAGCTGAAAAATCTTATGAAGAAAAGATTGAGGAATTAGAAACGACTGTCTCAAGTCTCAAACATAGAGACACTAACAAACAATGTCAAATTAACAAGCTTTTAGAAAGACTAACTACCGCTAAGATT
Organism: Mikania micrantha; assembly: GCA_009363875.1. NCBI lineage: Eukaryota > Viridiplantae > Streptophyta > Magnoliopsida > Asterales > Asteraceae > Mikania > Mikania micrantha. Next base: position 39,232,478 of record CM018691.1, on the reverse strand, counting down.
TGTATTGGTTAAATATTACAGGGACAGGTTTCTTGGTCAAGGAGATAAGTTTGAGAAACTTTTTAGAATGACTGAGATACCTGTGTTGGTGAAAAAGAAGAGTGTTGGTTTAGGTTACAGTCAAGCTGAACCTCCATCATCGTATACTCCAAATGTGGAGGTTCATTGCAAACCAGCAACGACTCTTGTGTATGATGAAGTTCTTGACATACATAAGATAGTCAAGGAAGATGACTCAACTGATGTTTGCCTCACTCAGAATAATAGCTCATCTGAGGATGAGAAATCATTGCTTTGTAAGAAATCAAAATCATTGTTGAAACAAAGGAACAAAAACATAAAAGGTAAATCCATGTTTGTCAAAGCTAAATATGTACAAACTGAAAGCACATCATCAGGCGAGTATGTGACTTGTCCTTCCGACAAGTCATAAAGGGCAAAATCAGGAAAAAAGAAACATTTTCAAAAATCAATCATTCGGCCAGAAAAACTGTTCTAGAGGATAGATCTTCATTGTCGTCAAAGGTCGTACGAGATGAGAGGTCTTCGTCAGAGAGGAGAGGAGAGGTGGGGAGGAACCAACCCCTCTCTTTTTTCTCATTCAAACCCATTCGGGCATAACCAGATCTGAACCATTCATATACTCATTCAGACATTTCTTTTCATTTAGATGTTTAAAAGAATCGGTCTGATTTAGACATAACCTCTTTCAGACCCTATTAAACAGAGACATTACCAAACAACCCCTAGCGATAGGTAAAAATTATTAGTATCTGAACCTCAATAACAGGATGTTATTCTATGTATGTAGTTTTTTCAAAATATTGTGTAATCATTCATAGACGCTTAATTATATGAGATTTATTTTCTTTTAAGAGTATTGGTTTGTATCACTTTCTATCCGCTTACAGTCATTGAATGTGCAGGTCTCCTAATTAATCAAATGATCAACACGCCAACACGGTTTATTTAATAAACCAAAACACTTTTCGGTCAGGGAATCACGCCGCAACCTGTGGGTGACATCCCTAAACATGAAAACCAAGCCATATATATATATATATATATTTATAAAAACCAAGCCATATATATATATATATATATATATATATATATATATATATGAACAAGGGCGGTGAACATACATATTAATGTTAACGCACAAAACGTAAGAAGCTTTTTTGGCCATTGATCCGTAATTTTTGATGGATCAGATTAACGTTGTGGCAATTTTGTAATTTGTAATGTTAATTAAACTAATTAGACGGTACACAATTAACAAAAAGGGTATAAGCGTAATTTGAGTTTTTTAAAATTAAACATAATCCTAAAAATTAGGGGATTTTACCCCTTTCTTCCTAATATTTGGTATCAATCTATGGTTATTCGGAGTGTGTTTATACCTACAATCAAAAGTGAAAAACTTATTCAAAGAAGATGATTCCGACGAATAACGTCAACTAGAAACGTAATTAAAATGTAATTTCATTACTACATTCTTATACTGGATTAACGATTTTAATATACATGCATTCAAATGTATAGGTAAACATTTGGAAAGTGTAATCATGGATTATAAAAGCTAACAACCGATTTACGATAAAAAAAAATAATGACAGAAGAGCGTTGTTAAATAATAAAGGTAAGTGTTTTAAATACTTGCAAAACATGTTTCAATATTGTAATTTTTTATTATTTGGTCTGTAATTACCTACATTATGTTATAATAATGTGATTATTATATTACCACTAGTAGTACGCAATTTTGTTTTGAAAAAAAAATCAATTTAATAGTATATATGATTCGTATGTGAATACATATCAACTATAAGATGATTATATCATACAGGTATGTAATTACATTATATTGGTATGTAATTTGTAAAAAGTGAAAACATACACAAATAGTCTGTTATATAGTAATAATATTTGTTAGAGGTACGCTAATTAATGGAATTGTAATATATAGTATTGATACGTGATTTTGAACAACTTCTTTCAGATTATTAATTATGTTATAAAATTAGTGGTATGTACTTTTTTAAAAATAAAAGCACGTCAATTTTAATAGTTTGTATGATTGGTACGTGAAAACATTTAACTAATAACTAATAACTGATTATATCATAATTGGTATGTGAATTGATTGAGTTATTTAATATAGTTTTGGTACGTGATTTTAACAACTTAATTTAAAATATGTAGGTAAAAAAGAGATTAAATCTTTTGTTGTTGTTGATGATGATGATTTTATGGATCCACCAGAACGTCAAAGTAAAAAAAAACAAACAATAAAATGTAAGCAGGACCATCACATAAAAACTTTGTACCATACACCAACAAAAAGTTGAAGGCAAGAGTAGGTGTTGTCAATTTAAAGAACAGTGTGACTAGTCTATCTAAACAGCAAAGGAATGCAATCAAATCAATGGGATTCAAAATGTTTTTATCATTGGATATAGATACAATTTCAACAAGGTTTGCACAATGGTTGGTGTCAAACTATGACTCTGACATGAATGAGTTAAATGCTGGAAACCACTTCATACATGTCACATCACAGACAGTTAAGGATGTTTTGGGTATACTACTTGGTAGGTTACCGGTTAATGAGCAAAATAAACCTAGAATAGGATCATCAGATACCTTAAGGATATGGAAGTCTCAATATCCAGGAAAATCAAAGAATACTATTAAGGATGTTATTGAAGAAATGAAAAAAATCAGAGAATGTGACTGATTGTTTAAACTTAACTGGCTAGCTATATACAACACTATGCTGGGATGGACAACAAAAAGCACAACAATCAATCAAAGGTTTCTAAACTTATTGACAAAAGATTATGACATACCAAATATGGATTGGTGTGATTACCTTATAACATGTCTTAAAAGGACGAATAAAGAATTGCCGAACCTTTCAATGTTCCTTTACTGTTTCTTGAGGTATGTTACATTATTATAGGTTTTTGTTTATTCATGATTATATATTATCTTGTTATTTATTTATTTTTTATTAATTTTCAGTTGCTCTATGTTCATGAAAAACGCAAAAGATATGAGTTCACACCATCACCTGTCCCAACTATTCTACACATCAATAACCATTACCTCCTAGATCTTGATTCACACATTTATGAGAACAGTCCATTAACAGATTGTGAAAATGATGAGTTGGAAGAATCTAAACGTGTTGATAAGGATGATAGTGATGAGGATGAGTTACCTCCTAGTCTCAATATCGCGATCTCTATCCACGTCCATTTAATGTATAACAACAATGTCTCTAACTTTTTTTCTCAGTTTAAAATTGCAGAAAAAATTATAATGAATTCTTGAATTCGTATGAAAAATTTTAAAAAGTAACTGATTTCATGTTTGTCATGCGATGCCGTAATTAATTTAATCGTTTCTTAAAATAAACTGTGTGTCAATTACATAAATAACCATTCGATACATATTTTAGAATTACACTTGTCATATGTTTTGTGGCTTCTTACGTTTAGTACGTTAAGCTTCACATGTATTTGATCCGGCTCACATATATATATATATATATATATATATATATATAGGGAGAGGTTCAAATGTTAACCCTCACTTATATCGTTAACCCGTGTTAACCCGGCATTTTTTGCCCGAATCTTTGTTTTTTTTCATGGTTTTTATTATACATAAATAGGGGGTTTCTTTTCTGTATTTTTGCTAATTCATCACCGTTTAGAAATTATTTACAAATATAACATTTACTTACATTTGTAAATAATTTCTAAACGGTGATGAATTAGCAAAAACACAGAAAAGAAACTCCCCTATTTATGTATAATAAAACCATGAAAAAAACAAAGATTCGGGCAAAAAATGACGGGTTAACACGAGTTAACGATATAAGGGAGGGTTAACAATGGAACCATCCCCTATATATATATATATATATATATATATATATATATATATATATATATATATATATATATATATTTGAACGGCTAAAAGCTTTTATATTAACAAAAAATATAGATTACAAGTTACATGTTGAGAATTCTAAAGGAACCCCAAGTTTAATGTTCGGTAATTTATTTAATTTTTAAATCTATAATAAAAAAAACAAGTGCAAATAAAACGATTACATTTAAATATACAAATATCTTACTATCTTAATAAACAAAAATATTGTTTGCCATTTGTCACAATTTTAGGCTAATATTGCCACTTGGCAATTTTTTATCATTTCATTAAATTATCTATTTTATTAAATAAGTATATTAACTCTAATATTCAATAATTATAATACTAATGATATTATTGATCTTTTTGATACTAAAAACTTTTATAATCAATTAAAAATAATGTTTTATTATATGAACACTTTAAAAAAATTCTAAGATATGATTTTTTTTTCTAAAAATTAATATTTTTAAGAAATAAATAATTTTTAAGTTGGTATTTATTAGAAATTTTTTTTCTAAAAAACATGTATTCTAAAAAGATCTAAAAATATAATAGACTATAATAGATAGATTTTAAAGAATATTTTTTTATAAACAAATGACATTTTTTAGTATTAAATTTTTAAAAATAAAGTTTTGGATTAGTGTTTTATTACTTAACGTACTTATCAATACATATTTAAACATTTTATATTAAAATGTTATTTTATAATTTATAATTTTTTATTATTAACTATTTTATATAGTACATTCAATCCGTGTAACACACGGGGTATAATCTAGTCATATTATATTCTATATATACTTTCAAAATTTGTCATCAAATACCCAACCACATAAATTTCTGTTATAAATATTTACCTTTTCAAAATAAACCGATTACATGGTCAGCAAATGAACTACTCGAATTCCTTTTTAACTAAATGTTTTTTTTTTGGTTTGTCCGAAATTAACCCGAATACGTTTACAAGAAACCAAAACCCTGAATCTTATTTTAAAGACCGTTTTGGCTCCTATGGTCTTATTTTATGGTTTTAACAGATGGTAAAACAATGGCTCCTATGGTTTTAAAGAGTAAATTACTGTTTTAACAATTTCAACTTAAAATAAAATCTTTTACCAACCTAAAACAAAATATTTTACGAATGCAGCCCATATGATTTAAACATTCTAACGCTTTTGGCCCCCAAACCTAATTATTCTAACGGTTTTGGCCCTCAAACCTAACTATGGTTAAAGGCCAAAACCGTTAGTTGTTTAACCAATGGCGCTGAATTAATAGAAAAATCTATTTCACGTAAATTGCAGGGACCAAAACCGTAATTTACTTTATTTTAAATTAATTTCTAAAATCCACGTAACAAGGTGGAAGGTGCAGGGATCAGTGGCCCATGGCTTTAAATACACAGACTTACAAGTTACAATTGCCGTTTCTTCCCCTTATCGTACGGTCAAGGGCCTCTAAACTTTTCTCACAGGGAGAAATCCCGATATATCGTCAGGAAAATCTTCAGAAAAATCTTTGACTACAGGAATATCTTTGATACATTTTTGTGAAATCTTGTTCTCAGTTACATGTGATGGGAAGGCCTAAAAACCTTTCCTTAAGAACTTCTAAGCTTCCATGCATGATACGATACCAATTTTCTACCAACTTGTTCACCTTGAACTATGAGTATATTACCGTTAGGTAACGGAATACGGATCACCTTGTTTTGACACATAACTTCTATTTGATTGTCTGAAAAGCAATCCATGCCGACAACGACATCAAAGCTTCCAAGTACAATAGGAAAGAGATTGATACTAAAAAGGTGATCATTTTGATTCAAGGAACATCCTTGAATAAACTTGTTAGCTTTGATCAACTTGCCATTAGCATGTTCAATGGCATACAGATGTTCTACACTTAGAGTAGGCAATGAATGTAATGATGCAAATTCAGGAGAGATAAACTCTTATTTGCCTCGGTATCAAACAAAATTGATGTGCGTATAGATTATCGAGAAAAAAGCGTACCGATGACAATGTTTGCATCATGCCTAGCTTCCGCAGCCCCGATCTGGAACGCTCTACCTCTAGTTTCATTCCCTGGGTTGGGGTTGTTTTTGGGAAGTCCCTCATGATATGGTCAAGGCTTCCACACTTGAAGCATGACTCTTTCGTTTGAATGAGTTGTCGTGGTGCTTGATTTGGTTAACGGGCAGGAAAGTTATAGTACTTTGAATAGTGTATGTGACAACTACCTTTGAAGCTCACATCATCATGTTAAAAATCCACGTTAAAAGAACTATTGTGATTATCTAGATCGATAGTATGCGAGGAATCGTAAACATGGGTGAAAACCGTGCGAAAAGCAGAGTTCCCGATTCTCTGGAATCAAAAAAGTAATAAAAACTCGAAGATATTTCATTCTGGGACTCATTGAGATACACCAAGACTATTTTGAGTCTCCTGGTGGTACACGATGAGCTTAAAATGTCTAAGGACTCCGAATTTCTTTGCGGTACGCCAAGCTTCAATAAGCTATCCTTGGCGGTACGCAAAGAGTAGGTAGGTTTGAAAGATCATAATGAAAAATTCAATTGCATGCAGAACTTCATTATATGTTTTCTCTCGAACATACTTGCCTCACAGACGAAAAACACAAATTCCAGCACCCAAATCTTGACTCTCACACCATCAGATCATCATATTGAAGCTAGGGAACGATTCTACATCACCGGTTCGTCGTGCTACAACAAAAAACCATCTGAACAGGTAACGATACGTTTTATCCCACTAGTTTGATATTGTAGAGACTAGATCAAGTTTTTGAACGTAATGCAATAGTTATGGTTGTTGATTATTGCCTAGATGATGGCTAAGAATGGTTAGAAACGAAGAACTTGATATGTTAACAGTTAAATCCTTATTTTGATCCATTATAATGCCCAGTTATCATGAAACTATATCTTAGATTATAATGGTTTACACCATTTGATTGTAACAATGATTGTGATTGTCTTGATCATTCCTTGAAATGCTAGGTTAAATCCAAGTGTTTCAAACTAATGACAAACATTAAGATAATTATTGGAATAACAATCTGATGTTTATGATAACAGTCAGATTAATACATTGAGCATTGTTATTAAACCTATTCTAATATCACATTCTTATGTTTCATGATAATTAAATGATCAATAACAAGGATTGACTATTTCTATCTAGAAATTCATCTAGAAAGTCTCTCAGTAATATAATCAGCAACAATACATATTTGGTTAATCTGAGAATACCCTAATTAATCTAATGAGTCATCAACCTTAGGAACCTGAATCATTATAGGTTCCCACATTATCATCAACTAGTGTGTGTGTTATGTGCTAACTTCGATATCTCATGTGAGTTTCGTACAACCTTTTTTCTTTTTTAATGATTTACAAACATCTGGGTATTACTGTGAACCTTTTCTTGAACATATGATATGTATCACTGTTATTTTTGTGATTTCATGTTAGCTCGTGGTGAACTTGTAAGACTTTATGGGATTTTTCCAAAAACTCTATCACAATATCCGAAGAGTCCTCATTCATCGAACTGTATCTAGTGAACACATGTGGGGCGGAACATGAAACAATAATAGTACTATTGGCTGACAACCCGTTTGACAGGAGCTTGCAACATCCCTTGGTGTAAATCTTTGTAACGTGTTACATCTAATCTTAATGTACGTGATAGACGCTAAGAGAATAAGGCATAAAGATATTTACCGACGGGTACTATCTTCAGAACGGAGTAGTCTAGAAAAGAACTAGATATGGGTCACATGTTTATCTTTGGAACCATGTATCAAGAACTCGCGTATCCTATCATATTGAGTAAATTATTCACTACGAACTCACCAGCTTTGTGCTGACCTTTCAAGCTTACCTATTTTGCAGTTAGACAGTGACAATTGGTGAGATTGCACGTTCAGGAACTTGTAAATAAATAACTCAGTTTGTGTAGTGTGTTTAGGTTGTAAACTGTAACTATTATTGGCTTGTAGTAACGTTGTCCTTATAATGTAATATCTTTAAGTTAATCTTTATGTTTGTCATACTGGATCAAGTAAGTTGCACCACGTCTCTAATACATCACCAATATGCTTCCGCAACCTTCTTAGTGTGATCAGTGATATCAAAAATATCATTAGGTATTTCTTTTAATCAGAATGTGTTAAATAATCTGATATCTGATGATCTGATGATTTGTTGTATGTTAATTATGTTTATATTTATATAGTTATTAGACATAAATATGAGGTATGATGAATGTTTTCATTTTGTTAATTCATATATATGTTAATGGTATGAGGCATCTGAGATTTAATAAACGGTATGACCCATTATATGAATTCTTTGGATTTGATATGTTAAGATGAAATAAGAATTGCTATAGTCCTATCTGTTTCTTTTGTTTTATCCCACTAAGCTTTTGCTCTACCGCATTTTTTTTTTTGCTGTAGGTTTGCATGGAAAAAACCAGATGGTGTGGAGTGAAACAACAAGCCAGAAGTCATGACGGGCAAAGAAATTAGACTTTAATAATTATATTAAATTTATTATTAAAATTTTGGGATATTTAATATTTGGTTTTGAACGCGTGTAAGAATATTTATAAATAATACGTTAGCCCTAACTTGACTCGGTGTTACAAATTATTACATAAAAATATCTAAGAGGCTAGATATGTCGTATTATATAAAAATCTGTAAGCTGTGATATTTGAGAATTCAGAACTTAGAATGGTCTTAAAAAGTCTGGAGAAATTTTGAGAGTGATTTATACTCCAAATAATGCAGTGTTTTTTTTCTTTAAGGACAATGAAGTGAAGTGTGGTGGAAATGGACCTTATATACATGCATCCAAATTGACCTTGACTTGCTATGTATCATCCATTATCAATAACCAAAACTTGTGGGTGGATTGCCAATCAATTATATGTGAAATTGACCATTTGACTTAGTGACTTCTATTATCAAGTGATAATAATTATAATCACTTCATTGGGTCCAAATTTCTAGTGTTATTTTGAGGTACATTCAGTTATTTTTTTGTTTTATTTTATTTATTTATTTATTATTATTATTATTGTTGTTGTTGTTGTTGTTGTAGTACTAGTACTATTAGTATTAGTAGTGGTGTTGCTGCTCTTGATAGTATTATTCTTATTTTTTATTATTCTAATTCTTAATATTCTTATTATTAATATTCTTGCTGCTACTATTAGTCTTATTTTTATAATTGTTACTGTTACTGTAATCGTTATTTTTATTTTGCAAAAGAAGATATAAATACGACATGTTTGATTATCAATATCATTTGATCTTCAAAAGTAACACGACATAAAAGCAATTTTAAGTATAGAACTTTGAAAATCAATGTTTTTAAACCCAGACCAAATCGGGTTTCGACTATTCTGAAAATTTGATTATGCGCATAGAACCGTTTTTGAAGAGACCGGATGGTTCGATTGGTTGTCGACAGTCTGATCGTGAAACCGCTTGTGTAATCCAGTTGAATCGGTTTTCTAGACCTAAATGAAATTAAACGTTGATTCTTGCATATCGATGGTAATCTGGCCCAATTCAGAAGCTCAATTTCATTTTTAGTACATAAATGTTTTAGTTATTTAATTATTTGTATTTTTTTTGTAATTTTATATTTTGTGTATATGAGGTAGGTTCACATACAAATAGAGTTTTTTGTAAAAATGATAGAAACCATTAAAGTGTTGACATGTGGCATTTTAATTAATTAATAGAAAAGGGTAATATAGACAATTTGTATTAAAATGATTTTTAATTTTTGCATGAAAATAGGAAAGTGGGTAATCACTTTCCCTGATTGAATTTATTTCAAAAATTAAAATTATATCATGTATAATTATAAAAAAGCGAATTTGATTACATCAAATACGAATCAAAATAAAAAAAAATCGCAGGGATTGAGATTTTGAGTTGTGTTGTAAAATTGGATTGATGAGTGTTAATATGTGATGTTATGTGATAGCATGTGCTATTTTATGTAGAACGATGTGAACATGGAGTTTTAATAATTTGTTAAATCGATCAATCGTTAAATAATTTGTTGATATGTGCTGGTATGAATGATAGGATAATTATTTAGCATATTTTTAGTGTTGTTGTGTGCTGACATGTTGTAATGCCAAAGCACAGATTTTGTAGTGCTATTTTATGTTGATATATATGTACTGATATGTGTTGATATATCATGTATTAATATCACATATTATGTATATGAGCTGATATATGCTTACATGTATTAATAACACATATTATGTGAATGTGCTAATATACGCTTCATGTGCTGATATACGCTTCATGTACTAATAGCACATATTAGCACATAGCGAAAATGAAACCGACTTATTCCTTAATGGATAACATGATATCTGTAAATATGGAAATTCCTTTTGTACCCTTATTTATATTTTAAACAACATATTAATTACAATCATGCCACTAGGTCATCAATAACCATTTATGATAACACATCAAAGGTTCAGATCGTTTCTCACTGTTTTTACAAAATTAATGTTTATGATTTTATATATATATATATATATATATATACATAATATTTATGATTTTATTCGATTCTTAAATCTAGTACTCAAAAATGATCATGCGTAATACAAAGAGAACCGGAGGTTACGTTTTCTTTTTAATGGTGGGAAATTTTATTAATCACAAAAATCCCACAACCAAGAAAGATGCTTTGGGGAAAAAAACAATTTACAACTTACACATAAAACTAAAATTACACCAAGATTTCCATTCCAATCTTTTCATTTTCCCCTATTGTTGATCCAGAGGAAGCTCAAAATTTTTGTTTATTCAATGACTCTGTGAACATCTGGACTTACCTCATTGAACACCCTGTTATTTCTTGCTTTCCATATACACCAAATAGTTGTTATAAATATTGCCCCCAGCAATTTTACCTGCTTTGCCATTCTGAAGTGGATGGAAGGTTAGCAAGGATTTCCCCAATGTCCAGATGATTAAAGCTGGGTGATTTGCACCATGAAGCTACTAGCCTCTAAACCGCCTTTGCAAGTGAGCAGATTGATAATAAATGGGCCACAAATTCATCACCCTCCCACACAATGTAAACTGTAATGACCCAATTGACAGGGCCCGAGTCGGGAAGAAAAAATGGGCCCCTCTTAAAAAAATTAATGAAACCAAAGTATTGTAACATAATAATGTATTTTAAATACCTAAGCAAACCGTGAGGCTATCCGTCCATTTTTTGAAACAAAAGTCTTGATCATCTATTCGGTATCCATATTTTCTAAGATGACGTTCTCAGTAGCAATCATTGCCAATCCGTTAAGGCGGTCTTGTGACATTGCCGATAGTAAATAAGACTTCAACAAATTCAACTTAGAAAAATTTCGATGGCTCGTGGCTGTGAATGAGACCCTTCCACCGGCGTCATTAAAGTGAAGATGTCGACAGATGGTCCCCACAAAAATGTAGATAAGATGAGCATCAATAGTAGCCATGAGAGATCTACCATTGGCAGATGCAACAACGGAACAGGAACCCTGAATTTTTGGTGATGGGATTCATACACCATGGGGTTAAGAGTGAGGGCTGAAAAATACCCACTCCTTCTTAGAAAGGAGATGATCGGACCAAACTCAGCATCGTGTTCAGCTGATAGCTCCGTACCAAGGTTGTGAACAGGTTGGAAAGCAAGGAGAGCCATTTGAAAGGACGAGGTTTAGGGTTTAATCAAAGGAAACAAATGATTTGAAAAAAGAAGTAGAAGAAATCAAATGGGGGGATGCCTTTTATACCTTCGGAGCTTATCATTTAATTTAAAGACACATTAAATTTTGTGATCCAGAGTACATGATATACCTTCATCAAAGGCCTTGTTGAATAGATCAGCAATATTATGTTCGGTATCAACTTTGACTAAGTGAATGAGCTTCTTTTTTGCCCAATCTATGATGAAATGATATATGAGATCAATACGCTTGGTCTTACAATGTCTGACTGTATTGTTGGTGATTGAGATTGCACTGGAGTAGTCTATTTGTATAGGAGTATTGAAGAGTTCTACTCCATAATCTTTAATTTGATTTCGGCTCCAAATCACTTGAGCACAACAGCTAGATGCAGCAATGTGTTCAGCTTCTGCATTAGAGGTAGAAACACAAGTCTGTTTCTTTCAATACTATTCTGGATCCAAGAAATTGACAACCTCTAGAGGTGGACTTCTTGCTAATGTTGCAACCTCCATAATCATTTTGAGGTATCTGAACATTCTTTTCATAACAAGCATGTTAGAATCTTTTGGATTAGCCTGAAATATGGCACATAAACAAGTTGTAAACATGATATAATGCCTACTTGCTATGAGATACATCAAAGAGCCAATCATATCTCTGTACTGGTGCTTATCAACATCTTCCCCCTCAAGGTTCGGTCCTAAGGATGTTGTTTTGGACAAAGGTGTACCTAGAGCTTTGCAATCAGAAAACTTGAATCATTCAAGAATATCCTTGATATATTTTGATTTATTAATGAATATCCCTGTAGGAGTTTGCTTCACCTGCAATCCAAGAAAGGAAGTAAGCTCACCCATTGAGCTCAATTCAAATTTGTACTTCATCAGTGCTTCAAAGTCCTTGCAGGAAGATTCATTGGTTGAACCAAAGATAATGTTATCAACATAAATCTTAACAAACATAATATGTTGATTTGATTTCTTGAAGAAAAGTGTCTTGTCAATTGTTCCCCTCTTGAAGTTCTTTGTAAGTAGAAATGAAAATAATTTTTCATACCATTTTCTTGGAGCTAGATGCAACCCATATAAGGCTTTATCAAGCTTACAGACATGATTAGGAAACTTTGGATCCTCAAATTCAGGTGGTTGACAAGCATATACGTCCTCATCAATTTTCCCATAAAGGAAGGCATTCTTAACGTCCATCTGAAACACTCTGAAGTTTTTAGCAGCTGCAAGTGCAAAGAATATTCTGATTGCTTTAATTATGGCTTCTGGAGTAAAAATTTTATTTTTAATCGATTCCTTCCTCTTGTGTGTACCCTTGTACAACCAATCTTGCCTTGTTCTTGATGACAACACCTTTGTCATCCTTCTTGTTTCTAAAAACCCATTTGGTTCTGATGGCATACTTTCCTTTAAGCAGAGGACAGATCTTCCAAACTCCTTATCTTTCGCACTGAAGAGGTTCCTCTTGCATTGCATCTACCCAGCTGCTATATTTCAATGCTTCAGCACCTTTCTTTGGCTCTATCTAGGATAGAAAGCAAGAAAACAAACAGATGTTTGCTTAATGCAAAGAACTTATCGTTCTTACTCCATCTTCTACAATGCCAATAATGTTCTCAGTTGTATGGGTGTTATGAATGCGAGTTCTTGGGATCACATCCAGCTCAGAGCATACATCCAGTTTGCTTGTTTCAAGATTCGGAAGTACAGCCTCAAGTTGTATTTCTAGGAAATCTTGTATTCTTTGAGATTGGACTGCTGTGGGTTGATTCTATCTGGTTTGAGAATCTTCCATTGTGGTCACTTCTTCAGAAGGGTTGCCAACTTCATCTTAACTATGTGGAACAAATGTAATGTCACTTAAAGGAGTGGCTTGAGATGATATGATGGTTCAGTCTATGAAACTGTTTGTTGAGTTGAATTCAATTCTACCAAGGGTTGTATTGAAGCTATTGGAAGTTCAACACGATAATCATCCTCCCTTCTGAATTGATTTGAAACTAAAGTATTTGTTTGAGGTCCTGCGGCATACTCTTTGGAAAGATTAAAAGCAGATGTGAATTCATCAAGATCAAATAGCCAATCAGGGCCAATTCCAGGTTTATTTATAGTATGTTCATTGAACTGAACATTTGCAGCCTCTTCAATAATCCTGTAACTTTTGATGTATACTCTATATGCCTTAGCATGAGAAGAATATCATACAAAGAAGCCTTATGCTGACTTTCCAGCAAATTTGGCTAAGTGATCATTGGTATTCAAGATGGTGCATTGACATCCAAATGGTTTAAGAAATCCAATGAATGGTTTTCTTTTATGCCAAATCTCATAAGGAGTCATACCATGTGACTTAACTACCAATATTCTATTTTGAACATAGCAGGCAGTGTTGACTGTTTCTGCCCAAAAAGTTATTGGCAACTTGGCATGTGAAAACACAGTTATAGCATCCTCAATTAGTGTTCTATTATTTCTCTCAGCAACACCATTTTGTTGTGGATTCCTAGGACAAAATGTCCGGTAATACCTTTGGATACACGAAAAGGGTTCAAAGTATGGTTCTTAAATTCTGTTCCTTGGTCGGACCTTATGATTTTCACATTGATATCACTTTCATTCTCAATTCTAAGAATGAACGACTTCAAGATTTTAGTAGTTTTATCCTTGGTACACAAAAAGAATACCCAAGTATATCTTGAGAAGTCGTTAGTGACCGGCAACCAGACACTATGACTTTCTACCTAAACTTTTCACACTTGTAGGGCCAAACAAGTCCATATGAAGAAAATCTATGATTGTTGTAATTGAATTTCTCTTTGGCATGATGGGACGATTTGTGTTGCTTCCCTTTAAACAAGCAACACATTTGTGTTGTAATTGAAAGCATCTCTGAATATTTCTTTAAGTGTACTGGATCATGTCAGAAGGAAGTCTTCGGAAGCTTTTGTATTAGGAAGCGCTGGTCTTTATTCGGAAGCTCTTGTTTCGTAAGCTTTTATCTACCTTGGAGGAATTTGAAGAACAATGTTATCTTCCAAAGGTATTTAGTCTTATGAGGAACTTAAGTTCCTTCCGAAGACTAACTACTTCTGAAAGATAACTATGTTCTTTCGAAGCCTGTTTGGACTTCTGGGAGTGGAGCCAAGACTAACTACTTCTGAATGTAATTCCTTCACTTTTGGTGATTTCATTCCATGTAGCGTGGGTATTTTTTTTCATTCCTTCTCTTCAAGGAATGATCCGACCAATTACCAAGCCCATGTCCAAAACCATTACCCTACCCATGACCAAAACCATGACCCAAACATTGACCTAACCCATGACTTGAACCTTGACCTCACCCATGACCCGAAGCATGACTAAATCCATGATTCGAACCACGGCTTGATTCATGACCTGAATCATGAAGTGAACAATGATTCGAACTATGACCCGACCCATGATGTGAACCATGACTCGAACCATAACCTAAACCATGACTCGATCCACGACTCAAACAATTACATGACCCTTGACTCAAAACAATTACTCGAAACAACAAAAAGTAATGAATGATTTCATTACCAGAGGTAACCAAACAGGTCAATGGATTGGTATTGATTCATTTGTTTCACATGTACATTCCATTCCCTCATCCATTCAACTCCTTCATACCAAACAGGCACTTAGATTGTTTGGAAAGCATCAACCTTTTATGGTCTTAAAAACAAGCCATAAGGTTATTATTGAATATTAGAAGTTCTTCAAGAGGTGTAAGTATAAGTTGTAAATTAACCATTTATAAAGATACTAAATCAACAGGTTCTAAATGAATCAACTAAAACTATAAATCATTATTATTGCCAATCAAGTCAGTTTACAACCGACGGTAAAATCGAGTTATTGACACTATAATAACTGAAATGTAATTTTGATTCTTCTTTGCTCAAATCTACCGACACAAATTAGCACTCTTGAAATCACCATCATTCCAACCCAAAATCACATCCTCCTCTGTGTTTGGTTTACGAGTTGCAGCACACTAACAACCTCCATCGGATGGAAATATAAACTCACACAAATGGTCGATGGGTTTCGTTGATCATTGCTTCCGTCGTTTACCTTTGTGCTATGGCAGAACCCCGCATTTATTTTCATGGGGGCAAAGATTTTTCATGCTCGTTTGTGGATCGCTATATACTAAATTTTTTTCTCCTCTGTTCAGATCGAGTTAGGTACAATCGGGTAGGATCATGTTAAAAAAAACCAAACTAAAAAACATATGTAAAAGTATAATACAGATACAACACATCAAAAGTGTTCTTATGCATGGAAAATGGGCGGGTTGGGTTGGGTAACGAGTCAAAACATGTGCGGGTCATGATGTGCTTTAAGCAAAATGAGTTTGGGTTTAAATGGATCATTATAAGAAACAACAAGTTTGTTAAAGTTAGATGAATTATAACTACACAAATAGTTTAATTGAATAATTTTTAGTAATTTTCTTATCAAATATATTATTTACCATTCTTACCCGTTCGAATTCATTATATTCACAAAGTTTATCTCATTATGTTAAGGTGTTGGTGTTAAGATCTTATTTTTCTTGATGCGAGCGGTCAGTATACTAAAAACTAGACTAGATTTAATCTATTTAACCTAAGCTAAAGACACAAAATCTAATCCTAGACCTATACTTAACCTAAACACCTAGTAATAATCGAAAATCCTAAACTAGACCGCTCCTAAGGCAAGTGTACCTGTCGGTGGCAGAATAGCTGGTGGAAGTCCGAATATCGAGCTAATGGACACTAGTATAGCAAACTAAACCTAGACTGAGAACTAACTAAGGTAAAAGAGGGGGGTTTGGTGCAAACTGATAACCTGATCAGACTGTACTGACTAACACACTACACGAACAACTACACTAAAATAGCAAAATAAAACTGATAATGAATCTGGAATCTAAATGCAATGAGGAAAAACTGGTATATCTAGGCTGGGAGTCAAAAGTATGACATATGCCAGGCAACTCCAATGGGAATCCTAAGGCTGTAATGTATGCACTAGTCTATCGGGTTACCTTCCGGATTTTCCGGATATGCAATTGCACTCAAACGGGTGAATCACCTCCCAGATTTCTCCACCCGTTTGTATCCTAAGACACTAGAGAGCTATAAAGTTTACTACTCTGACATGGATTGACACTAACACTAAGTATATCTAAGACAACGCCCTCCCGGGTCGTTTAACTCAAATGTCCCAAGTGTAAGAGACCAACCATCTAACCTATCACCTCCCGGATTTCTAGGTTACGTCACACATGCAAATAACAATACCTAATGAAGTCTAATCCTATGGAATGTGATCAACAACCCATAAACTAACCTAAAACACAAAGTAGTAGGCCTAACATGCATCTATGTGTGGAAAGACCTTCCTAAACACTTGTGGATCAAACATTCACCAAATATAATCATTCAACACATGCAAATATCATCAAAGTTTCAAACTTTATAGCTGATTACAAAACATATATCATCAACAAGCATAAATCATGTCCAAAATCATCAAAGATTAAAACTTTATCATCCCAAACCTGGATACAACCATAGATCTAGCCAATAATCATCTCAATAGTAACAAAACAGGTCTGATATATGTCTAAATACATGTAAAACTACTGTTTTAAACTAAGAACATGAAAAGAAAAAGAAAATACTCAAAAGCAAGGTCCTTCTTCACTTCAACAATCCCTAATCAAGCCAAATACTCCATGGTTAAGCTCCAGCAGCTCCTAGGCTCGATTAGGATTCCAAAGACGCCAAAGAAGATCCCCAAAACGGCTGGAATGCGATCCATTTATAGAGGGTTTGAAGTTAGGGTTTTTAGGCTAAAAATCCATCTGGGGCGCATAGCCTAGCGGGGTATGCACGAGGCTAGGCTATGCGCGTGGAAGAAAAGGAGAATAGTGGCTGATGATGCCAGGCGCATCGCCTACGGCCAAGTGGCGACGCTAGGCGTACTGCCTAGGGTTAATTTCCTTGATTTCTTCGCTTGTTCACCTGCACTCGATTTCGATGCCCGTTTGCCCTCATTTCCGCTCCTTCGGGACACATTCCTGCACAAAAACACTAAAATGTAAAAATGAACTAGAATTGACTCGAAATATTTACAAAACTAATGAAAACAGACTCGAATATGTACAAAAATGGATGTGTTAAAATAACACATCATATCTCAACTCATTTCAATGTTATAATGTTACTCATTTCAACCCAAAATACAATACTTATTTTTCAAATCTACTAATTTATCTTGTTATAGGTCAACATTGTGAGATGTAGTTTTTTTCTACGAGATTTTAATCTGAATGTTAACATTAACATCAGATCGTTTTTCTAATGGTTATCCTAACTTACTGTTATTACTTTGAAACACTTGGATTCAATCTAGCATTTCAAAAAATAATCAAGACAATCACAACCATTGTTATAATCAAATGGTAAAAACCATTATAATCTATAGTATGGTTTCATGATAACCGGACATCATGACGGATCAATACAAGGATTTTTCCGTTAACATATCAATCTCTTTGTTTCTAACTATTCATAACCATCATTTAAGCAATAATTAACAATAATAAATATTGCATTACGTTCAAATAGTAAATTTAATCCATACATTATCAAACTAGTAGGAAAGATCGAATCGTTACCCATTAGAACGGATTTTCGCTTGCAAAATGATGATCAGGTGTTGTAGAGATGATCCCTAGCAGATGTATTTCGACCGACTCTTCGTTGCATACCGCCAAGAAGCCTGCAATGGGGCTTGGCGTTCCACGAAGGATTCTAGAAGATTTTAGATATTTTAGGCTCATCGCGTACCGCCAAGGGGACCAGAATAGCCATGGCGTACCGCGAAGAGTTCCAAAGCAAAATAATTTTTAGTTTTTCTTGTCTTTACGATTCTGGAGAATCGCGAACTTCATTTTTCGCACGGTTTTTCACCCACGTTCACGATTTCTCGCGTATTTTCAAATTGTGGAAATTACGATCGTTTTATTAACGTGGATTTCAAACAAGAAATTTTGTCCCGAAATTTGGTGAAGACTTATCTGTAGACAACTGGTTATGAAAACAAACAAGGATATTTCTCTTTTATACGATCCTCACGTTCCCACATATATTCAGGTCCACGTTGAGAATTCCATATAACTTTGACAATTGGAACTCGGCTTCGTTTCAACACTTTGATATCTCGATCCATCACCTCCACAGGTTCTTCAGTGAACTGGAGTTTATCATCGATCTGAATTTCCTCAAAAGGTACAATTAATGATTTGTTTGTTAAAAAAAATTTAGATTTGAAACATGGAAGACATCATGTTTGTTACTAAGCTTAGGAGGTAATTCAAGTTTATAGGCTACCCTTTCTATTCGTTCTAGAATTTTGGATGGTCCTACAAATCTTGGTGAGAGTTTACCTCAATTTCCAAATCTGAATATGCCTTTCCATGGTGAGACTTTTAACATAACTCTATCCCTATTTGAAATTCCAGGGGTCTCCAACGATTATCAGCATAACTCTTTTGACGATCACGTGCTTCTTTGATTCGTTCTAGAATTAGTGTGATCTTGTCTGTAGTTTCTTGTATAAATTCTGGGCCAATGATTTAACATTATCCTACCTCCGACCAACAGATAGGCGATCGACATTTGCATCCATAAAGTGCTTCAAATGGAGCGCACTGGATACTAGTATGGTAGCCGTTATTATATGAGAATTCAATAAGTGGGAGATGAATATCCCAGCTACCTCCAAAATCAATTACATAACTTCTAAGCATGTTTTCAAGAGCTTGATTTTGTACGCTCGATTTGTCTATCCGTTTGGGGTTGAAAAGAAGTGCTCATGTTGATTTGTGTGCTAAGAGTATTTTTAAGAGTTTGCCAAAATCGTGACAAAAACCGACTTTCTCTGTCAGAAATAATTGAGATCGGTACTCCATGTCGAGATACAATCTCATTGACATAGAGTTTGGCTAGTCGGTCCATGGAATAGTCTTCCCGGATTGGTAAGAAATGCGCTGATTTCGTAACGCAATAAACTATAACCCATATAGAGTCATGATTGTTCGACGTTCTAGGTAATTCGGTAATGAAATCCATAGATATCTGATACCATTTCTACATGGGAATCTCTGGTTGTTGTAGTAATCTAGAAGGTTGTGATGTTCTGTCTTAACTTTAAGACAAGTTAAACATCTATCCACGTATTCATGCTATATTTTTCTTCATTCTAGGCCATCAATAAAAGTCCCTTAGGTCTTTATAGATTTTTTCGGCACCTGGATGAATAGAAATTTGTTGCTTATAATTGTTTGTTTCTAATTGTTTATCTAATCCTTGTAGCTCTTTAAGACAAGTTAAACATCTATCCCAACACTCCATCAGTTTTGGTTTCTAATTGTTTGTCTAATCCTCGTAGCTCTTCAGCTTGGTAATTTGTGGCTTGTAACCCTTGTTCCTAAGCCTCTCTAATTTGTAGCTCTTCAGTATGTGTGTTGTGTGTGAACATGTGTGTTAATATCAAACTTTTATTTCATGAACAATAACTAGGTAACATATCAGAATCATGTATGACAACATGTCGAAATACTGTGTGAGAACATATCAATTGGCTGTGTGACAGCATATCAAAATACTGTGTGAGAACATATATATTCTATGTTTGACAACATATCAAAATACTATGCGAGAACATATCAATTTTCTATGTGACAACTTATCAAAATATTGTGTTAGAACATATCAATTGCCTGTGAGGCAACATATCGAAATACCGTGTGAGAACATATCTATTGTCTGTGTGACAACATATCGAAATACTGTGTGAGAACATTTTAATTGTCTGAGTGACAACATATCAAAATACTGTGTAAGAACATATCTATTTTCTGTGTGACAACATATCAAAATACTCTGTGAGAACATTTCAATTGCCTGTGTGGCAATATATCGAAATACTGTGTGAGAATATATCAATTGTCTATGTGTCACATATCAAAGTCTTGTATGGCAATATATCAAAAACAAGTGTTATAACATATCAAAACATGGGTGAACAATAGCATATATTTATTGGTGTCACAATGCCATGTTCTATGTGATACTATAACATGTTTTTGAAATAACATGACTGAGTATAACTACAAATATCACTATGATTACTATGTGTTGAAAAGATCTCTGGATAATATCAATGTAGTTATACGATATTTTTATAATCACATATCAACATGATTTTTCAGTATGGCTGAATATGGTTGAATTTATGTGATTGAAAAGGGTTATCTTTTAATTTTTTGAACTGACCTGAATTTTTCTGCATGTGAGCAGAATAATGGCTCCTAAAAAAACTCGACTAGCTAGGAACACTCCTAAGAACGTTGTTAACCCTGAACCAAATCAAGATAGACCTGTTAATCCACCTGTAAATCTAGAAAACGAATACGGTTCCACCTGAGAACCCAGAAATGAACATGGTTCCACCTGCAATTGCAAGTGGATCAGAACTGAACGAAGCAGTGATAGCATGAATAGTGAAAGAAAATAAATTTGTTGTAGTACCGGGTATCCTAACACAACACCAACAATATATCACTTCTAGTTCTGGTGGGGACCATGATAATTTTGAACACAATGCTACTGGTGTACACTTAGAAACACATCATACCACCGGTACAACAACAGTTCTTGATCCACCATAGTAGTGGTGTACTTATAAGTACTTTGCTTCCTGCAACCCTCCTACTTTCACAGGCAAAAAAGGAGCGGCCGGAATTTCGAAGTGGATCGAGAAAATGGAAACCAAACTCAAAATTAGCCAATGTTTGGTGGAGCATAAGGTTTCTTATGCTGCTTGTTCTTTGAAGGATTCAGCTCTAACCTGGTGGAATACCCAGGAAAAATCTTCAGGTTCAGCCACAGTTGATGCGATTGACTGGAATGATTTTAAAGCTCTGATTATGCAGACTACTACCCAATCATTGAAATCTAGAAACTACAGGAGGAATTCCTTGAATCACTCTATGATCGGTGTTGATTATCTAGCTTATACCGATCGTCTTCATGAACTTACTTGCTTACTTCCCAATCTGTTTCCTACGGCAGCAGCTCTGATTCAGAAGTATATCAAAGGTCTAGTTTCCCTAATTCGGGGAATGGTGACTACATCTGTACCAACCACCCTCAAACGTACCATTTTGTTGACCACTAAGCTTCCTGAAGTTTCTCCTGAGGATATATCAGGATTACCCCTAGTGAGACAAGTTGAATTTCGTATTGACTTGATTCGAGGTGCAGCACCTATTTCTAAAGAAAGATGGTTCCTTCAGGATGTGTATCCAATACAGGGAACTCAATAAATTAACAATCAAAAACCGTTATCCACTACCTCGTACTGATGATCTATTCAAGCAGTTGCAAGGTGCTACTTAATTTTTAAAAATCAATCTAAGAACTGGTATCATCAGTTACGAATTCATGATGATGAGGTTCCTAAAACTGCTTTCAGAACATGATACGGACATTACAAGTTTTTTAGTGATGCCATTTCGGTTGACAAATGCACCTGTCGTTTTCATGGATCTGATGAATCGAGTGTGTAGACCTTATCAGGATAAGTTTGTGATTGTATTTATTGATGATATTCTCATTTACTCCTGAAACCAACGGGAACATGCTCAACACTTGAAATTAATCTTAGAACCATTAGCATGTGAGAAGATATGTGCCAAATTCTCCAAGTGCGAATTTTGGTTACAGGAAGTTCAATTTCTTGGACATGTAGTAAATGAGAACAGTATACAAGTGGATCCTAGTAAGATTAGAGCTCTGAAACAATAGGAGACACCACAAACCTCAACTGAAATACGTCAATTCTTAGGACTGTCTGGTTACTACCGACAATTCATTATGACTTTTTCAAAAATAGCCTTGCCACTTACAACTTTGACACAGAAAAATCAACAGTTATATGGGGTTCCCAATAGGAGGAGGCAATACAACTGTTGAAAAACACTCTGCAACAGACCTATACTTGCATTGCCAAAAGGTACTGATAACTTCACGGTATACTATGATGCTTCTCGTCAGGGTCTCGGGTGCATGCTAATGCAGATAGACAATGTAATTTCTTATGCTTCTCGACAGTTGAAAATACACGAGAAGAACTATACCACTCATGATTTAGAACTTGGTGCAGTGGTATTTGCACTTAAGATTTGGAGACACTATCTATAGGGAACAAAATGTATTGTGTACACTGATCACAAGAGTCTTCAACATATTCTCGATCAAAAGATGTTGAACATGCTACAAAGGCGATGGGTAGAACTTTTAAACGACTATGACTGTAAAATTCGTTATCATCCAAGTAACATACTTACCTTCATATACGAACAACTCGAATTCCAGCACCCAAATCTTGACTCTAACACCATCAGATCGTCATATTGAAGCTAGGGAGAGATTCTACATCACTGGATCGTCGTGCTACAACAAAAAATCCAACAGAATGGGTAACAATACGTTTTATCCTACTAGTTTGATATTGTAAAGATAATATCTAGTTTTTGAACGTTATGCAATAGTTATGGTTGTTGGTTATTGCCTAGATGATGGCTAAGAAAGGTTAGAAATGAAGAACTTGATATGTTAAGGGTCAAATCCTTGTTTTGATCTGTTATAATGCCCGTTTATTATGAAACTATTTCTTAGATTATAATTGTTTAAACCATTTGATTGTAACAATGATTGTTATTGTCTTGATCATTCCTTGAGATGCTAGGTTAAATCCAAGAGTTTCAAACTAATGACAAACACTAAGATAAACATTGGAATAATGATATGATGTTTTTGATAACATACAGATTAGTACATTGTGAATTGTTATTAAACCTATTCTAATATCACATTCTTATGTTTAATAATACTTAAACGATCAATAACAAAGATTGAGTATTCCTAAGCCAGAAATTCATCTCGAAACTCTTTCAGTAATATAATCGGCAACAATACCTATTTGATTAATATGAGAATACCCTAATGAGTCTAATGAGTCATCAACATTGTATTAGGAACCTAAATCATTATATGTTCCCACATTATCATACATTGTACGATATTCAACTAAATTAAATGATTGAGAATTTAATATCATTTTGATAACTCACAATGCAATGTCCTTGACATTGAACATTAAGAAAATCAGTAGGTTAAAACATAACAACTTATAAAACATTAACTAATGCAGAATTAAACCATAACTAACAATCTGTGCATTATTTGCTAACTTCAATATCTCAGGTGAATTTCGTACAACCCTTTTCTTTTTAATGTTTTACAAATATCTGGGTATTACTGTGAACTCATGGTGAACTTCTAAGATTTCATGGGATTTTTCCCAGAACACTCTATCACAATATCGAAAAAGTCCTCATTCATCGAAATGTATCTAGTTAACCCATGTGGGGCCGAACAGGAAACAATAATAGTACTATTGGCTGACAAAACATTTTCTAGGAGCTTGCAACTTCCCTTGGTGTAAATGTTTGTTACCTGTTACATCTAATCTTAATGTATGTGATTGACATTAAGAGAATGAGGCATAAAGATATTTACCGACGGGTAGTATCTTTAGAACGGAGTAGCTAGAAAGGAACTAGATATGGGTTCCATGGTTATCTTTGGAACTGTGTATCAAGAACTCGCATATCATATCATATTGAATAAATTAATCATTACAAACTCACCAGCTTTGAGCCGACCTTTCAAACTTAACTATTTTGCAGGTAGACAGTGACGATTGTTGTGATTGCACCTTCAGGCACTTTTAAATAAATAAGTCAGTTTGTGTAGTGTGTTTAGGTTGTAAACTGTAACTGTTATTGGCTTTTAATAACGTTGTCCTTGTAATGTAATATCTTTAAGTTAATATGTGTGTTTGTGATACCGAATCAAGTAAGTTGCACCCCACCTTTGAGACAACACCACTATGCTTCCACAACCTTCTCAGTGTGATCAGTGACATCATCAACAGGTGACGAGAGATGGGGGTGTGACAGTGTCCTAGTCGGTTACAGTTCGCACAAATAGGCATGGTCCGTTGTGATGAAAAGGACACTTGTTGCACTTGGGTTCCTGGCCGGTGTATGTTTTCCTTTCAGGAAGAGTTGTACCATAGTTCTTCATTATGGTTTATTCTGGCTAGTCTCAGTTGAAACCTTGGTTTTGCCTTTCCCAAACCACTTTCTTTTGATACCCTTCGTGTTACCACGGGCACTGAGATCACTATGGCTCACCACCGCTTCGGTTTTTGTTGACACCGTACCACTTCTTACTGCCTCATGAGCAAGTTTGGTGGTAAACAAGATGGTATGTTTAAGTGTAGTGGGTTCTGCGGCAGTTACCATTCCCTGAATTTGGGAACCAGACCCTTAATGTACTTTTCTATCAAACATGCTTCTGTAGGAAACATGTTGGGAAGCAAACAAGTAAGTTCATGAAATAATCAGTATACTTTTAGCAGTCAGCTCCGATCATAGAATGATTCCGGAATTTTTCCTGTAATTTCTGGATTTCAGTCATTGGGCAGTACTCTGAAATAATCAGAGTTTTAAAATTGTTCCAGCCCATAATATCAATTGTAGCTGAACTCAACGTTGTCGCCTGGGTATTCCACGAGGTTAAAGCTGAGTCTTTCAAAGAACAAGCAGCATAAGACACTTATGCTCTGCCAAACACAGGATGATTTTGAGTCTTGTTTCCATTTCCTCGATCCACCTTAAAAGTCATGCTACTCCTTCCTTGTAGTAAAAATAGGAGGGTTGTAAGAAGCAAAGTATTAATAGGTGCATCCTTGTTGTGTGGATTAGGAATTGTTGTTGTTGTAACGGTGGTGTGATGTGTTTCAATGTGTCCACCAGTAGCATTGTGTTCCGCATGGTCTGTGAAAACTAGTACCAGATCATCCGGCAATCCGTACAATATGTGTATTTTCACAACAACTATGTTTAAATAACTATGTGTGAATGACTATGCGTGAATAACTACTCATTAAACAGTTGTGTGAAAACAGGGATTGTTGTACGTATTCGATGAAAATCAAAATACAGAAATACAACAAATCATGAGAAATAACAAAGTATGAGAACAAATGATAAAAACATATCGATTGAGACCTGATTTTCCTAAATAACTGAAATCAGATGGCCGAAAATTTAGTAAGAAAACAAGGTGAAAAAAGTAGAACTATGTGCAAATAGCTGAGTTTAGTTAAGTCAGTCTGTGAGAATGTCTGAATCAGAAACGATATTTCAGTATCGTTTCAGAATAATAGACCGACAGTGTTTTTGCGTGTGTGACGATTCACACAAACATAGTTGTGGGTTTAACGTTCTAAATAGTAACTAAAAAGTAGAAAACAAAATCCGAAAGTAAAACCATCGTCGTGTCCGTTCGGGTGCCGATTCGAACAAATACGCGCGAAGGTTAAACGATCTGATGAAACGTAAATTATAAACAGTTTCGAAATAATAAAATAAGAAAAAAAATAAATAGAAAATATTTATTAGGAATTACAACCTTAAAAAGGTTATAGAAAACTATTTATTTACAACCCGTAATTTCGCGTATTATGTAACGAAAACATAACAAAAAAATCGAAAATCGAGCAAACCGAATGAACCCGAACTTACACGGGGTATATAAATCCTAAATGACTCCATTTATCCTCATTTATTATCTTCCCACTCTCTCTCTCTAACCCTTATTTCCGGAACCCCTCTCTCTCTCTCTCTCAAAAAGTTCTTCACTAAAATCACCATATCTTCTTCATTCCTTGGCCAAATTCTTCAAATTTGGTATCCACGAAAAGCTCTCAACATTATCTACACGAAAGTACAGCAGATCGGAAGTGAAACTCGGGTTTTCAGGGTTTTCTCAAAACTCAACCCCTTTTAGTTTAGAGATCAATTTTAGACTAGCAAATCATGTTAGATTTGCATGGAATTAAGTCCTTCATGATGGGGTAACATCGACATAAAGATTCGAGTTTCTTGGCTACAATATCGATGCAAGAAACCGATGGCTGCAACCTAGAAACCTAGTATCGACAGTGGACTTGGGTTTCAGCGGCTTTGGGCATCAACACAGTTAAGTTCAATGGCCCTTATCCCCTGCCTTTCATCAAGGTTACTAGGGAAGACTGATCCAAGTAATTCCGAAATGGAATCTATCGATATTATTCAGAGTAACAGCTGAACCATCGACCTTAGTCCCTGCTCGATACTTATAGTATTGGCAGGGAAGGTTCTCAGCTCTTCATCGATTCTAGCTAAGTTTGATGCCTGGGATGGGTGTCTATTATGTCGATACTGATGCTATGAAGGGATCCAAGTAATTTGAAACAGAAACTAAACAAATTAGTTCACAACAGAACCCACAATATCGATAAGAACATTATGTCGGCAATGGGAGGGTCTTAGGGGGCGTATGTGTGACTGATACGGACCAGAAATCGTTAATATAATATATCTGGGACCCTCACCATTGTCTAATAATTTATTTAAAACCCATATATAAATCATAATCAAAGGTTTAAAATTTATCAAGGGGAATAACTGGACAACAAGTTTTAATAACATCACTAAGGTTTTTCATAAGAGTGTTTAAACTATTTTAAATCTACTTAATAAACTAATTATTAAGTTATGTGTTTTACCTATAAGATAGTTAAGTTCATAACACATTACTAATGTTAACATATTAAAATGATGATTATCATTTTGAGTTAACATAAGGGTAAGATGTTAAACTTTAACCTAAACTTCTAAGTTTTACACTTAGAAAATAGAATGATTTTCAAAATAATACCTTATGTTAAAACTATAATTCAAGAGTAAAACATGAACAATAAACATTTTATTATGTTGATATCTAACCTAAAATGGGTTAAGTATTAGTATATAACACCACATGGGAATTAAGAACAAGTGATAACAAAGAATTATAAGTGTTAATCAGCTTTAGGGTTAACTCTTAATTACACAACTTATACTAATAAGTTACACACAATTGGAAAAGACAACGAGCGCATGCATTCTTTGATTACGTAACTAACCACTATGATACCAGGTGAGTTCATATGCCTTTTTTTACTAATCTTTCGATTTAACTGTGGGGCTGAGAACATGCTAAAACTTTTCTTAAATGTTTTAGAACATCTTATGATAATAAGATTTTACATTGTTATTACATTTGTATGCCTTATTATGTGAATGTTAATGACTGTGAGTTTATGACTATTATTTCTGTTAGATGATATATATGATTCTTATAAGTTCATAACTGTTATTTCTTTGAGACAATAACTGTGAACTCTAAATGATCAGACGAATATTCCTCTGTGATTACAACAGCAATCCTTTTTAGGTTTACATGTGGTTCAGGTTGAATTATTCTATTAATTCTAAGGAAATTATCACTGTTATTCCTGTGAAAATATTGCAGTTAATTCTAAGCGAATAGATCAGTTATTTCTATGAGAACATGTGTGTTTTGTCAATGAGATTCCTATGTGATGATGAACATGGGTTTATGAGTTGATGATTATGGGATGAGAACTATAAGAACTCTTTTGATTTTTATACAACATATTCCAACTCCATCATTTCTGACATAGGTGATAAGAGTATGATAGTGTCTGCTAATTATCTCACCACTTCTATTATGGACCGGTAGACAAAGAGACTGACCTCTCTTTTGTCATAAACTAGTGGCAGATAGTTGTGAGGTCTTATGAAAAACTAATGAATATGAATCAATTGAGGACATTGTGGTTTGCCTTTGTGGTGACTACAATGTGGTCAATTCAATCCTTTAGATCAATTGGGATAGAACTACGTGTCAGACGTACTCTCACTTCCTAATTAGATGTGAGTAATAGTAAGTCAGATAGTATACCACCACTGATAACTATGGTAACACCACCATTTATAACTATGGTAATCCTCCATTAAAAACTGTGGATAGTTTACTCTCTAAAATCTAAAAAGTATGCCACCATTAATAACTATGGAAATCCACCATGTATAACTGTGGAGAATAGTACTCTTTAAAGTATATTATGCTATGATGACATTAATGTGAGGTAACGGATTATTACAGGGCAAGTTCTAATTATGGGTAAATCTATGTATGATGAAATGGGTATCTATAGATACAATACAGGTGGAATTGAGTTCAGTAAGGTGCGTGGTGGGCTGACGGCTTCATACGTCATACGTATGCCCTATATATAAGCATGCTTAACTGGACGATATCCTATCTGTAGATGTATCTATAGAGAGGACATTGGGATGAGTAAATGCCAAATGAGAATGAATGTAACTTGTAATACAAGATGTTGTATAAATAACTCTAAAAGTTTTAAATCACTAAACTTATGAACTCACCAACCTAGTGTTGACTTTGTTTTAAATGCATGTTTTCTCAGGTGATGAACAGGTCTAGATACAAGCACCAGAGATAAGCTAGTGGACTTTAGAAGAGACCTACCCTACTTTTGTGACGGGAAAGTCGATCCAGACCGCTAGCTCAGGGTATGACATGGTCCCCACCAGGATCAGAACTTACATTTTGTTGATGTTGCGTCAATATACCCGGTATAAAAAAGATAGTTGTTCCTTTCTGATTCATACTACTTCTTCCTCTATCAGGTCTGAACCACCTGCATTTGCAGGTGGAACTGTATTCATTTCCAGATTAACAGGTAGAACCAGATTTGATTCCGGATTAACAGGTGGAACTTGATTTGTTTCTGGGTTAGCAATGTTCTTAGCAGGTCGACCTCTTTTTCAAGCCATTTTTCTGCTCACATGCAGACATACTCATGTCAGTTTAAGAACATTCAATTATAACCCTTTCAGTCACATAAGTTCAACTGTATTCAGTTATTATTGAAATGCTATGTGGTTTTACAAGAATGTGGTATAACTACATTGATATTATCCAGATACCTTTGTAACACACAGTAATCACATTGAAGTTTATAGTTATACTCGATTTTGTTATCAAAAACATGTTATAATGTCACATAGCACACAACATTGTGACACTGATACAGACATGTTATCACACTATGTTCTCTCACAGTTACGTGTTAGTATCACATTGAAATATCACAATGTGACACCGATATGAATATGTTATCACACATGTTTTTGATATGTTACCACACAGGCTTTTGAAATGTTGCCACATAGGTCTTTGAAATGTTATCACACATGCTTTTGATATGTTACCACACACGCATTTGAAACATTGCCACACAGGCTTTTGATATGATACCGCACATAATTTTGATATGTTGCCACACAAGAGTTTGAAATGTTGCCACACAATACTTTGATACGATACCACACAGGATTTTGATAGGTTTCCACACAGGCCTTTGATACGATACCACACAGGATTTTGATACATTGCCACACAGGCCATTGATACGATACCACACAGGATTTTGATATGTTACCACAAAGGCCTTTGATACGATACCGCATAGGATTTTGATATGTTGCTACATAGGCCTTTGATATGTTATGACACCCAATTACTATTTATGAAATGAAAGTATTTAAATAAACTCACATACTGAAAGAAAAACTTTTCATTATCATGATATTATTTTATACATTGGAAGAGTTAGATACAAGAGAGTTTCGTTATGCTAACTAAACTATTAGTCAAACTATTATTATGGGATCTTAATTGTACATCAAAACTATCCCATAATGTCGCAACCCAACCTATTTGACGGTATATACAATGGAAAATCCCAAGATGTCGGATCTAATCATACTTACCGTAAGAAGTACCGTAAGCAAGCTATCACTATGGCTATTGTAGCCATCACTATAGCCATCACCATCATACTCACCTCCAATTTTAAAATCTTAAACCTATTTACCTGCACTCTCCCCCTCTTAACACACTGCCAAAACAAGACAACCACTGTCCACCTCATCCTCTCATAGATCAGCATCCTCCACATTCTCGTCCCCGCTTCTAACGTGACCACTGGGAGCGATTTGATGTCTAGGTGGAAGTCCAATGCTCTTACGCGCTTGTCCTCGCATCCTTCTGATCCCCGTGAACACTGGGACCCTCTAAGGTGTCGGGCTCCTCGCCTGTCTAATAGCTGGTGAATCCTCATCTGATAGATGAGGACATCTAGGTGGTGTATGTGGTACTAGTGGTCGTGTCTAGGGTATCTAACATACCACTCTGGATGCTGTTGAAGATGAATCTAAATCCGAGCCCTCACTAGAGCTGGGTGTATCATCTAATATCACGTACGAGATCCTTGGATAAATATATTGTGTTGATGAATGATATGTCCCTAGTTCTATGTACTGTATGATTTTGAATGTACGATTTTGATTGTATAAAGTTTATACCAGTGACGAAATCAATTTTTCTTTATTTTTCATTTACGTTTATTCAAGTTTAATATGTTTGACTTTGACTTTTTCTATAATACAGGCCCATTCGTACGAATGAACGCTATCCAATGACTGAGGCGAACGAATGAGTCACTCGCAAAACTCATTCGGTTGTCTAGCTCATTCGGCTGAGCCATTCGCCCGAATGAGTGTTTCGCACAACTCATTCGGCCTAATGAGTACAGCCTGTATATACCCATGCAAACATAATGTTTTTAACCTTTTTCTGACCCCCGAACATTCCCTGTCACATCCCTAGGGTTTTGAGCCGCCACCCTTTCTCCAAGTTCGTTCTCATCTCCATGATGTTCGATTTCGATCAAAACGTTGACTCCGCATCATCGGACTCCCACGGGGCTTGGTGATTTCGATTGGAAAACCCTCAAATAGGATTCCACACTATTCGAGGGCATGCCGAGCAGAATCCGCAAGGAACCGATTGGTTTCTGAGGTCCTACAAAGTGGTATCAGAGCTGTGGCTCTTGATTCTGCTCGTTTTTCGATCCAAATCATCAATTTACATATTTTTGCTTCGTAATATATATAAACCCTGAGTTTCTTGGGCTCCAAGTTACTGTTTCATTGGTAAACAGTGGGTTTTTTTTGGTTGTTTTGATCAATACTGAATTCCTAAAGCTTAGGGATATTGTCCTAAGGTTGTGTACCAAATTTGGTAGCCAGATTCGATCTAAATCCAAAGTTATCAAAATTTTCATTGCTGAAAACCCCAGTTTATGCGAATGGCTTTCTTTCGCACTGTGCGAATAGGTTCATTCGGCCGAATAGCACTTATTCGGTCCAGGGGTTGATCCGAATATCCTTTCAATCGGTTGACTGAGGTTCATTCGGTTGTCAAGTCATTCGCTCAGCTTCTTATTCGCATTAGGCAAGTCATTCGGTCCATTCAGCACATTCGGTTCAACTTCAGTCATTCGGTCCCCGTCATTCGGCTGATGCATCTCCATTCGGTCAACAGTTCTGAAAATTTTTCGAAGTGTTGGATCAGTTATTCTTGAAAAGATGGAGGAACTTGCATTGATGGCTAAACAAAACCACATAATTCAAAAATTGTTGCTTACTGAGACTGAGACGGAGACGGGAAACTCAAACAAAGCTTCAAAGTTACTTTCCTTGGATGATTACCCACATTGGAAGTATAGATTAGAGATTCACATTAATGGAGTGGATACAAATATTTGGATGATGATCGAGGGTGGATACCTAAGACCCCTCAATGAGGATGGAACACCTATGCTTGTTACTCGAATGACTGAACCTCAGAGAAAGTTGTATGATTTTGAGAAGAAGGCTTATGCAATATTGTCTCAGTCTATTGCTACAGATATATTTCATCAATTCACATAGTTCACTTCTTCCAAATTACTGTGGGATGCTTTGCAACAAAGATACGCGGGAAATGATGCACTGAAAAGTATCAAGTCTAAAGCTTTGAAGAAAGAGTTCAATAGTTTCATGTGTGTGAGAAACGAGTCTTTGGATGATTTGATTGCTAGGTTTTATTATCTTATCAGTGAGCTCTACAACCATCAAGTCAAGACAACTAGTCAAGAGAAGATTCAATGTCTAGCTGATCCATTACCTCCCAAGTGGGAATCTCTCCTCATGGTGCTTAACAGAGTGAGATGATTGCAACCATTGATATTAATGATTTCATTCAAAAGCTGAAAGAACGGGAGATAGAGAAAAAGTGGAAAACGAAGAGATTTGCACAAGTTCAAGATCCATCATTATATTACTCTACTCCTATCATGGAAAGAACTCCTTTGCATGCTCGTCTAAAAACAGCCTTTGTTTCACAGACCAAAGAAGCTCATGTTTCAAGTCAGGCACATTTCAGTCAGTCTGCTACTACTTCTACATCTCATTCAGAGCATAATCAGTCCGTCATCAATTTGAAGACTATAAATTTTGACATGGTAACAATGGAGGTTGCTAAAGAGCATATGGGACTTTTGTCTACACTTGTGAGCTCTTATGATGGGTTGTTAGCTAGGAAAATTGGAAATCCACACTTGACAAATGAAGATTACTCACAGATTGATCTAGATGATATGGAAAGATTGATATCATGTGAGCTCTTGCAAGTGTTGTCAGAAGAGCAGAATACTTTGTCAGAAGAACTAGGAAGGACCTTAATATGAACAAGGATTCAAAGTTTGGTTCTTAAATGTCCTCTGTTACTTGCTACAGTTGTGGTGATAAAGGACATTTTGCAAGACAATGTAACAATCCAAAGAAGATGGGAAACCAGAATCCATTTTAGAATCAAAGATCATCAGCTGCTAACCCAGAAAGAAGATTAGTACCAACTGAGACTCCTGCTCATGCTAGTTCATCAAATCCAAACAAGGCTCTAACGGTTCAGAATGATGAAGGAGAGAAATGGGATTTCAGATTCAATTTTGAAAAGGGAGGAGAAAATAAAGCTTGTGTTGCAGGAAATAAGGAAGTTGCTGAACCTATTGATGAAAGTAATTCAGAAGAAAAAAAGACCAATCTGGATTAATCATCATGATCAGAATCAGAAAACACATCAGATTCAGAAACTCAAGGAGAGTTGGATGCTGAGTCTGAAGAACAACCTGCTACACAATTTGCTTTCATGGTGAATACTTCTGCTTCATCTCAGTCTGATCAGGTATATGATGAATGTTCTTCATCTCATTACATTTATTTTAATTGTGTTGACCTTGAAAGTAAGGTGTTGGCTTAGCAGGAACATAATGCAAACCTGATCAGTGATCTCAACCAATGCATTGAGGCAAACCGCATTTTAAAATCAAATGAAAATGATTTTCTAGAAAAAATTGAGTTATTACACAGGCAATTGCATGAGGCTGAGATCGCTGTGCTGAATAAGCAAGATGCTATCACTTCTTATCTCAATATCATTAATGAGACAAAGAAGAAATTAGCCATAGCCGAAAGTGACTATGAAACCTTGATTCAAAAGCTCAAGAGCTATCAAAGCTCTTCATACATCATTGAGTACATGATTAGTGATGGGACTGATATGAAGGGTAAGGGAAAAGAAACAAAGTACAACCATTGTCCTCCACCACTCTTAAATTGTTTTCTCAATTCACCTAATGACAAAGAAATTAAAGATTTTCAAGTTAAAACTCATTAGTAATTAATCCAGTTAGAGTCATTTCAAATGAGGGTTCTTCACTGTCTGAAGAATCATTTGTGGAGGGACTGGTTGAGGATTGGGTCTCTAATTCTGAGGATGATTCTGATGTTTCTCCTCAAGTGTCCATTGTTAAGAATCATACATCTGGTGTCAAAAAGGTTGACCCAATCTCATCCAAGACAAACATGTCTTCCAAATTCTCCAAAGCCATATGCTTTGTGAATGCTTCACAAGTGGATGAAGCCAGTGAGTCCAACAAGTCTGACAATATTATTTTTAATGGGACAAAGGGTTTGGGTTTCAAGCAAGACAAGACAAAGACAAATGCTTTTCAAAAAAACATGGTTCAAACATTCAAAATAAACAGTCTCATTCTAAAACCAAACAGTTTTATCACACAGATAAACGGGCTTGTTTTGAGTGTTGTGCACTTGGACATTTTGCTAGATCATGTCCTCATTTGATTAGACCACAAGTTTCACCACATCGAAAACAAAATCAGCATTTTGTTAAAGAAATTAAATCTGCTTGTCACTTACCTCAGGTTAAACCCAAACATCCTTCACCCATCAAATCTCAAGATAAGGGTAAACGGGTAATGGTTGATCATGATACACCCAAAATTCTTTTTGACAAACAATCCAAGCCATCTTCAGTGTATTTAAAGAAATCTTCCAGCAAAAGCACTGTATGGATGGATAAGTCCTCTGAAACTACTATTTCTAAACCTCCTGATAAAATAAACTCAGATGGAAAATGGATTGAAATGAAAATCCTAGACTCATTGGGTCAACCAAAGACTGTAAAGGCTTGGGTTCCCAAATTCAACTAATGATTTGTGTGTGTGCAGGTTGCCCCAAATGCTGCTCTTCACAGCACTTGGATTGTTGATAGTGGGCATCAAGGCACAAGACTGGAGACATATCCCTTCTTACCAATGTTCATTCAATTAAAGGAGGATATGCAGCTTTTGCTGGTGACAAAGGCGTGTTTATTACTGGAGAAGGAATTCTTTCCAATGCTCAAGTTTCATTTGACAAGGTCAGATATGTGAAGCAGCTGGAGAACAATTTACTTTCAGTCTCACAAATATGTGACAAGAAGTACAAGGTTCTGTTTGATGATTCTAGCTGCTACATTCTCAAGCAAGGTACCACCATTCCTGATGACTGGATTTTGATGTATGCTCCAAGAAAGCAAGATTTGTATGTTCTCAACATGGCCACAGCTTCAACTACATCTTCTACAGCTTCATGTTTTATGTCCAAGGAAACAGAGAAAGATTCTATTCTTTGGCATGAGAAGGTGGGTCATTTGAGTTTAAGAAAGATGAGTCATTTGGTTCACAACAATCTGGCTGAGGGAGTGATTTTAAAGAACTTCAAGCAATCTGATGTTTGTGTTTCATGCACGAAGGGAAAGCTAACCAAGCAGTCTCACAAACCCAAAAAGTTTCATTCAATTAC
The DNA here is from genome assembly GCA_009363875.1 of Mikania micrantha. Taxonomy (NCBI): domain Eukaryota; kingdom Viridiplantae; phylum Streptophyta; class Magnoliopsida; order Asterales; family Asteraceae; genus Mikania; species Mikania micrantha. The sequence continues at coordinate 39,196,554 of CM018691.1, read as the reverse complement.
TATTCCACTTGAGCTTCTCCACATTGATCTTTTTGGTCCTGTCAATTACAAGAGCATTGCCGGAGATCAATACTGCTTAGTCATTACTAATGAGTATTCCAGATACTCTTGGATGTTCTTTATGAAGGAGAAATATGAAACTTTTGAATGTGTTCAAGTTTTGGTAACTAAGCTTGAATCACTGTATAAGCTCAAGGTTCGTATGCTCAGAACAGATAACGGGATTGAATTCAAGAATGAAAATATGGAGACTTTCTGAAATGAACATGGTATTATTCTGCAATTTAGTGCTTTGTATGTCCCATAGATGAATGGTGTTGCTGAGCGAAAGAACAGAACATTAATTGAGGCTGGTCGGACTATGCTTGTTGATTCCTCCCTACCGGTTCAATTCTGGAATGAAGCTGTTGCTAATGCTTTTTATACTCTGAACCGGGTGTTGATTGTGAAGAGACATGGGAAGACTTGCTTTGAATTTCTCCATAACAGAAAGCCCATTTTTAGGTATCTTGAACCATTTGGTGCTCCATGCATAATGCTTAAGAAACATGAGCAAGGCAAGTTCGATGAAAAGGTGGAAGAAGGCTATTTTCTTGGGTATAACACTCCAAATAAGCGAGTTTACAATAGATCAACTCACAATATGGAGGAATGGTACCATGTAGATGTTCAGAAATATTCTAGGCCACCACCTGGAAAAGGTCCTGACTTGATGTTTAACTATTCTGATCTTTTTGACTCTTTCAACATGCCTCCCATGTATACTGATGAAGATGTTGTTCAAATGATGTAGGATGAACAAAATGCACATGATGAACCAGTGCAACCTTCTTCAGTTCAAGTTCCAATGCAGGCATGATGACAGTTCAGACTCAGATGATAATCACTCTCATCCAGATGATCCAGAACAAGATGTTGATAATATTGTACCTGATCTTGAGGATCTCAATATAAACAATCTTGATCCACAGTTTGCGGTTCCTGCTCATCTTGTTGGCAGAATAAACTGAATTCATCCTCAAGACAATATTATTGGAGATCCGACTCATGGAGTGAAGACTAGAAATCAGTTATCCTCAGGTGGTCATGCTGACATACTTGACTTTGTAGATGTAAACTTTTGTGCCCATTCTTGTTTTATCTCCCAAGTTGAGCCCAGAATCATTACTGAAGCCTTGAAAGAAGAATTTTGGGTAGATGCTATGCAGGAAGAAATACTACAATTTAAGAAGCTTGGAGTTTGGCATGTTGTTGATAAACCCAAGGGTGCAAAAGTCATTGGCACAAGATGGGTTTTACGCTGCAATGCGATGATCATGGCATTGTGGTAAGAAACAAAGCACATGTGGTCGTGCAAGGTTTTAGACAGATTGAAGGGATTGACTACAATAAAGTATTTGCCCTGGTTGCTCGTCTTGAAGCAATCCGAATTTTTCTGGCTTATGCATCCTACAAAAAGTTCAAAATTTATCAGATGGATGTTAAAAGTGTGTTTCTTCATTGTGTGATAAATGAAGTTGTGTATGTCAATCAACCTCCCGGGTTTGAAGATCCATTAATTACATCGTGACCAGGTCTACAAGCTAGACAATGCCTTATATGGATTCACTGCACACCTTCTGAACAACGGGTTAGAAGAGGTGTCATTGACTGCACTTTGTTCATGAGAGAGATGGATGGGGACTTGCTCTTGGAGCGAGTACATGTGGACGATATCATCTTTGGATCCATGAATGATGTTTTGTGCAAAGATTTTGAGAAAGTTATGAAATACAAGTTCGAGATGAGTTCCATGGGAAAGATGAATTTTTTCCTGGGATTGCAGGTCGATCAGTCTGAGGCAGGGATTTTTATTCATCAGACCAAATATGTTGGTGACATTCTGAGCCGGTTCAGTATGTTGGATGCAAAACCTGTTGGTACCCCACTGGTTGTTAATCACGAGATTACTCCAGACGAAAAGGGGGAGTTAATCGATGCCACTCTGTATCGAGGGATGATCGGATATCTTATGTATCTCACAACTTCTCGTCTAGACATCATGTTTGCTACTTTCTTGTGTGCTCGTTATCAATAAAAGCCAAGAGTTTCTCATCTTATTGATGTGAAGAGGATTTTGCGTTATCTGAAGGGTACTTCGGATCTAGGCTTATGATATCCTAATGATGGTAACTTTGATTTGACTGCTTATAGTGATTCAGACTATGGTGGATGCAAAAGAGACTTCAAGTCAACATCTGCGGGGTGTCAGTTCTTCAGGAAACGCCTAGTTACCTGGCAGAGCAAGAAGCAGGCGTCGGTGTCTACTTCCACATGTGAAGCAGAATACATTGAAGCTGCTAGTTGTTGCTCTCAAATCATCTGGATTCAGCAACAACTCCGGGACCGGGTTACATTTTTCTAACACTCCTATATTTGTTAATAACATTGCTGCCATTGGTGTCACTAAAAAGTCCGCACTTAAAAAAAACACATCGATATTAAATATCGCTTCATACGTGACTTTTTTGAAAAGAAATTAATCGATGTTGTTAAGATTCACACCGATAACCCAGAAAGCTGATCTTTACACAAAAGCGTTTGATAAACCCAGATTTTTATATATGTTATCAGCTATTCATCTGAATCAAACAAATGATTAGTGTTTTGTTAGTTTATTTTTATTTAGTAGTTTTTTTTTGTTTTATTATTACTTATTAGAACTTCTGTTGTCTTTCTTTCACTTATTCAATAACTCAAAAAGATTTTCAGTTTTAGGTTTTTAGGGGGAGAAAAAGTAGTTTAATTGAAAATTTGTAAAAATGAGAAAGTCTTGTTTGAGAAAATGATGTGTTAACCTGTCATGTCTTAAATGCAAGATTGAATGTATAAACTGAAAGCACATGGGTTTTATGATTTGATGTACTGATAGGCCGACTTTACAAAGTTTATAGACTATTGGTAGTTGCTTAGAATGTCTGAATTGTGGGATCCAGTTTAGAAAACTAATTAAGGGATAAACAAATTTTTAAGTCAAATCATGCATACACCTGTTATCATAGGATCTTATGAGGTTTCCAATGATTCATGAATTCAAGTCTGTACACGTGCTATATTGCTTTGTAAATACCTAGCTGAAGCCATCCATTCAGATAAGAATGATTGAATCACATGAAAATAAAAGTGAATCCGACTCTGTACACGTGCCATATTGCTGGGTTGTAGCCTAGCTGAAGCCGTCCATTCAGATAGGATAAGCTAGAAAAATACAAAAAAAATAAGTTCGATTCCATACATGTGCCATATATTGGGTTGCAGCCTAGTTGAAGCCATCCATTTGGATAGAACCAGTTGATCTTGTCAACACAGTTCTGTATACGTACCATATTGCTTTGTAAAGACCTAGCAGAAGCCGTCCATGAGAATGTGTTGAACTTGAGAAACTAATCAAAAAGAAAACATACAAAAAGAAAATAAATTGGAACCTTATAGAACTTATGATGTTAGGTATTAAGTTATGCAGAGATGAGTTATAAACTAGTTTTGACCTATATTGGTCGACTATAATGGGTAACTCAGTCAGAAAATATGGGTGACCATTAATTGGTTTAGAAATGAAGTATTGTCAGGTTTAAAATGGAAAAGTATATCAGTAATTGTATCATAAATCAAATGTGTCATAAGTATAACATTCATGAATGTTGATTTGATGTGATCTGGTGTATATGTCATTTCTTGAAAGGCTCCTCACAAAAATATGTGTGTTTTGATTGTATTAGTTTTAGTTGTATAGTTGTTTTCTTATCAGAATAATACAAAAAGATTTTCAATTTTAGTTTGTTTTAAATGGTCATTTGTTTGTTCAGATATTCCATCTCATCTTAACCGATCACCAAACCAGACAGAATTTCATAATGATATTCTTTTAAATGATCAAAATATATACCAAATCTGAAAATGTGTTGTGTTTTGGATGTTGATTTAATAAAAGTTTTTGAAAGGTATTAATTTTTGAATCTCATTCACCTGAATGAGTCATGCGAAGGACTCTACCGTGCGAATAGACACAAACATGCAAATGAGTCATTCGGTTCAACACTTCATGCGAATAGATCATTCGGGTGAAAACTTTCCCGAATGAGTCCTGCTATTTAATGGGTTTCATTCGGCCGAATATCTCTTTCTCATTAAATTTCTCTTTCGCCCCTACTGTGTGAACTCAGTCGCCCGAAGCACCTACTTCTTCTTCTTCTTCATTTTTCACCGACTATTTGAGCTATTCTGATCATATACCATTTTGTTGTGTTTCAGGTACAACTGGGATCAAGATTCTTTGTTTTTAACCCGATTTTTTTTTATAACCGATGGAATTTCTAGGGTTTTAGAGCTCGCACCTGTTTCGACTGAATACGATGTCAAAATGGACTTTAGTCTCCTTAAAACCTGTTATAAAACATCAATCGGACCTTTCTGAAAAAAAAATGTCATCGTTTTTATGGTCTAATGTTTGATTTAGGGAGATTGGGGTTTTAGGGTTCTTCAGTCTTCTGAAGGAACGTCATCCGCATCACAGGCTCGACCGAATGAAGGTTTTCAACCGAATGAGGGTCTTTCGTTCAACGGGTGAACCGAATAAGGTCATTCGGGCCATTGTTCATCCGAATGAATGAGTTCAACCGAATGACTTCATTCATGTGTCATTCGGATGGCACAGTTCATTCGGCGCTGCTTCTCATTCGTTCGAAGCCCATTCGGATGAGTTTGGTTCATTCGCACAAGTTAAGCTTTTGTGATAAAATTATGAATTTGTTTCATTTTTTACTGATCTGAACTGACATGTTGTTTCTCTTTTGTTTCAGAATGGCAAACTACAAGGCCTTTCCCAAGAACAACATTTGTGCACACGTGGATGCTACTACGAGGAATGCTGGACATTTTACTGAGATTATTCCATTCTTGAGATGATCCAGTATATTCGCAGCCATTTGTATTGTTCATGATCCGTATTTATCGCATCAGAGAGATTTCTGGAGCTCTGCTGACATTGATTGTGAGGTAGAGCCTCCAGTTATCCATGGGAAGATCAGAGGAAAAGATGTTGTTGTCTCTGCTGAGCATATTAGACGTGTGTATGGATTCCAGGACTTACTAGATCATCCTATCACTCTTGATAGATATCTTGTTCATGGATGTTTCGTGAGGTGCAAGTACGATGGGGATCTGGAAGCTGGTGTGTTGAACAAGGCCTTTCTCTGCCCACGGTTCAAGTATCTCAGACATGTTCTTATTTATTGCCTAGGATCAAGGCATGGAGGATTTGATGATCTTCAAGAGACATTACAGTGTGCCTTTGTTGCTCTAGTGCTAAACAATCCATTCAATTTCTCAGAGATGGTGTTTACTCACATGAAGGAGAATGTGTATCTGAAGGGTGACAAGAAACTTCTGATGTATCCGAGGTTCTTATAGATGATCATTGATGCTCAAGTACCAAATCTTCCAAAGGCCAATTCAGATATCATCAGACTGGAGCATATGACTGACATTACACTCAACAGAGTTCTTTCGTATCAGGGAAAGGAAAGAAAGGCTCCTACTCTTCGTCTTTTTGGTCACCTCCTCAATGTTGACTATGTTGCACCTATAGGGAGGAGGTGGAGACACAAGGACTCAGATTCAGATCAAGAAGACATTATCGTTCAAGGAGGTGATGTTGGTGCTGCTGGTGGTGGTGCTGGAGATGTTGGAGCTTGTGATGTTGTTTTTGGAGATGTTGGTGTTAGTGCTGGTGTGAGTATTGGTGCTAGTTTTGGTGAGGGTGAGCATGTTGTTTATGTTGGTGCTGCTCTTCATGACCCCGATGTTACTGTTGTCTCTATGGCCACTATCTCTACTTCAATGAAGATGGGTGGTACTACTTCTGCAGATGAGGGTGACGATTCTGAGGAGTCAAATCAAGAGAATGATGATGGTGGAGATGAAGAGGGTTCTGATGATTCAGACTCTGATAAGACTGATGACGAGTTTGAGACCATTATGGTCAGATCACAGCCGATGAAGAAAAGGAAGAGGCCCAGAGAGCCAGAACAAAGTAAGGAAGATATTGATGATCCTTTATTCATCCCAGAGTTTTACATCTCTCCTCCTCCTCGCACATCCACTACTTCTACTACTGTTGCTGTTACTCAGACATCGTCTCCACCAGCTGCCAAGAGGAGAAGGACCAGATTTGTCCTGTAGAGACGGACAGAGTCTGTTTCTGTTGCAGCATCCACTGATACACCTGCTGCAACAGTCAGGACTTCTTCACTGTCCAGGTCTAGGGCTATTCCTAAACGTGTTACTACTTTCCCTCTGACCTCATCTGCTGCTACTACAGCTGTTTTTACTATGGCTTCCTCTGGTCCCTCTACTACACGTTCAGATCCATATACACTGACTGCTTCAGTTGCTGATCAGCTTAGCACACTGAATAGTCTAGTTCTTTGGTTGATTGAGAAGAATCATGAGCAAGATCAGACTATTTCTCAGCTGACTCAGAGGATAAATGAGCAGGATGCTCTATTGCTACAGGCTGCTAATCAAAGGGCGGATTTGAGAGCCCAGAATGCTGATCTTGAGGATCGTTTGCTCAAGTCAGTGGATGAGCACAACCAGCTTGCCCTAACTATACATGGGTACAATGAGATGATCGTCTTCCTGGAAGTTGACAACCTTCGTCTATCTGAGGAGGTTGAAAGCTTAAAAGATTCCACTCCCAGGATAGAAGCATCTGAACCTGTCTCCGATGATTCAGACAAGGAAGATGAAGAAGATGAGGAGGAGTCTAATGAGGAGAAGGTTGATTATGACAATACAGATGATGATGATGATGATGATGATGATGATGATGATGATGATGATGATGATGATGATGATGATGATTCAGGTGATGATGATGGAGCAGGGAATGCATCTGCAAGTTCTTCCTGTTTCGTAGAACAGTCCCCACCTACAGAGATCAGAACAAAGACAAAACATGATAAAGCTCCAAAGCCACCTCAGAATCAAGCTGAAGAACCTAAGGCCACTGAAGAGGTTGATGTTGTGCCTGTGAGACGTCTTCTGGATGAAAAGTTGACCATGATTCTAGACACTCAAGGCATCATTCAGCATTATGCCAGCTATGATAAGGAAGAAGGTGAGACCATCCACTGCCTCACAAAGGAACAGATTACAGAGTTATTAAGGTTGAATCCTGATGAGGTGGTCTTGGATGATGCTACTGTTCCCGTTTCTGATCTACCTACTTCAAAAGCATTTGATGATATTGATGAAGTTATTCTGGAAGGCATCACTAAGGAAGAAAGCGTAAAGTATACTTCAGCTGAAGAGGAGCTGCCTACATTTGCTGATCTTTTCGGTCTACATTCTGAGGAGGAATTGGACAGAAAGATAGACGAGAAGGTTGGTGGCAGTGAGTCTTCAGAAGAACACATTCAGAAGAGAAAGGAAGAATGGGCAGCTTATTGGGAAGTGCTGAAGAAGGATAATGTTCCACCTATGCCAACTCCTCACACCAAAGTCTACAGGACCAAAGGATACACATCTGGCGGTCAGATTCTGAGTTGGGCATATTTTCATGATTTGCAATGTTATGCTGTGAAGAGAGAAAGAGGGATCCAGTACTTTCAGTTTCCTCATGACTTCAAGACGCTGCCTGGATTTGAAGTTAATCAGCTTGCTCATCTAAAGATGATGTATATTGAGGATTCGGAGATGTCATCCTGGTTTGCTAGGCAAATCCAGTTTGAGTACAGGAAGAGATGGGTGAACTTCAGGCCACAGCAACCGGAACATTGTTATCTACCGGAGATCGATGCTAACTCTCGAAGACACAAAGTTATCCTGAAGTGGCTGCCTCCTAAAGTCATGAAGAAGATTACATTACGTAATCAAGACTTTTCGAAAAACTTCAGATGGTGGTATTATGATAGGAGAAATGTTGAGGCTGTGATTGTGCTGTGCAAAGACAACAAATGGGATACCGTGCGTTTTTTTAGTCCCATGTGGCTGACCAATCTATCACTAGAAGATGTGAAGACCTTATAAAGATGTCAGATTTTCTTTGATATTGGAGATATGGAGCAGGCTCTATAGTTTATGAGAGTCATCCAACTATGCTTTGCATTTGATATTCATGTCGGCTCTGACTGGAAAGCTCATTCAGAAAAGTTTCTGAAGACAAGTGCTGATAAATAGAGAACTAGGTGCAAACAAACGAGACTGATCTGAATGCTAGATAATGAAGGGGATGCTAGATGATGGTCCCTAGTTCTATGTCTTGTATGATTTTGATTGTATAAAGTTTATATTAGTAATGAAATCGATCGTTCTTTATTGTTCGTTTACTATTATTCAAGTTTAATATGTTTGACTTTGACATTTTCTATAATACAGGCCCGTTCGTGCGAATGATACCTACGAATGAGTTCATTCGTACGAATGAACGCTAGCAAATGACTGAGGCGAATGAATGAGTCACTCGCATGACGCGTTCAGTTGTCTAGCTCATTCGGCTTCGCCATTCGCCCAAATTAGTGTTTCGCATAACTCATTCGCCCGAATGAGTACAACCTGTATATACCCCTGCAAACAGAATGTTTTTAACCTTTTTCTAACCCTGAACATTCCCTGTCACATCCCTAGGGTTTTGAGCCGCCATCCTTTCTCCAAGTTTGTTCTAATCCCCGTGGTGTTCGATTTCGATCAAAACGTTGACTCCGCATCATCGGATTGCCACGGGGCTTGGTGATTTCGATTGGAAAACCCTCGAATAGGATTCCGCACTATTCGAGGGCCTGCCGAGCAGAATCCGCAAGGAACCGAGTGGTTTCCAAGGACCTACATATTGTTCTCCCGGGTTTGCCATTGATGTATCAAACACAATTTCCAGATCAATATCATGAAGTGAATATTCCATAATAATATTCAGCACAACCATAATATATATTCCTATCCTAAAGAAACTATTCGTGATTAATCTTATTATTGGTATACTTATCTTTGAAATTTACTATAATGCACATGTGTTGCATATTCAGTTATGCTAGCCACTCATAAATGTAATTTGTACCACCTGATTATTTTAGCTCAATTCAGGACAAGTTTTGTTCTTTAGTTATGTTCCGTGCACTCAGTGTCACTATACGATCTTATGGTTATAGTCTAGGTCACTAGGTCAACCTAATTCTCTATAACAAGTGGCTCTCATACCACCGTGTCACACCCCCACCTCTCGTCACCTAATGATGATGTCACTGATCACTCTTTGAAGATTGCAGAAGCATAGTGGTGATGTCTCAGAGATGGGGTACAACTTACTTGGACCAGTATCACAACACACAAGATTAACTTAAAAACAATACATTACAAGGACAATAGTGTTACAACAAATCACAAGCTACTGTTTCCAACTTAAACACACTAAAAATTTCAAGTTACTTATTTACAAGTGCCTGATCGTGCAGATCCTCACATGTCGTCACTGTCTACCTGCAAAAGTTTGTATGTTTGAAAAGTCAGCACAAACCTGGTGAGTTCGTAATGAATGATCCAATACAATATGATATGATATGATATTATATGATATGAAGGTTATTGATACACAGTGACAAAGATAACCATGGGACTCATATCTAGTTCTTTTCGTACTGAATGTTCTGTGAAGATACTACCCATCGGTAAATATCTTAGTGTCTCATTCTTAATATCTATCACGTATATTAAGCTGAAATTGGAAAAAAGTAACAAACATTTACACTAGAGGAATTTGCAAGCTCCCAGCAAATGGGTTGTAAGCCAATAGTACTATCATCTTTCCCCCTTCGGCCCCACATGGGTTCACTAGATACGGTTTGATAGATGAGGACTTTTTGATATTGTGATAGAAATATACATGCAAAATCCCATGAAATCACACAGATAATAGTGAAGCATATCATATGTTTAAGAAATATTTCAAAATAATACCCTGTTGTTTATAAATCATTAAAAAGAAAAGGGGTTGTACGAAACTAACCTTAAGTGTCGAAGTCAATGGTTAATACGCAGACTTGTGTGTGTAGTTCAATTCTGCATTAGTTAAGACTTTATAAGTTATTTGTGTTTTAATTTGCTTATTAGATCTTCCTTAACATTCAATGTCGAGGACATTGCTACTCAAGCCATCAAACTGACATTAAATCCTTAATATGTTGTCTTAATTGAATATCACGCAATGTATGATATAATGGGAACCTATAATGATTTAGATTCTTATTAAGAATTTGATGACTCAATTGATTAATCAACACGTTCTATGATTAACCAAATAGGTATAGTTGTTGACTATTTCACGGAAACAGTTTCCCGATGGATTTCAGGTTTAAGAATAGTCAATCCTTGTTATTGTTCATTTAGATATCATGAAACATAGGAATATCACATTGGAATAGGTTTAATAATCATATTCAGTACACTAATCTGATTGTTAACATGAACATCAGATCGTTAATTTTAATGGTTATCCTAACTTACTGTTATTACTTTGAAACACTTGGATTCGATCTAGCATTTCAAGGAATAATCAAGACAATCACAACCATTGTTATAATCAAACGGTTAAAACTATTATAATCTATAGTATGGTTTCATGATAACCAGACATCTTGACGGATCAATACAAGGATTTTTCTATTAATATATCAATTTCTTTGTTTCTAACTATTCCTAACCATCATCTAAGCAATAATCAACAAAAATAACTATTACATTACGTTCAAATATTAAATGTAATCCATACATTATCAAACTAGTAGGAAGATCGAATTGTTAACCGTTTGAGCGGATTTTCGCTTGCAAAATGATGATCGGGTGTTGTAGAAATTATCCCTAGCTTGATCCTGATGTTTCTTGGGCTTAGGAACGGGGTTTTGGTGGTAAAAGATAGATCAGATCGAGTTTTAGGTGTGTAAGTTCGAGAGAAGAGAGATAAAATGTTTTTCTGCCATGCAAACTGAATATTCTAGCAGATATATTTCGACCGACTCTTCGTTGCATACCGCCAAGAAGCCTGCAAGAGGGCTTGGCGTACCACGAAGGATTCCGGAAGATTTCAGATATTTTAGGCTCATCTTGTACCGCCAAGGGGACCCAAAATAGCCTTGGCTTACCGCGAAGAGTTTCGGAGCAAAATAATTTCGAGATTTCCTTGTTTTTACTATTACGGAGAATCACGAACTCCGTTTTTCGCATGGTTTTTCACCCACGTTCATGATTTCTCGCGTATTTTCAAATTGTGGCAATTACAATTGTATTATTAACATGGATTTCAAACGAGAATGACATGAATATATAACCTTATTGTCACATATGTACATAATTTATTTAAACTGTCTATTCTTCTTCTTAAATTGTTACATGAACTATATTAGATTTAATATTCTTGTTTATTGTTACTAGGGTTTTTAAATGATTGTGCATAGTCTTAATTACCTTTGTTTCATTAGGTATTTTGTTAGAAATTATATGAATTTATAGTTATTTATTTAATTTGACTTATATTATTATAATTGTCATTAGAAGTCTAATACCTAAGCAACTCTATCTATAGCAATTCTATAGACTTGTCATTGCAGCATCATTGACTTCGCACCAACCGTGACAGTGTGGCGTCTCCACTTTATTTCTATATAATTGTACTTAGAGTAATACTTTAGTTAAATCTGTTAGGAGGCGTATAGACTAGTCCTATGATACATACATGTTTCCGGTTGATAGTGAGCGTATGCCAACACCCTATTGCACACATCTTGTACTTTGGAATTACAACTCTTTGTACAGCCGTGGTTACTATTATACTATGTCGTTTGAATCTAGCTCATTAGGTATTTCTTTTAATATTAATGTGTTAATTAATTTGATATCTGATGAACTGGAATATGTTAATTATGTTAATATTTATATAGTTATTAGACATAAATATGAGGTATGATGGATGTTTTGATTCGTTAATTCATATATATGTTAATGGTATGACGAATTTGAGATTTAATAAACGGTATGACCCATTATATGAATTCTTAGGTTTGATATTTTAAGATGAAATACGATATAGTCCTGTCTGTTTCTTTTGTTTTATCCCACTGAGCTGTTGCTCTACCGCATTTATTTTCGCTATAGGTTTGCATGGAAAAAACTAGAGGGTGTGGAGTGAAACAACAAGCCAGAAGTTATGACGGACGAAGAAATTAGACTTTAATAATTATATTAAATTTATTATTAAAATTTTGTGATATTTAATATTTGGTTTTGTACGCATGTAAGAATCTTTATAATTAATACGTTAGCGCTAACTTGACTCGGTGTTACAAAGTATTACATAAAAGTATCTAATAGACTATATATGTCGTATTATATAAAAATATGTAAGCTGTGATATTTGAGAATTCAGAACATTGAATGGTCTTAAAAAGTCTGGAGAAATATTGAGAGTGATTTATACTCCAAAATAATGCAATGTTTTTTTCTTTAAGGACAATGAATAGAAGTGTGGTGGAAATGCAGCTTATATGCATGCATCCAAATTGACCTTGACTTGTATCATCAATTATCATAAACCAAAACTTGTGGGTGGATTGCCAATCAATTATAAGTGAAATTGACCATTTGACTTAGTGACTTCTATTATCAAGTGATAATAATTATAATCACTTCATTGGGTCTAAATTTCTAGTGTTATTTTGAGGTACCTTCGGTCTTTTTTTTTCTTGTTTTATTTCGTTTATTTATTATTATTATTGTTGTTGTTGTTGTTGTTATTATGATCATCATCATCTGTAGTAGTACTATTAGTATTAGTAATAGTGCTGCTACTGTTGCCAGTATTATTCTTATTCTTAGTATTCTCATTCTTATTACTATTACTATTACTATTACTATTAGTCTTATTTTTATTATTGTTACTGATATTGTAATTGTTATTATTATTTTGCAAAAGAAGATATGAATAAGAAGTGTTAGATTATCAATATCATTTGATCTTCAAAAGTAACACGATATAAAAGCAATTTTAAGTACAAAACTTTGAAAATCAATGTTTTTAAACCCGGACCGGATCGGGTTTCGACTACTCTAACAGTTTGATTATGTGCTCAGAACCGTTTTTGAAGAGACCGGATGGTTCGATTGGCGGACGACGGTCTGATCGTGAAACCGCTTGTGTAATCCAGTTGAACTGGTTTTCAAGACCTAATTGAAATTAAACGTTGATTTTTGCATATCGATGGTTATCTGGCCCAATTCAGAAGCCCAATTTTATTTTTAGTACATAAATGTTTTAGCTATTTAATTGTTTGGATTTTTTTAATTATATATATATATATAATATTTATGATTTTATTCGATTCTTAAATTTGGTCCGATTGCTGAATAGCGAAGAGACCGATTCGACATCCAGCCCGGTTTTGAAAACATTGCTTAAAAACTATGTGCACACAAAAGATGATCACGCGTAATACAAAGAGAACCAGAGGTTATGTTGTTTTTTTTTTGAACGGTGGGAAATTTTATTAATCACAAAAATCCCACAACCAAGAAAGATGCTTTGGGGAAAAAACACCAACTTACAACTTACTCATGAAACTAAAATTACACCAATATTTCCATACCAATCTTTTCATTTTTCCCCTATTGCTAATCCAGAGGAAGCTCAAAAAAAAAAATTTTTTCAATGATTCTGTGAACAACTGGACTTACCCCATTGAACACCGAGTTATTTCTTGTTTTTCATATACACCAAATACTTGTTTAAAATATTGCCTCCAGCAATTTTACCTGCTTTGCCATTCTGAAGTGGATGGAAGGTAAAGCAAGTGAGCACATCGAAAATACTTGGCCCTAAACCTCCTTTGCCAAATACTTGGTAATTTGCAGCATGAAGCTACTTGGCCCTAAACCTCCTTTGCAAGTGAGCACATCGAAAATAAATGTGCCACAGATTCCTCACCCTCCCACACAACGGACACTGTGATGACCCAATTGGCAATTGCTATTCCTCTTTCGGATAAAGCTTACAATGTTGGCAATTTATTTAAGAGTAATCTCCATAGAAAGAAATTAACTTTCTTGGGAATTAAACTATTTTCTTCCACAACCCTTTCAAAATAGTAGGTTACGTCAATGTATTGCGCGACGCATCATATAACCCTTTTCCTTTTTTGACAAAGTTAATAATTGTCATAATTAAAATGTTTTTAAGATATATATAATTTTATGGTTTAACGTCCCACTTGTGGTACACGCATATAATGTATATATGTGTGGCCCTTAAGGGGCAAAAGTAAAAGTACACTAATTTAACGTTATTTCAATTATTTTGTGAAAATAACGTTAAAATCATTGGGATGACGATGATCAACTTCAAACGATAACTTTGAGCCGGTGACTCTTTCGGAGCAGCCTCTCTATCTCAATTGGGATAGGGGTAAGGTTTGTATCTATCCTTCCCCCCAGACCCTACTAAAAAGTGGGAATATACTGGGTAAGGTTGTTGTATATAATTTTATGGTTTGTGGAATTATGACTAACTACACGTTCAGTTGACATATTTTATTCTGATAATTTGTAAAATTTAGTTTCAAAGGTTATAAGGTTAAGAAAATATGGTATGGCGTTAGATCCGACTCAACTATTTTGGAGCCCTAAGCGGAACAAAAATTCGGGGCCCTTCATTAACAGTTACGTTAAAGATCATTTTCCTTTTATCTGGATTTGAACTGACAATAATTAACTAAAAGTTTTTTCAAGCTCTTTGTGAGAATCTTAATTACATATTTACCTAACACTTAAAATCAATTACATATTGACTTTTTTACTTGGGTATATATGTAATAAATGAGTGAGAGGGAAATATGTAAATATCCATATTATATATTTTATTAAAATAATACTTCCACAGCTAAAGATAAAACATTTTGTGTTTTTATTTAGTTACACACATATGTAGTTTTAATTTTTAAATTACTTTTGATATGATATGGTTTATTTCAAGCCGGTTACGTACATTGATCCGAGCATGTATTAGGTTTTGTTATGAAAACATGCATCAACTGATCCACAAAAAGAGACAAATAAAACGAGTGGCTAACAATGGCGTAAACTTTTCATGGAAAATTGGACGACTTGATCAATTGGTTGTCTAGTATCAAAACGAATTAACTTTAAAAGAAAAAAAAACAAAAAAAAACTTGGTCTTATATATACATTTTTAATTGTAATGGGATTCAAGATGTTTATATATGAAAGCGGATAGGTTGAGACTAGACATGCACAAAAAAGCCGTTAAAGTGACCCGGTATATTGGTTTTGAACCGGTTTTCAAACACGGTTTTTAGGGAGGTTTTCTTGGGTCCAGATTGCGGTTATGAACCATTTATGAGATTTCTAGGTCAAACTGGTTTTTAAAACCAGTTACAAAACATTAACTAGTTTTTTTTTTTCAATAAAGTAGCCGTTGGATGAAAACTATCCATTGAAGACGAGTTGATAATGTAGGATTTTTTTTTTTTTGCAAAACTAGCTGTTTTAAATAGTTATATAGCTGTTTAATCCAATTTTTTGAATTATTGCTCTCTCATTCTTCGTTCGTTAAAACATTCTCGAAAAACCGTAGTGACAAATTTAAGAAGTAGCCAAAGTTATATTAATATTGATACTTCTTCATTAAACGAACCAACCATAGTAATAGTCCCAAAATCCATTCTGAAAATTAAGCATATTTTTTTTCAGGCTCATATTTTTTTTTGTTATTTAGTATTTATCATATGTAATAAATAAATAAATAAGTATTTATTGAGTTTATATCTCTTGTTTGGTTTTATTTAATCGGATGCAATTGCAACGTTAAATTAAACAAATAAAATAATTAAGTTTATATTTTTTATTTAATATTTATTATATCTAAAAAATAAATAAACAAAAGAGTCTTATTGAGTTTATATGTTTTTGTTTAGTATGTATTAATTGTACAAAGAAATATTTTTTTTGTATTAGTTTATGCTTTTTTAATAAGTAAAAAAATTATTTTTTGGCTGGTTATACCAGTTAGTGATCTACTTTCATTATAGGTTAGGATTACTGTCAATAAAAAATAACACTACTAGAAAAAAGGCTCATTTGCTACCAAATTTTGCTACCCAGTTTTTTTGTCTCAAATTGCTACACAATTCCGACAAAAATTTGACAAAAATCAAAACCCAACTTTCCAAATAATAAAATTAAAAACACTTTAAATTTTGTCGCAAATGCCTCACAATTTGCGACACATTTCCGACAAACTAAAAATTAATTTTGTTAATATAAAAATGTGTAGCAAAAACGTCGCAAGAACACTATAATCTATTTTAACTTATAAGTGGTTTATTTAAAAAAAAACGGTTGACCACTTGTTCACCGGCTAACCAGTTCCATTATACCGAGATTGGTTTTCGACGGTTATTCGGTTTGTGCCCTTCTAGTTTTTTTTTTTTTTGAACGGCGAAGGTCTCAATCGTGTGAACCCACTGTTTTAAGGCTATGTCACCAAGGTCTAGTTACATGGACCTCCCATGAGCCACCACAACCACCCTAGGAGGAAACCTCACTGGGAAAACCCCTGACACCCCTCAAACCCCCTTTTTTGATGCGGGAGGGGTTTGAATCCAAGTTGGGACTTGTGATATCCATGTAATGTTGTCCGTGTAATTCTATGTCGCATTTTATTTTCTTGTTTTGATGAGACCAAAAGGACTGACGTAGTTTGAAATGGAGAAAATATGATTTTATAGAAAAAGTTAATTTTTGTAATATTGTGCAAGAAAACTATTTCTTCTATTTAAGAGCCATACAAACGCCATATCTTATTATTTCGTTTGTACGAACTCATCATTTATATGCAAGTGAGTGCAATACAAATTCATAGAGATGGAGGGTTGTTGTTTTGTTAAGCATAAATCCTTGATAATGTTGTCGATGTTTTTAGTTTTTATGGTTGGTTGGGCTCATCAAGGAATCTCCATAGAAGAAGATGAAAAAAAAGCTCTTCTTGAAATTAAAGCCTCACTTGTTGAGGTTTCAAAGTCTTATGACAATCTTCTTCCCAGTTGGATGGTTGATGATGGAAGCAGTTACTGTGATTGGGAGAGGATCAAATGCAACTCAATCTCCTCCTCCTCCTCTGTTGGTGAAAATTATAAGTATGTAACCGACCTCTCTTTGGGCAACATGTTCTCCATGGAGGAGACTCGTCCCTTATACTTTGACATTGGTAGAAATAGAAGGAAGATGTGGCCATTAAACATTTCTATCTTCCTTCATTTTAAGGAGTTGAGAAGACTTGATTTGTCTTGGAATTTTATTGGCAATATTTTTCATGAGACCACAGGTATTATGCATGACATGGCTGGTCAATTTTTAATGAAAACTTGATTTGTTATATTTCCATCTGATGGAGGGATGGCTTAATTTGCTTTTCTTTTTTTCAGGACTTGAAAGATTGTCGGGATTGAAGAAGCTGGAGAATCTCAACCTTAGCTTTAACTTTATAGAAACCAATAACATCTTTCCTTTATTGAGTCAGCTCATTTCACTCAAAGTTTTGGATCTCAGTTACTTTAATAGTTATCTTGAAGACTTTAATAGCTATTTTGAATACTCGTCTACAAATGGCACGTTCTTTGTCTTTCAATTTCAACTCAACTTTTATTATATAATATGAATTCATGTTATGAAGATTGATACTCAGAACACTTACTTTTACATACAGATATTTCTGAATTTCGTATCCCAGAAAACATGGAGGTATTGGATCTAACTTCTTGTAGCTTTTTTGGTACCTTACAAATTCAAGGTAATTCACTCTCTCTCTCTCTCTCTCTCTCTATACATATATATATATGTATATAATATATATCATCTTCAATCCTTTTTGTAACACTAACAATTAATGTGTGATTCCATGAGAAGTTAAAGGTAAACATTAAGCTTTTTTGACCGGTTCGTTTGACCTATACTGGTTTGAAACCAAATTCCGATCACAAACAGCTAGTTTAGTTCGGGGTGGAATTGGTTTCACCCCAAACCGATTTCAAAATCAATTCAAATTTGATCAGATGAACTATTTTGTTTCTGAAACCAGTTTCTTTTACCCATGTACATCCACTTCTAGTATGCCTATCAATGGCTAAAGGAAAAAGTAAATTACAGTTCACTTTTTGTAAATTGATACAAAAGTACACATGTTATTTTTTATACATATATTTTCAACTTATATGTTACTTTAAGTGAATTTATTTTAGGATAAACAAAGTCAAACCAAGCCTATAATGAACTGGAGTGAATCTGGATCTAAGACATGAGCTATTCGCTTTTATTTTCTTTATAAAAAAAAATAATAAATTTCACAATTTTGTTGATAAGATGACTTAAAACCCAAAACTAATTTTCAAAGAAGAGCATCTTAAAAAAAACATTTAGGATAATTTAAACAAATTCCCTTTAGTGATTATTGGTCATGCGAGAGGTGATGGATCCAGGAAAAATTTTCAGTGGGTTCACTATTTTCAAACAATTCAATTAGAAAAGAACTAGACATAAAAATTTTCGGGTTGTTTTGTCGGGTCTTGTAATATTCATCACATAAAAACAGTGTGATATATTAAATCAATAATTAAAAAAACATCTTCATTAAAAAGTTCGAATGTATAGAGTGCACACTCTTTTAAGATTTCTGATTTCGGGACCAAACAGGAGTCAAGGGGGTCGTGCCCTCTTGCGGGGTCTTAAGGACAGCTCCCCTGGTCGGGTCCAAGGAGGGAGCCCCTGGTGACGATCCCGCTGGCCAGCTAGCGGGCACGGGTCAGGCGCGCAGCGCTCCTGTGGGGTTCGGGGTAACGCCCCAAAACCTAAACAAATTTGGGGAAGAAATGTTGATTTCGGAAAGTGATTTTAACATAATCCTATAGAAATACAAGCCTCGATCATCGAGATTTCTCTAACAAAGATAGCTTAATTCATTCATGTTGGCAAGCTGGTGGGGAAAGTTGTATTAAGGATTCACCTATAAAAATATCAATGGGTTCACCTTACCTTTTCAACCTTTCGACAACGAAAAATTACTACTAAATGTTCAAAACACGGTGGGTTCCCAGACCATTGAATGTAGATCCACCTCTGCCCGCGCAGCCCGGGTACCATTTCTGGTTGTGATTAAACCAATTCAATCACTTGCAGACCCAAGAGTTATGTGAAAAATAAAAAACAAATTTCCAAATTTTTTTTTGAGTTTTTCCATCATTAAAGACAACTTTTATTTCGTTCAAAGTTTATTTGCTGCAGGTCTATTGGCAACCAAATTGAATGATATAAATTGTGAAGTTTGGAAATCAAATATTTTGGATAGGTTTCTATCAATTATTTACATGCAAATAAATTGCTTGTCAAGAGTCTTAACAAGCAATTTATTTCCATGTAAAGATCTTAAACGTACACTGCCAACAACTGATCGTACAATGCCCTTCACTTGAACGTGTCTTAATCCTCTACATGTCTTTATTTACATGTAAAGACCTTAAACAGCTTGAACGTGTATTTGATGCAGAGTAGGAGCCTATTATCTACATGTCTTAACCCTCTACCACAGTTTTTTTTTTCATCTAACACTTATATTATGAATTAATATTAAAATAAGAAAATTGTATCATTTCAGTCTTATTTCACATCTATTTAAAGTCGAGACATGTATCTTTTTAAATATTTTGCACACTAATAAATACCAAAACTTTTATGCATAATCAGGTTCAGAGACAACTACTAAATTAAGAAATCTGAAAATTTTAAATCTTGGATGGAACCAATTCAATGAAAGTCTTTTATCATCTTTTAGTGATCTCACATCACTTAAAAGTCTAGATCTTAGTGAGAACTTGTTTTCTGGATCGTTTCCAATCCAAGGTATGTTTTATCTTTAACTTAATAGATATTATCGTCTTTGCTTTTATGAAAATTATCTTACGTCACTATATGTTGACTTTATAAATAAAATATGAATTGTATGATGTTTGAACATACGAAATGTTGTGTTAGTTACGTTAGCATGTTAATTTAAAAAAACAAAATTTGTTACATTGGCTTGAAATCATTCTAGTGAAGATTTTTTATTTTTTAATGGAAAATTATTTCTTTAAACAAATTAATTTTTTTTAAATTCGAATATGAGTGATGAGACATGTTGCTCATCTACATTTGGCATCACTCAGATAAAGATTTTTATTATATCTTTATAGATTTCCATACATAAGAAAACATTGAAACCAAATGACTAGAAACAAATTTACATGCATAACAAAACATTGAAACCAAACATGAATATTTGTGATAACCGAACTTTAGTTCAACAAATATTTAGAATAAATCTTCACAAACTACCATGTCAAAATAACTGAATTTCATTTCATATAATTTGAACATCAAATTTCAAATGTAAAAAAAAAAAAAAAAAAAAAAAAAAAAAAAAAAAAAATCTTGCAAAATAAATCACTTAAGACCTAAACTCTCCAGATTTCCTAATGAACTTATCAAGAGAAAGAGAACAATATAAACGATTATTCAGACAATATGAACTTAGAAACACACAAAATCGAAACTCATACATAAGTTGTACCTAAGAACTTGAAGAATATATCATCCCCATCTTTAGATGACAAACAAAAATTATGGTTCAAAGGTTTAAAAACGTTTGATATAATAAACAAACAGTTCAGAAAATAATCATAATTGTGAAATTAAACACAACCTATGACAAGAGATAAGAGAATGATCACTAACTTGAAAGTGATCCTAATTGAAAGGGATCCTAACTTTAGCAGATTTTGACTTAATCACAGATTGTTTTTACAATAAGTTCAATAAATCAATCGTATATTACACCCAACAATAATCCTCTTAAGTTGTGATTTTAATTCGTTGTCATAAAAAATAAGTGCATATCACGAACATAAAACACATGAGAGTTTGATGTGTACGAACAATATTGAAAGAAACAAATAACACTTTGACCTAATACTTTAAAGTGTCTCATGTATATATCTTAATCCAAGCCAAAATAGAAAAATACACATTATAGGTAGTGATTTTGTCCGGTTCCAGTTAGTTTCAGGTTTTGACGCGTTTTTATCTGTTTTTGGTCGTTCCGATTCAAGTTTTGACTGGCTATAAGGGGGAACAAGTTCTGCCTTTTCCGGTTTGGGTTCTATTTCCTGTTATGATTTCTTCGAGAAACCGGAACCGTAGTTCCGGTATTACCGATTCCAGTTCGGGTGTCGGTTCTTGAGATGTTTTTGCTCATCTTAATTACAGCTACTCATCATCAAGCCCAAGAAACTTAACAACTTAATTTGACGTCATGAAATAAACATATGAAACTTGGTGCAAAACAAGGAGACTTGTGGAGTCAATGAACCAACAAACTAAAACGAAAGAACACTACACGAGTATGCAGCTATACCGAATTTTTTTTAAAGCTTCCTCAACGAACTGTCACCGCTATAGGTTATTTAATTTTTACCTGTCCGGACAACAAATGGGGAGGCATACACATGTGTGTTGTCTGCGTATTTCAAATGGGGAGGCATGGAATGCGTAGGGTTTTAAAGAACAATTTTCATTAGGCTCCCTCACCTTTCCTCATCTGTTTTTAATTTGCCCAAACTTATTGATCTCAAATTTCACTTGTTACACATTGGCCACATAACTTTAAAATAATGTGAATAGCAGGAGTTCAGGTACTGTTACAAGTCTACTCCTTACAAAAGGTTTCATCCTCAAAACATCTTACATAAGGCACATATAATTTACCACAATATGTAAGCGAATGAACTAATATTTTTTAACAATTTCAAGTTAAACGCAACAAGTTAGAAGAAATTATATAGCTAGCTAGCCTATATGTGAATATTTTTTGAATATGTATTGCAAGTGAAATGGTGTTAACCTACTGAGTTACTACAATTTGTAAATGACTTTCGTGTGATAGAATTAACCCATTTGCAAATATGAAACTAGCTCACTTGATTTTTTAACGGCAAATTTTGGATCACTAACGGATTACTGAAGTATCATCGTGCCACTAGCAATATCACTCGATCATGTCTACCTCCAAGTCATCGATTCCGGAGAAAACTCAATATTTTTAGAAAACCCCCTTGTGGGATTCGAACCTAGGACCATTTGGTTCTTGAACCTAGCTCGCTCGTTAAAAGTCCATTCCCTTTTAAATGAGAAGTCTCCAATCAAGCCTAAGCATGTGATAGATTAGTTTGGGGTAGTTTAGAAGAACGACTAAAATAGATATGTTGATTAAAAGGAACATCATTCTTTTTAAAACAATATGACTATATCAAGTGTAGTTACTTTTCATCAAATCCTTCAAATTCTTGATCTTAGTAATTCTAGTGAATTGGTGTGTGTTAAAAAATCATTTTTGCTTAAAAATTATATGGTAAGGTTTTAAAAGATTGATTAATACAATTAGGTTGAGATAATCTACAGGAACGTTGGGTTTGGAGAATGTGTTTAAATGAATTAACATTGGAATTTGAATAGAATTATTCAAAAATTGATGTTGTTTTTGATGTCAAAGGTTCAATGATTTGCTTATATCTATGGCCCCAGTTTTCAAGTGTGACTTCAATTTTAAAGAAGATAATGATCGAGTTTTTGGGCATGAGTTTTGTGGCGAAGAAGGTTTTTTGGTAATTTATGAACATTAAAATGGAATGGTGAGAACTCCTTAACTAGCACAAACTAAAGTTCAACTCCTATGTCATGGAAATTTGATGGATTTCAATTCCATCTTAGGTGATTCAAATATGGTTTTGTTGGAATGTTTTCTGATGAGAATCTATTAAACATTTCCATCATAATACGCGACCCAAACGAGAATAGGAGTGTTACATCAACAAAAATCTCAAATTAATTTGAGCATAGTATTATCATGTAAACAAACTTTGAAAATGTTTTTTTTTTTTTTAATTGTCTGAAAAGGTTTTTGTTGGTTTAGGTCCCTTTTCACTCCACACTCTCACAACACACTCACGCAAATAAATATTTGAAAGTAATGTCGCAGAAGATAAATGGAAGGGAAATCACTCTATTTCATAAACAAAAGGTACAATTTTTAAAAACTAACACTACTTCCTATTTATAAATAAAAGATGCAAATAAAGCCACATGCATAATGAACCCCGTACTCCATTATTTTAGCTAACAACTTCTGCATCCACTTTGTTCACTTCTTTGATCTACCGTTAACATCCCATAAAACTCGGTCAAAGACTTGACAAAGTCTTTTATTATTCTAACTCCATATTCCCGAGAATATCTTAGAGAACCGTGACCCACAATATGACCCGAACATGTGACCGGGTACTTGTGAACGAACACGATTAATCCAACAATCACCCCCTTAATCTGTTTGTTCACACTCGCCACTCACAAGTCACAGCATCGACCCATCATCTTTTGACCCATCCCGGACACCACGACCTCAACCGATCACGTCCAAAGTCTCCCCGGTTCAACCCGAAACAATCTACCACACTTGCAACATGTAACATGGCATCACGCTCGAACTGTTCATTAACATCTTGACTCTTCACGGATCAACGACCTCTTCCCCGGCCACATCCAAAGCCACCCGATTTGAACTCCCGCAACCATAATGTTGTCAAAAATTTCCTTTCGAAAGTCCGCACCTTTTCCGATCACGCTTGCTCCAAGAGGCTTCTCCACCGACCAAGAAAACAAAGCCACCCGCTTCTAACGTTTCCTTTCAAACCGCTAAGCGATTCTAACCCAAAGCCGCCTGCTTTGATGGGTTATTTCTGCCCGCTTTTCACGCGTACGCCGATCTCCTCTTTTCATGAAACCAAGCCGATCAACAGCTGCAAAACCAATCTGTTGTTGCACTTCTCCTTCAATGAAAAAAAAACCAGTGCTACTCGATCGATTACACCCCTGGTTCACCGACCATCTTCAATGACTATTGATAATCACGAAATGCCAATGTTTAGATCACCAGTCACCCGTGTCGTCAAACCGGCACTCACCCCCCGTCGTCTCAACTGGTACTTCTCCCGCGACAACGACTGACACGAACCACCTCCCGGTCTCCGTATACTGCTGTAAAACAGTCCCGAAAACAGCCCCTAAGAACCAAAATCCGGTTCGCACCGCTGCTGCGTTTGCCCTGCAGCCAAAGGCTACACCCTTTCGCGAAACCGACTCTCAAACCGGCGTCTTCAACCTTGGCTCTGATACCAAATGTTGGTTTAGGTCCCTTTTCACTCCACACTCTCACAACACACTCACGCAAATAAATATTTGAAAGTAATGTCGCAGAAGATAAATGGAAGGGAAATCACTCTATTTCATAAACAAAAGGTACAATTTTTAAAAACTAACACTACTTCCTATTTATAAATAAAAGATGCAAATAAAGCCACATGCATAATGAACCCCGTACTCCATTATTTTAGCTAACAACTTCTGCATCCACTTTGTTCACTTCTTTGATCTACCGTTAACATCCCATAAAACTCGGTCAAAGACTTGACAAAGTCTTTTATTATTCTAACTCCATATTCCCGAGAATATCTTAGAGAACCGTGACCCACAATATGACCCGAACATGTGACCGGGTACTTGTGAACGAACACGATTAATCCAACAATCACCCCCTTAATCTGTTTGTTCACACTCGCCACTCACAAGTCACAGCATCGACCCATCATCTTTTGACCCATCCCGGACACCACGACCTCAACCGATCACGTCCAAAGTCTCCCCGGTTCAACCCGAAACAATCTACCACACTTGCAACATGTAACATGGCATCACGCTCGAACTGTTCATTAACATCTTGACTCTTCACGGATCAACGACCTCTTCCCCGGCCACATCCAAAGCCACCCGATTTGAACTCCCGCAACCATAATGTTGTCAAAAATTTCCTTTCGAAAGTCCGCACCTTTTCCGATCACGCTTGCTCCAAGAGGCTTCTCCACCGACCAAGAAAACAAAGCCACCCGCTTCTAACGTTTCCTTTCAAACCGCTAAGCGATTCTAACCCAAAGCCGCCTGCTTTGATGGGTTATTTCTGCCCGCTTTTCACGCGTACGCCGATCTCCTCTTTTCACGAAACCAAGCCGATCAACAGCTGCAAAACCAATCTGTTGTTGCACTTCTCCTTCAATGAAAAAAAAACCAGTGCTACTCGATCGATTACACCCCTGGTTCACCGACCATCTTCAATGACTATTGATAATCACGAAATGCCAATGTTTAGATCACCAGTCACCCGTGTCGTCAAACCGGCACTCACCCCCCCGTCGTCTCAACTGGTACTTCTCCCGCGACAACGACTGACATGAACCACCTCCCGGTCTCCGTATACTGCTGTAAAACAGTCCCGAAAACAGCCCCTAAGAACCAAAATCCGGTTCGCACCGCTGCTGCGTTTGCCCTGCAGCCAAAGGCTACACCCTTTCGCGAAACCGACTCTCAAACCGGCGTCTTCAACCTTGGCTCTGATACCAAATGTTGGTTTAGGTCCCTTTTCACTCCACACTCTCACAACACACTCACGCAAATAAATATTTGAAAGTAATGTCGCAGAAGATAAATGGAAGGGAAATCACTCTATTTCATAAACAAAAGGTACAATTTTTAAAAACTAACACTACTTCCTATTTATAAATAAAAGATGCAAATAAAGCCACATGCATAATGAACCCCGTACTCCATTATTTTAGCTAACAACTTCTGCATCCACTTTGTTCACTTCTTTGATCTACCGTTAACATCCCATAAAACTCGGTCAAAGACTTGACAAAGTCTTTTATTATTCTAACTCCATATTCCCGAGAATATCTTAGAGAACCGTGACCCACAATATGACCCGAACATGTGACCGGGTACTTGTGAACGAACACGATTAATCCAACAGTTTTAATTTTTAACATGCTGTTTTAATTATCTAGCATAGTTTTATATTTTTGTCCATGTGCGTTAATTTATTTTAACACAATGCTTTAAGCATTACTATATAGTGCTACATTTTAATACTTTTGTTTTGCATTTAGCTCTACCATTTAGAACATGTGACGCTTCCGTTTATTTTTACGCTTTTTAGACAAATATAGTTTAATATAAACTATCCATATGTATATACATATATACATATATCTAAACATATACATGGGATGGAAGTATACATAACTCATTAAAAATGAACTAACTCAATAACTGTCATCAAATGGTTAATTTAAGATATTTTGTAGTCACTCATAAAGCTAAATTTAATATGGTGGTAACAAGTGTTACCATCAAATATATTTTAATAAATCTATTTTTTTATATAAAGTTTACTCCCTTTTTTTAAACATTCATAACTTTTTATACTATATTATTTTTTTTAAAAAAATTGCACCATTATACTCGTCTCGTTTTTCTCTTTAATTTCGTTATAGTCTCGACTATGTTTTTTTATTTTTTTAGATGACATATATTTACATCATTGTAATGAGTAGAGATTCACAAAAAAAACCACTTAACCGGACCGGTTAGAAACCGGTTTTTAAACTAGCTATTTGATTCTGTTTTAGGTTTTTGAAAAAACCAGCAGTTGAGGGCTGGTTTTTCTAATCGGTTAACCGGTCAATCTTAATAAACAAATCGTTTATTTGGAGGTTAATCGGTTTCGGTTATATATCGATTTCGGATTTTGAGCTTGAAAAACCGGTAGCCAGACTTTGACTGGTTAACCGGTTCAGTTATTCCAAAACCGGTTTTTGAGCGGTTAACCGGTTAGGTTATTTCGAAATCAGTTTTCGACCATTTAACCGGTTTGTGCATCTCTAATTATAATGAGCTTAAAGATAACAAATTGATTTGAAATTTTTTCTAACAATGATAAATTACAGTGATGTAACACATTATTTACAAAGATGTAACTTATTATTTACAGTGTTATAATCTCTCTTTAATTCTGTTTTAATCTAGATTAGTTTTTTAATTATTTTTTTTTCCAAATATCCCGCTTTACATCGTTTCAACGAACATAAGCATAACACACATTATTTTAATTTTTTTCTAACAAAAGTAAATTAAAGTAACGTAATACAAAAGGAAGTAATATACAACGATATAATTTACGGTGATCTAACATATTATTTACAGTAATGTAATTTTCTTTAATTCAGTTATAATCTCGACTCGTATTTTTAATTTTTTTCTCATATGTCATTTATTTACATCAATGTAACGAGCATAAATATAACACATTATTTTGAACTATTTTTTTCTAACAATGGTAATTTGAAAGGCCCCAAACCCGTGTACCCTTCAGAGTTGGTTAAACATCATCGTCACATAGTTCTTAAACCAAAAATTTCATAACATGCAGCGGAAATTAAAAATTCATCAAACTATTGTTCACCATAACAAAGGAAAACATCAACTTATCTGTACACTTGGATTACCAATTCACTCAAATCTTTATTTACGTGCCACGAGCCCATCATCATTCTCTACTTATTCTTCATCCTGACATACATACTAAAAAGGTCAGCTTACGCTGTTGAGTTTTTGTTTAATTAAAATATCGTAAGTATTTAATGTGTCAAAACCTCATTTACACAAAACATCATTAAATTCACATCATGCATGTACATAACACATAACCGTCATACAACCACTTTCACTGAGCGTAAACAGTGGGCCTATGCCGGCACAAGTCTTCAAGTTCGTTAACCTGATTCGCCGAAGAGATTCATAGATCCATATCCATACTTACCCGGTACAAGTACTGGAGCATCGTTCATACTTACCCCATAACAGTATGGGAGCATCGTTCATACTTACCCCGTAACGACTACGGGAGCATCGCTTATACTTACCCCATTACAAATATGGGAGCACTGTTCATACCTACCCCTTAACGAGTACGAGAGCATCGTTCCTACTTACCCCATAACAAGTATGGGAGCACCGTTCAAACTTACCTCATAACGAGTACGGGAACATCATTCATACTTACCTCGTAACGAGTACGGGAGCATCGTTCATACGTATCTCGTAACGAGTACAGGATCATCGCTCATACTTACCCCATAACAAGTATGGGAGCATCATTCATACTTACCCTGTAATGAGTACGGGAGCATCGTTCTTACTTGCTCCGTAACGAGTATGGGAGCATCGTTCATAACATCATGGCATCATCTTAACTTCATAACATCATCATAGCATCATAACATCATAGCATCATCTTGGTGTCATAACATCATCATAGCATCATAACATCATCATAGCACCATCATAATATCATATAACATTATCATAACATCGTACAACATCATCATAACATCACATAGCATCATCATAACCTCATATAGCATGTATGTCAGCCTAAAAACATGTCCACACATAATTATTTAAAATAGGGCAACTATAACTCACCTGAAAATAGCGTGGCTCTTAGTTCCTAGACTAAATTGTCTTTATAAGGATTCAAGAACCTACATCATTACATCATCTTATTACATTTCATTCTTGGACATTAGATTTTTATGCTAAGTCCTCATGGCATTTCTAAGTTCTCGTTCTTTTACTCAGTCACTAACTAGCCTAGTATTCGAACATGCATAAGCTCTCGATCATACCAAGTTCTCGAAATAACACAAGTACCCAAAATTCCTAGAGTTCTTGAACTTGGCAAATTTTTCGAAATAACACAAGTACCCGAAAGTCCTAGAGTTCTTGAACTTGGCAAAGTTCTCGAAAATCTCAAAGTATTTGAAAACCCTGGAGTTCATGAAATAAAGTTCACGAAATTGAGTTCACGAAATAAAGTTCGAATACTTTTGGTTCGTGAACTGCTAGTTCCCGTCGAGTATTGTGATTCATTCGTAAAACAAGATAGAAAGCTTACCCGATACTCGTGGGACTAGTGCTGGATGCTCAATGGTTTTACACGCGCCTAGAAAAAAGAAAGGAACGATTTTTATGCATAAGTTCATATTTTTGACTAAAAATCGCATCTTTCATGAACTAAACACTTACCCGATGTTTGCTAAACCTTCCTGTAGTGTCACATCCCGAGCCGGCGGGCTGGATCGACTATCCCGTCGGGCGGAAGGTTCCCGGGGCGCGATATCGTTATGATAATCGAAATGATCAGATTGTTTACATAGCACATGAGATATAAGATGAGAAATGCTAAAATGACATCAATACAGAATTACAAAGTTAAATTACATAGTCATGTTCATAATTTAACTAAGTAATTCTTCCAAAAGAATCAATGTGGCTTCTATCTTGTAACTGTACAAGATATACAAAATATGATTCAATGTTTTGTCATATCAAAAGTATGCAACACAAAATGAAGCTAGGTCTTCTAAAAGTCCACTAGCTTAGCCTTGACATATGAGTGACTACACCTATTCGTCACTTGAGAAAACATGCATTTAAACAAAGTCAACACTAGGTTGGTGAGTTCATAAGTATGTTAATTGAAAACCTTTATTCATTCACATGCACAATCACAATATTAATCATGTTACTTTTATGTTGTTTGATTCACCCGTTCTCCCAATGGCTTCTCAATAGTTATATTCACAAGTAATACATCATCCTAGAAGTTATGCTTATATATAGGGCATATGTAAGGGAACCAAGCCCTAGCCAACATCCCACCACATAACTACTAGGACTCCACACTACTAGCAATACAACTATTGATATCCATCTCCATTTCACTTGTTCATCTCATTTGTTGATCACCTGTTACATCATGTATAGAAGAATATAATAATAGAGTTGCAGTTATCAAACCGAAGTATTGATAACCCATATATGTATTAAGGATATTAAATTTACTTAATTTGTTCCTTGTATTATTCTATTGCTTATGGGGTTAACTGTTGATCACTTTTAAATCATAAAAGTGTTAATTAACCGCTTGTGATATGTTATCAAATTGCAACACATAGAGCCTAAAAGGAATCCATTGTGATCCTCAAGTAATCAGATCACAATGCATCTGATTTACCTCTATCCCGTCGCGTGTTCTCATTGTTGTTAACAAAGTTAAATAAGAACTTGTCTTATTACTTTATGTTAACTGATGTGTGAATGATGTTGTTATCATGAAGATACATTATCATGATTATCATTCTAATTGATCCATATGATCACCATGTTGCCAAATGGTAAGAACTAGTCTTACCATCCTTAATCCGCTCAGGTGGTGGATGATAATTGTTCCATGTTATCTCGTAATGTATATTGAGTTGTAAACTAAGCGTTATAAGTACTTGTCTTATTATACTTAGTTAACTCTAGTGTTGAATGGTATTATGAAGATGTATTATCTTCAAATCATTCATATGTTTTGTTGTTGTCATCATGTTTTCCCTGTGATTATCCCAATGTTTGTCCTTGTAAGAATAACTAAGGGCTGTAAGATCTATTCTTGCAACTATGCTATTCTAATGTGTTGATGAGTTATGAAATTATATTATCATATTCATCTTAAAATTCCTGTCATAACATGATCATACAAGAATGCATACAATGATAAACGATAATAAGTTAAACAATATTATCTAAATCATAGTATAAGCAATATGTGAAACATTAAGACTCTTAAGTAAATAAAAGTAAGCATGTTTCTCAGCCCCGAGAGTTTAAAATCAGTTAACATTAAAGAAAAGGGGCATATGAACTCACCTTGTAGTAGTAGTGGTTGACTTAGCTTAAACGAAGAATGCACACTCTCTTGATTGTACTTGTGTTTGTTTTCACGATCCCGTAGTGATTTCACGTTGTATTTGACTCATAAGTATCAATTATTGAGATTTGTGTGCGTGTATGGGTTAGCCTTAATTGGGCTAACACTTGTGAGTCGTGGTCTCCATTCGGCCCAATTTGTTTACTACGGATTTTGTTAACCCTTAGCCTAATCATGTGATGCTAGTGTCCTTGTCAACTTGCTTATATCCTTTTGTTTTAATGTATAACAAAAGATATTTAAGCAAAAGACTTAGGTTTGTAGTTTAAGATTTGCCTTATTATCTTGTTCACATGTGCATTGTGTAGCTATCCAATTTTCATAGTCTAAATATGTTATTATATCGTTACGATATGATCCGCAATCATTTGGGCCAAATGGAATTGGGCCTTAGTCCTATAGTTTTACATGTGCCGAATCCCACAATATGGGCCTAGTGTATGTGTTGTGGGTCAAACTATTGGACTAAAACATATGTGGATGGTCCGGTTATGACTCATGGGCCGGTTGGCAAGGAGGTTGGGCCGAATCGAGTACAGCTAGCCCAAGTCTCATTCAGAGGTTCTTGGGCCAAAGGAAAGGACTCGGTCAAAGGTGTGGGCCATAGGTGTGTGCGGCCCAAACCGAAAGGCTCTGATGGATCAAGGTTGATTGTTGGGCCTATTGTACCCTTACATGGGCCGAAAATCATTTATTGTTGGGCTAGATATCAGATTCGTTTTAGACCAATTGTTTGAGGTGGAATGATAATCACATGGCTTGGGTTCGGTCACCAGCAGGTTAGCGAACCTGTTAGGTCTAAATGGCTAGGGTTCGGCCATGGCTTTCGGCCGAAGGTTCATAGGTCCCTGGATCCATGGTGGTTCGACTCTCAATTGGTTCGGCTAGTTTGTGTTGCCATGGGTTCGTGACATCCAGCTTGGGTTCGTGCATGGCTGTTTATAGGTTCGGTGGTGATTCCCATGGTGACCAGGTTCGCTACAAGGTTCGGCCTCACTGTGTATCCACGAGGTTTGTTCGAAAGGAACCCATAGGTTCGATTTAAAGGGTTCAGTTGCAGGAGAGAGGTTCGCCAGCAAGGAGATGTGGGTTCGGGACTGTAGAAAGGTTCGGCTAAAGAGAAAAGGTTCGGCCAAATGCAAGTCATTCCAGCAGGGTTCGGGACAAGAAGGTTCGTTCTTAATGGGTTAAGGTTCGTGGATGGTGAGGTTTAGCAACAGGTCCGGCTAAGGTTTCGGAGTTTGGCCCAGATGGTTTGGCTGATGATGACGGGGGTTCGCCCCTTGCACAGATCTGCATTGGTTCGTTGCTATCATTAAGGTTAGGCTAGGTGTTATGGACCAGCCTTTCTCGTGAACCTACGACAACTCAGCCCACCATCATCAATCCTTTCCAGTTGCAGGTCGGTTTCCATGGCAGGGTTGTGCGCATAGGACCCCCCCCCCCCCCCCGGTGAGCGTGTGGTGCAAGGTAAAAGGAGGGTTAGTCGGCTAGGGTGTGTGACGATCTAGGGTTAAGAAAACCCTATTTTTCAGATTTTCTTTTGCTCATACCTCGGATTTCAGCATTAAAACTCTAGATCGTTAGTACTTCCTTGTAGAGGAGGTCGAGGGCTTCGCGTGGATACCAAGAACGCACGATTTGGCCAAGAAACGAACAAGATATGTGTGTTTGAAGCTTGGAATTCTAGTGAGAGAGTGAGGGTTCGGGAATGGGGTTGTAGAGAGAGAATGGCTGATTGGAAATAAGGGAAATACACCTCATTTGGTGCTTTTATACCCCGGGGGTATTCGGGTTTGTTTCGGTTGCTCGGTTCGCGTTTTCGTGGCGTTTTCGGAACGTAACGCGTATTTTATTTGTTTTAAATAAAAGAATAGTTATTTTAATTATTTTGATGAGTTTCAAAATTGTAAAACATAATTTATTTTATTTTATTAATTTACGGTCGTTCGTGTCGTGTTTCGTTTTCGTTTCGTCAGATCGCGTCACCATCGCGCGCATTCGTTCGAATCGTCATTCGAACGAACACGACGATGGTTTTGCTTTCAAACTTTTGTTTTCTACTTTCCAGTCATCATTTCAGAGCATTAAACTCACATATATGTTTGTGTGAATCGTCACTCACGCAAACACACTGTCAGTTTGTTATTCTGAAACAACACTGCAATATTGTTTTAAATTGTATTTCCTCCCAGTCGGACTCAACTAAACATCCTGTTATCCCATTGTTTTCACACTGATTTGTCGGCCATCTGATTCCTGTCATCTATGGATACCAGATCGCAACCGATTTGTTCTTGTTATTCACTTGAACACTATTGTTTCTCTTGATTAGTTGTGTTAACTGTACTTAGGTTTTCACCTAAATGCTAACAACTAATGTTTATAATGATTGTTGTACTTACGACATTTAACTTTACACATAAATACGTACAACTGTTGCTTGTATTTTGAATTATGTTAATACAAGTACTGTTCACAAACATGTATTTACACATAGTTACTATTGAAAGTACATATAACGTACGGACTTGCCGGTCGGTCAGGTACTAGTTGTCACATGTAGCTTCCCGTGTGTTTTCTTCCTCTTTTGAACAAGTTGGAGTTGTTTTCAGAGTTACAGTGCTCAATCGCCTTCGAGTACTTGGGAGAGAATGACGCCAGCCAAAAGCGGACACTATTCCCAATGCATTACTATATATAGATCAAGTTCTCGATATAAAGTTCACGTCGAGTACCGTGGGTTCGTGAACTTCCAGGTCTCGCTGAGTACTCAAATTCGAGAACTCCCTGTTCTTATTGAGTACTCTGGGTTCGAGAACTTCTGGTTCTCACCACGTACTTCATGATTTCGAGGACTTTGTCCTTTCTCCTAATCGAATCCGTTCCCGTTTACTTTCATTACCCATTTATACGTATTCTATTCATTTCTCAAACACCCTCCTACAAGTTAATTAATCGGTACATACTCACGAGTAAATAACTTGTATATAAATTTCGGGGTGTTACATAATTACAGTGACAACGATGTAATTTAAAGTGAAGTAATTAACATTTTTAGAAAAAAAAATTAATTTGTATATGTGTTGGTGCTTAATGCCTTCCTTCACAAGTGTAAATTGATTTGAGAGTATTCATTGTTTAAGTTGTTTTGTTGATCGTTTCATTGATTAAGATTTTTAATTTGTTGTTTCAATAACGCTTTGAATCGCACCCAATAGAGAGAATATAGGGTTTCAAGAACTTATGCATGTCTTACATGATCTCTTAGGGAAGAATTTTTTTTTCTTTGGAAAAATCTACTTAAATACATAGCTTTTGTGATTGAGGGTTCTTTGAAGCTTCGTATTTCTCATTAAAAATTTGGTTTTAACTTGGGTTTGTTTATAAATTAGCTCTCATTTAAGTTTTAACTTGTGAGGTTTTATTTAATTTAATCTTTAATTTAATAAGCCTAACTCTCAAAGAATTCATTCATTTACATTTCTAGTTTTAATTACAAATTTTCTTGCCTTTTTCTACGACTTCATATACGAGTTATTCGTATTTTGTTGTATGTTACATTTTCAATACAAATGTATGTATATTCATGTGAATTAAATTTCTAGTGATAACAAATTATTCTTATTGCGACTATTTTACAACATTAAGATAAAAGAAAATCTTAATTGATATTCAGGCGTACCAAAAAAATCACACAAGTATAACTTAAGAAATAAAATCTTAATCAACAACCCTAACTCAAAAAGCATCTCCGGCTTCTCTATCTCCTTGTGCATATAGTCATTCCTCATCCACTACAAAACCTTTTGTAATTCACTTTGATTGGTAATTTGAATGATTTGTTTATGGTTTTGATTTCTAGCAGATTCGAAATTTTGAATTTTATTATATGTTATTTTTTGATGTTTCTTAGTGTACGGGGTTACATTTTTTAAGTGATAGCCAATGCTTTTTGTAAGTATGTGATTGAAGTTTGATTTCTAAACTAAATAACCCAAGACTTAACGGCTGCATGTTCCATCACATTATTTTATGAAAATTAAGTTTTATAAATAGGAAAACTGAGGAAGGATGCAATTTAGTGATGTTACTCAAAGAAAACATCAATTGATGAAAACATATATGCAACTCATTTGTATTATTTTGTATCACAGAATTAAGCCATTTGATTAACCTGGAGAAGTTGGATTTGAGTTGGAACAGATTGAATGCCACACCAGGTATTCAAGGTAAAAGAATAATTAATGAAAACATCAATTAATTAAGTCTCCTCTCATTCTTCAATTTATGTATTTTAATTAAACCTTTGTTTTAACTTCTCATGTTCCTTATATATATATATATATATAGAATGTAAGAGTTTAAGGAGATTGGAAAAGCTAGAGAGCTTGTCCCTTGATGGCATCCATTTCAACAAGAACATTAATTTATCATGCATAAGTTTCCTCCCATCCCTCAACACTCTTGATCTCCGTTTCTCTAGCGAAAAAAACAGTTTCTCTAGCGAAAAAATTGGAAGAAGTTCCTTTCCAATGCAAGGCATGTATATTTCTTTGTTGTAAGAAAACAACAAATATATATATATATATATATATATATATATAGGGGTTGGATCCACTAAGAAAGGATTTTTGCCTAAGAAGAGTAAGAAGCAATAGAAATTTGACACGTGTCATTATAAAACAGTAATACAGTACAAAAAACAAAATACAGTACAAAAAGAAACAAAATCCAGTACAAAAAATCAAAAATCCAGTACAAAAAATCAAAAATCTAGTACAAAAAAAATCCAGTACAAAAAAAATAAAATATAGTACAAACAACAAAAATCTTATACAAAAAACCACAAAAATCGAGTATAAAAAATATATATAACAAATCTAGTACAAAAAAAATAAAAATATAGTATAAAAAATAAGATTTTATAATTAAATTATGTGACACGTGTCAAATTCTTATTAGTTCTCACTCTTCTTACACAAAAAGAAGAGCTTTTTGTGTAAGAAGAGTGAGAACTAATAAGAATTTGACACGTGTCACATAATTTAATTATAAAATCTTATTTTTTATACTATATTTTTATTTTTTTTGTACTAGATTTGTTATATATATTTTTTATACTCGATTTTTGTGGTTTTTTGTATAAGATTTTTGTTGTTTGTACTATATTTTATTTTTTTTGTACTGGATTTTTTTTGTACTAGATTTTTGATTTTTTGTACTGGATTTTTGATTTTTTGTACTGGATTTTGTTTCTTTTTGTACTGTATTTCGTTTTTTGTACTGTATTACTGTTTTATGATGACACATGTCAAATTCCTATTGCTTCTTACTCTTCTTAGGCAAAAATCCCTTCTTAGTGGATCCAACCCCTATATATATATATATGGAGATGATCAAATGTTAATTCATGTTTATTGAATAACTTTATCTTATTAATTTGGGGCCCATACTAAAGTAAATATAAAAGTGTAGGCTTTTTTTTAATTAATGTACGCTCACTTACATTAATAAAAAAATAAGAAAAAACCTACACCTTTAAATTTACTTTAATGTGGACCACAAAGTAATAAGATGTAATTATTCAGTTATTGTAATAAGGAAGAGTTAACATTCAAACCATCCCATATATATATATATATTAGGAGATGGATAAAATGAAAACCACCCTGAGTTAAGAAAACTTTAAAACCATGAAAAAATCATATACAAAAATTATTTTTCTATTTTTTCCAGTTTTATAACATTATTAGGATCATTTTTATTAAAAAAATGAAAAAAACGTGACAGATTTTTTATAAAAATAATTTGTAAACGATGTAACACATATGTAAATGTTTGTAACACAACATCGAGGTTTGGGCGAAGCAGTTACATCTATGTTACATGTTTTACAATTTTTTTTTTAAATTTTGTTGGCACTTTTTTTTTTGTAAAAATGACCAAGATAATGTTACAAACCTGTAAAAAAGAATACATGATTTTTTTCATGGTTTTCAAAGTTTTCTCAACTCAAGGGTGTTTCTAAAATATACATCTCCTGTATGTATGTATGTATGTATGTATGTATGTATGTATGTATGTATGTATGTATGTATGTATGTATGTATGTATGTATGTATGTATGTATGTATGTATGTATGTATGTATGTATGTATGTAAGGCAAAGATCTGTTGTTAACCCACCTTAATTGCGAAAACCCGATTAACTCTGACAAGATCAACCCAAATCTTTGGGGTTTTTTTGCATTACCTTTATTATAAATGTACAAGACTATGATATTTTAAGTGTTTGTGCAAATTCATCATCCTTTGGCATTTTAAGAAAGTGTAAATATTTATTTGCTGTTACGACAACTTACACTAACATAAGAGCCCAAAACGGTTATGAATTTGCATAAACACATAAATAACATAGTCTTATACATGTATAATAAATGTAATGAAAAAAAACAAATATTTGGGTTGATCTTGTCGAAGTGCAGGTTTCTGCAATTAAGGTGGATTATTATAGGATCCTTAGCCTCTATATATATATAGAGGAAAATTCATAAGAAAACTCCTCATTTTGAAGAAACCCAAGAAAACTTATACTTGCAAATAAATTTTTTTTCGTTATTTTTAATTATAAGGTTAGAAATGTTATAATGAGAAATAAAATTTTAATAAATATATGTAAATCATGAAGTTATGTATATGTAACTCATAAAGTTACATATATGTGCCTAGTATGTGTAACATACAAGCTACATATATGTAATAACATGAAATACATATTTTTTTTTTATTTTTTTTTCTTTTTTTGTATATTTTTCACCTTATAATAATAGGAAATAAAAAAGAAAAAATGAAAAAAAAAATTACTTGGTAATGATTGTGATTAGTTTCTTCAAAATAATAGTTTTACAAGAAACCCTCCCCTATGTGTATCTATATATATATAGACACAGTTACTTACATGTGCAGAATTATCTTTGTTGAGAGAGTTAAAGACACTTGACTTGAGCGAGTGTGGGCTTCAATCAATCACTTTCAACGGTTAAGTTGCTTTAAATAATACAAAGCCTTCTCTTAAATGTCATTTTAAAGACAGTTGGTGTAGTAATATATATGCATTGGTTTTAAATGAATTGGTGTAGGTACCATGAGCAACCTTGTGCACTTAAATCTCGATTGGAACAACTTCATCTCGGTGGATGACGTCATGAGGTCCATGGCTGCAGCTTTTCCATCCCTAAGATTCCTTTCATTAGACAGATGCTTTGTGGGAGGAAGACTTTTTGCTAATGGTTTGTTTCTGTGATAAGACACTTAAAATCTATTTCTTTTTTCTTCTAATCCTCCATTCATTTTCAGAAGTGCCTCATTTCCCCTACTTAAAAGCCCTCATCTTAAGTGGTAATAATTTCAACGGAACATTACCGATGGAAGGTACGCATTTTTTTTATTTTCCTTTTGTTTATTTATGGAGAAATTTGGAGGAGTTCATTCTGTACTACTGAAAAGCGGTTAATGCATTGGCATGCTTGTGCATGGTT
The DNA here is from genome assembly GCA_009363875.1 of Mikania micrantha. NCBI lineage: Eukaryota > Viridiplantae > Streptophyta > Magnoliopsida > Asterales > Asteraceae > Mikania > Mikania micrantha. The sequence continues at coordinate 39,158,127 of CM018691.1, read as the reverse complement.
CAATTCATTGTTGTGACCAGGGGCACACCTTATCTGGTCACGGGAACACCGTCCCTCCCTCTTAACATTTGGCGATTGATGTGAGGGTTTGTTTGTCGTACTCATGTTTTATTTTATTTTTTTTTCCTTTTATTGTCCCACTCTTAATCGGGTAGTTTTTGTTAAATTATAAGGTGTGAATTGAAAAGAATAGAAGTATTGAGAACAGGGGAAAGGGGTGGTGGGATATGGATTTATATGTTGAAGAATCAATTAATATAAGGTGAGAGACAAAACAGAGTGGCGTAATATTTTGGTGGTCAAAATAGATGATAAAATAAGGGTCTTTTTTCCTAGAGTGTATATAAACCATCATGCGTTTATCATTTGAATGTTCATATTTGATGTTGAATATGTATTACACCAACTTTTATGAACAAAAAAATTGATTGAAATTATAGCTTACATCATGTATATATAGAGATGCACAAAAAAACTAGTTAACCGAACCGGTAAGAAACTAGTTTTTAAACCAGTTATTGGAATCGGTTTTATGTTTTTGAAATAATCGGCGGTTTAGGACCGGTTTGAGGTTTCAAGAGACCAAACTGGCTATTAACCGGTTTTTCAAACCGGTTAACGGGTCCAACTTAGGAAAAAAATGGTTATTTGGCTGTTAAGCAGATTCTGTTTTATATCTTGAAAAACCGGTTATTAACCGAACCAGTTATTAGTAAAATACAGTTACCAGACTTTAACCGGTTAACCAGTTGGGTTATTTCAAAACCGGTTTTCGACCGGTTAACCGGTTTGTACACCTCTATGTATATATAATGGCTTTTTGGATGTGAAGTCCACTTTACACTCTCCTGAACAAATTAAAAATTGATATTTAGACCTCATTTTGCCCTTGTTTTTTTAGGTTTATATATGTTTTAAAATGGATACATGTTTATCGAACAAATTGTATTCAAATTTAAATGTATTCATTGTTTCTGAAACAGGTGTATCATTTTCTTTCCTTTGTTTTAGTCTTTATGGGATGACATTTATTTCTATTTTATGGTAAAACAAAAAAAATACCACAACTATGTTCACACAAATATTACATGAAAAAAGAAATATAAGTTTTATCATATGTGGTTCCATAAAATTAAAGCCTTTTATTTCTCTCATCTTTCTAATAAATTGAAATATTATTATTTTTTTATCTAATTCAGAAGTGTCTAATTTGCGCCACGTTATTAATTTCTTGTCACGCTTGTCAACTTTAATGTTTTAGTGATTTTTTTTATGTTTACGTTTTAAACTTTCTAATAAATTGAATTATTCTTTTTATTTTCATTTTAACATTGAGCTATTTCTCATCTAAGAGTTTATATAAAGATTTAATTTGATTTTTGTATAAGATCTTATAAAAGCCATCAAATTTCCAACCCATAACGTTATATGATATCATATGGCTCATAACAATTTTTTCTCTTTGTTAACTAATGTTATGTTTTTTTGGTATTTCTATAGCGTTAGCTTCTTTCCATCATCTTGAGATCTTAGATTTGAGTTACAACAATTTTATTGGAAGCATCCCATCAATAATAAATTCATTGGTTTCTCTTAAAGCTGTCTCATTTGCTGGCAATACGCTTAATGGTTCACTAATGAATGATGGTAAGTTATCTTACACAAATTATTTTGTTTAATAAAAATAGATAAATTGTGAACCATATATATTAATTTTCTCTTTTGACAGAGTTTTGTAAGTTAAAAAACCTTCATGAGCTGGATCTTAGTTACAACATGTTTGATGGAAAGCTACCTGAATGCTTAAATAGGCTTTCATCTCTTAAGTTATTTGATATTTCTTCAAATCAATTCACGGGAGTACTTTTGCCATCCTTGATTGCTAATCTCACATCTCTCGAATACATTGATTTTAGCCATAACAAATTTGAAGGTTCGTTCTCGTTGAGCTGGCTCTCTAATCTCACAAAGCTTGAGTTTATTGCTTTCAAATGTGATAATGACAACTTTGAGGTGGAAACAGAAGAGCCTATTGGTTGGACTTGTATGTTCCAGTTAGAAGTTCTTATAATATCAAGTTGCAATTTAAACAGGAATAAAGCAAGTGTTATTCCCAGCTTTCTACTTCACCAGCACAAGTTAAGGGAACTTGACATGTCACACAACTCCTTGGAAGGACATTTTCCAGATTGGTTGATTAAAAACAACACAATGCTACAATTTCTTATTCTAGGTGACAACTCATTTGGTGGTATAATTTCTACCTCATTCCATAGGAATCCTCACAAGTTAAGGTGGTTGGATGTTTCTGGAAATCACATGATTGGTCATATTTCCAATGATATACATGAGTCACTTCCTTATTTATTGCATTTAAATTTGTCAAGGAGTTCTATAGATGGTGTTATCCCATCCTCAATTGGCGATTTAAGTGTGTTAGTGGAACTTGATTTATCTAATAATAGGTTGTCTGGAGAAGTACCAATTGGATTGCTCACGAACCTCTCTAACTTGGAAATGTTGATACTATCAAATAACAGTTTGCATGGTGAGGTATTTTCACGAAACATCAGCTTGAATTTCTTATCAAGTCTTCACTTAGACAATAATCATTTCACTGGTAAAATGGAAAATATGTGGGCCTTTTATAATTTAGAAATTTTAGACATGAGCAATAACTTATTTACAGGCATGATCCCTAAGGATGTAAACAACATTAGTATGTTGCTTCCTTCACTCAAGTTTCTTGATCTCTCAGAAAATAATTTTTCAGGACCCATTCCTTCCTCCATAATTTTTCAAAATGCATGGAATATTCATCTGGGTTCCAACAAATTTACTGGATCATTACCTAACTCTTTTAGCAATTTGTCTAAAGTTTCAACTTTAGACATCGGTAACAATTACTTGTCAGGCAAGATTCCTAATTCTCTTGGTGAACTATCCAATTTAAGGATTCTTCTTTTGGGAAAAAATAACTTCAATGGTTCTATTCCGAGAAAATTGTGCAACTTAACTGATGCTACTATGATTGACCTGTCCAATAACTTACTCTCAGGTTCAATACCTAGATGTCTACAAAACATTGCTCGTCTAAGTTACCAAGCTTTCTCTCAAAATGACTATTGGTCTGGAGGCTTTGTATCTTCACCACCTGATCCATATAGTAGTGCTTTAAGTAAAGACATAGGTTTCCAAACACATGCTGTATTTAGAATACAAAACGAAATATTGTTCACAACAAAAACCCTCTCCATGGCCTACAAAGGTGATGCTCTTGATATAATGTCAGGATTGGATCTCTCTTGTAACAAACTTACTGGTAATATTCCAGAAGAACTAGGGTTGTTAGCCCAAATTCGTGGTTTGAACCTTTCTCACAATAGGTTGACTGGACCGATTCCTGTGACCTTCTCTAATCTTGCCAATATAGAGAGTTTGGACCTCTCTTTTAATAGTTTGACCGGCAAAGTTCCTTCAGAACTAATTAAGTTGACCTCGTTAGAGGTGTTCAATGTCTCTTTTAACAATCTATCAGGTAGACTCCCAGAAAGAAAAGCACAATTTATTACGTTTACCAAAGAGAGTTATGAAGGGAATCCATTGCTTTGTGGGCTACCATTAGAAAATGAATGCATAACAGAATCACATGGAACTCAACCCTCAAATGAAGAAGGAAGTAATGTGAAATGGTATGATATGGATATGACATCATTCTATGGAAGTTGTAGTTCCACATGGTTTGTGTTCATGTTGGGATTTGCAGCTGTTCTTTATGTTAATCATTATTGGCGTAGATGGTGGTTTCATTTGGTTGAAGAAAGTTTGTATACATGTTTTTACTTCATTTATGATTTAGTAAGGAAGGCATGTATGTTCTTATTTATGTAACCTTTTTCATGTAAAATATGTTTATGTAGATATGTTTGTGTTTATAAATATGTTTGGTGGTTACATAATTTTTTCATTAATATTTAACACTATAAAAAATTATTAATTAATCAATCATACAAAGGAAATCTCACTTGTTAATTTGTATTGTTTGATGAGGGTGAAATGTAGGCATACCATACCTTTATTTATAAAAAAAAAAAAAACTATTTTCAAAGAGACTCTAACTCAAATACAAAAAAAGAAAAACAAATATATGATATTTTACACACTACATTTTCATTTCACTAAACTATTGTGAACTTTTGGAAGCAAAAGTCAGTTGAGTTTGATGTCATAATTTGAAAACTTTGCAGGCATAACATGTGTTCGATTCAAAGCTTTAAAGAGGTTGTTTAGGTTCAATTGCATCTAACATGAACCAAAGTTTTGTAACGTTGTTCTTATTTTTTGCTTAATTTCAACAAGTAAAAACATTCCACATCACTAGTCATCTTTTCACTCACTCATTTAATGATCAAGCCCCTTAACACACATGTTTTAATCACACCATTCCGCTTGCGTAGCGCCTACGAGGCATGCGATCAAGTCCCAGTCACACCTGTCATTACAACAGCCTTAGACTTGTTTTGATGTTTTTGAGTTCTGTAAGCTATTCAAAACTGCATAAATGTTATGTTTGAAGCACCTAGGTAAATTATAGTGACAACTTTGCCACATTTGGTGGATATAGGTTACAATTATATTTAATATAGATAAGAAGGGAGGACTTTCATATTTGAAAAAGTATGAAACTAGTCAAAAGAGTTGATCGTGATCCAAGTAGAGGTGTAGAAATAGAGAGGTCGGTGTGCTTGGTATTAGGAAAACGGTTATTTTTCGGTTATGTATTTCACCGAGGTGTGGCGGTGCAGGGCACATCTAGGGAGTGGCCGAGCAGGGTGGGCGTTGCTGGGAGAGACATGATATGGACTTGGAGTCGGGAGAGGCAGAGAGCGCACCGGGGACGGGAGCTTGAAATAAGGGGTAAAAAATCCAAACTCCCAAAGTCAAGTTTAAACGACTGTTAAAAAAACCGAAAAATGAGGGAAAAACGCATACTGGACTTGAACCCGTGACCTAGTGGATAAAATCCGGGTTCCTTACCACTAGAGGGCTAGTGAAATCATATTCAGGGTTCACCCTTAAAATATTAGTGGGTTCATCCTACCTTTTAACCCTTTCGAAATTTTTTCTCCTATTAACGATTCAAAACGTGGTGGGCTCCCGTGAACCCACCCCAACACGCATAGATCCGCCCCTACTTAAGGGTGTTCACGGTTCGGTTTCAAACCGTGAAACAGTCCAAACCGAACATCGGTTCGGTTTCACAGTCAGCTTTTTTTCATATATTTGGTCAATCGGTTTCAGAAGTTTGAAACCATAGTGAACGGTTTGGTTTACGGTTTTTATACAAAACCGATCGTAAAAAACCGGACCGAACCATATGTGTCGGTAGATACATACATACATACATACATACATACATATGAACATATGTACACACACACACACACATATATATATATATACTACTTTATAATACATATTGAATGGGCTAACCCATGGGTTTTAAGAGATTAAGAGTTGTACAGTGAATAAAGAAAGATGTACAAGTGTTTTATGCAGAAAACAAATACATGATTCAAAACTCAAAGGGAATGATTCAGTATTTGCTTTTGTTTACATGAAAAAAAATCACCAAAGAAGAAATGGTGAACTCATTTTACAGGATATTTGGTGGTTTAGTATTTCATTAATTCAAAGAGGTTGATGCGTTAAGAATTAGGATGCACGAATTAATTCATGGCTTTGATTCTTCTTTATCTACGTCAAGTTTCTCCACGATACTTCGGATTTGTTTGGTTAATTAGAGGTATTGAGGTACGAATCGGAAGAATTTTTAGTTTCAAACTCCAATTTTTATATAGATTTGGTTAAATTTAAATTAATAGTGTTCGTTGAATTAGGTTTTGAGCTGGGTTTGCATAGAAATAAAACAAAAAAACATTTTTCCTGGGTACGGTTTGCGTCTTTTCGCAAGTGGGACTTTATTTACTTTTACTACCGCATCAAAGTAGATTGAAAGCACCTGGCATTTCAAAATTTATGTACCACTTTTTTACACGATAAGAAATTACCTAATTATATACCACTTTTACATTATAACATATCATTTGCTTCAATTCCATATTCCACAGATGACATTATCAATGACTGTAAGAAGTAATTGTTAGTTTTGTATTAGTTTTGTAATTCCAAATAAGTGAAGGGTGTATTTTGTAAATACTGAAATGTTAGTCTGTATTAGTCTGTATAAATACAGAGGCATTATCATATTGTTTGGGTTAATCGAAATACATTCAATTCAATTTTTCCCAAGTTAGTTTGTTATTTTTCTGTTTTGTTTGTTCTTGAATTCTTGGTACCTGTTTACATTTGGTATCAGAGCATCAGGTTAAAAGTGACCTTGCTCGATTGAAGATCCGAAGGAGTGGGTCTGATCTTCAGGAAGAAAAGGAAATCGAAAGGAAGATCGAAGATGGCAGGTCAAGAACAAGGAGGAAATCAAATTGTAACAATTAGAGAAAATGCGTCTATAAGTTTGCAATGTCCTCTACTCACACCAACAAATTACACCATCTGGGCGGTGAGATTGAAAGCGATTTTCAATGTGCATGGACTGTGGGAAGTCATTGATTACCCAGATGGTGTGGAGGTGGACGTGAGGAAGAATAACACCACGATGCTTATTTGTATCAAGCAATGTCGGAGGATATGGTGTTGCAGGTTGCGAAGTATAGAACGGCGAAGGAGATCTGGAATTCTCTCAAATCCAGGTTCGTTGGAATTGATAGAGTCAAGAAAGCTCGGTTGCAAACTCTTAGAAATGAGTTTGAGAACCTAAGGATGAAAGAAGATGAAAGCATTGACGAGTTTGCTGCCAAGATCAGTGCGATTTCATCAAAAGCAAGCGATCTTGGACAACCATATGAAGAATCGATACTTGTTCGTAAGTTTCTTGATGCCCTACTTGAGAAATTTATACAGATTGTTGCTTCAATAGAACAATTTGTGGATTTGGATTCTATGTTGCTTCAAGAAGCGATTGGTCGTTTGAAGGCATTCGAAGAAAGAATTGGCTTGAAAACCAAGATCTCGCAGCCGAAGAATGATCAATTGTTGTTAACCTAATCTGAATGGCAGCAGAAGAAAAGGGAGGGTGAGAATCAGTCTCGTTTAAAAGGAAAAACTGAAGCTGGAAGTCGAACTTGGTCGAAGAATAAAAGTCAATCAAGTAGCAAAGGTGCAGGTGGAAGGAATTCGTATGGAAAATTCAAGAGGCCAGCTAAGGATGTGTCCAAGATTAAATGTTTCAAGTGTGATTTGTATGGACATTATGCGTCCGATTGTCCATCAAAGAACAAAGAGTCTGAATCAAATTTAACAGAAGCTGTTGATGAAGAACAGACTCTGCTAATGAACTGAAACCATGGAAGATCAGAAGGAGGTCGTTTTCTTGAATGAGTTTAAAGTTGAACCAGACAGATATAAGGCAGAAGAAAGTGAGAAAACTCTGTGGTATCTTGATAATGGGGCTTCTAATCATATGTCTGGGGATTATTCAGTATTTTCTAGTCTGGATAAGAATGTGTCTGGTACTGTAAGGTTTGGAGATGGGTCAACTGTGACAATTGAAGGAAGAGGTTCTGTAGTGTTGCAATGTAAGAATGAAGAACAAAGGGTTCTGACGAACGTGTACTATATTCCCCATTTAAGAAGTAATTTGATTAGTCTTGGACAGATAACTGAAGGCGGTTGAGAAGTAAGAATGAGGGATAAATTCTTGTGGTTATATGAAGGAAATGGTAAGTTGCTGATGAAGGTAGAAAGGTCGTCAAATAGGTTGTATAAAGTCAATCTAAGTGTTGGTGTACCAATGTGTTTTCTATCAGAATCAACTAAGTCAATTTCTTGGTTATGGCATGGGCGTTTGGGACATCTGAATTTTGACTCTTTGAGAAGAATGTCAAGTAAGAAGATGGTGTGTGGATTACCTTCAATTTATCATATGTCACAGGTGTGTGAACCTTGTTTGGCAGGGAAGCATGCGAGGAAGTTGTTTCCTGTTACTTCAAAGTTTCGAGCTGAAAGGCCGCTTCAGTTGGTGTCTGTGGATTTGTGTGGTCCAATACAGCCCACTACGCAATCTAGTAATCAATACTTTATGTTAATAGTAGATGATAACACTAGATATATGTGGGTGTATATGTTGAAAAGCAAGGATCAGGCATTTGAAACATTTAAAATGTTTAAGTGTAAAGTAGAAAAGGAGTTTGAGTTTAGAATAAAGAGCCTGAGATCGGATCGTGGGGGAGAATTTACCTCACATGTGTTTAATCAGTATTGTGATACAGAAGGAATAAACAGGTTGTTAACTGCACCGTATTCTCCTCAGCAAAATGGGACGGTTGAAAGGAGGAATCGAATGGTGCTAAATATGACAAGAAGTATGTTAAAGGCTATGTCTGTTCCTCAAGTGTTGTGGGCAGAAGGAGTAAGACACTCGGTGTATTTGTTGAACAGATGTTGTACCAAATCATTAAGTGAAACTACTCCTTATGAAGCTTTGAAGGGAAGAAAACCAAGTCTAGAGCATCTAAGAATTTTCGGCTGTGTTGGTCATGTGAAGGTGTTGCAAACTGGGTTGAAAAAGCTAGATGATAGAAGTGTTCCGATGGTATACTTGGGAGCAGAGGAAGGTACGAAAGCTTTTAGAATGTATGATGTGAGTAAAAGAAAGATAGTAGTGAGTAGAGATGTTCACTTTGAAGAAGGAAGAAAATGAGATTGGGCTACTTATTTGAGTGGTTCAGAAGATTATGGTCTGACTGATTTTGTTGTGACTAGTAGTAGTGATTATTTTCAACAAGATAGTGTTGGGTCAGTACCATCTGTTGGATCAAGTTCAGAAGGTTTGTCTGAACATGATTGTTTGCAAGATGAACATGTGTCTAATCTGAGAAGATCTGGGAGAGTAACAGTGTTGCCAGCTAGACTTAATGATTATGTTCTAGATAGTAGAATGCGATATGGAACCGAAAGATAGGATCGTGATGAAAGAATTGAGTTACTGTTAACTCAGGAAGGAGAACCTGTGTCTTAGCAAGAAGCTGTTAAAGAAACAAAATGGAGGTTAGCTATGGATGAGGAGATTCAGGCTATTGAAAGAAATAAAACATGGTGTTTAACAAAGCCTCTAGTTAATTGTAATCCGATAGGATTGAAGTGGGTATATAAGCTTAAAAGGGATAAGATGGGAAATGTTTCTAAGTATAAAGCAAGGCTGGTAGCTAAGGGCTATGTTCAGAAGCTTGGGGTTGATTTTGAAGAAGCATTTGCTCCAGTGGCTCGGATAGAGACTATTAGGCTGATATTGGCTTTGTCTGCTAAAAAAGGTTGGAAGGTTTATCATCTTGATGTTAAAGTTTCTTTTCTTCATGGTGAATTGAAAGAAGATGTTTATGTTAAGCAACCAGAAGGGTATGTGAAAAGAGGAGACGAAGATCAGGTGTATAAATTGTCAAAGGCTTTGTATGGTCTTAGGCAAGCACCGAGGGCTTGGAATTTAAGGCTAGATGAAGTTTTGAAGGAAATTGGATTCAAGAGGTGTCAAAGAGAACAAGCTGTATATGTAAAGAAGGTTGGTGATTTACATCTGGTTATTGGTGTCTATGTTGATGATTTGTTGATTACTGGTAATAATAAGGAGGAAGTGGATCTTTTGAAAGAACAGTTGAAAGGAAGATTTGAAATGACAGATTTGGGCTTGTTGTGTTATTACTTGGGAATTGAGGTGATTCAAGATAATGAAGGAATATTGATTAAGCAGTCTGGTTATGCGAAGAAGTTGGTTAAACTGGCAGGAATGGAAGAATGTAATGAAGTCAAGATTCCCATGGAGCCTGGTTTGAATCTGTATAGTACAGAAGAGAATGATGATGTGGATCCGACTGAGTATAGTAGATTGGTGGGTTCATTGAGGTATTTGACACAAACAAGGCCGGATATTTGTTTTGCTGTTGAGTATATTAGCAGATTTATGCAGAATCCAAAGGTGATACATTTGAAGGCTGCTAAACATTTGGTGAGATATATAAAAGGTACAGTTCATTTTGGTATTAGATATAAAGGAGATGAAGGAGGAACTTTAATAGGTTATAGTGATAGTAATCACTTAACTAATACCAATGATGGCAGGAGTACTTCAGGAAATGTTTTGTATTTTAATGGGTCTTTGGTTTCGTGGCAGTCTCAAAAGCAACAAATAGTTGCATTGTCGAGTTGTGAGGCTGAGTTTATGGCCGCGACCTCTGCTGCATGTCAGGCGTTGTGGTTACATGGTTTGCTGAAAGAATTGACTGGTTTGAAGCAGGAGATTGTGACTTTGTTTGTTGATAATAAATCGGCTATTGCACTCATGAAAAATCCTGTTTTTCATGGGAGGTCTAAGCATATTCAAATTCGTGTTGATTTTATTGCTGGAAATCTGCAACGAGCTGATGTGTTAACTAAGGCCTTGGCTAGAGTTAAATTTGATGAGATGAGATTTTTGCTGGGTGTTGAAGAGTTCAAAGATGTTATTTGGAATTAGGGGGGAGTTTGTAAGTTTTGTATTAGTTTTGTAATTCCAAATAAGTGAAGGGTGTATTTTGTAAATATTGAAATGTTAGTCTGTATTAGTCTGTATAAATACAGAGGCATTATCAGATTGTTTGGGTTAATCGAAATACATTCAATTCAATTTTTCTCAAGTTAGTTTGTTATTTTTCTGTTTTGTTTGTTCTAGAATTCTTGGTACCTGTTTACAGTAATGATACCCGATCAGAATATATTTGAAGGCTATTTGTTATTTTGATTTGGTGGTCTTCACGTTAATTGTAAAATTTGCAGCACCGAACAACAGGTTTGTTTCCAAATCATGAGAAATCTTGACAACAGAAAGATAGAAAGTCAATCAGGTTAAAATAATGTTCTATAAAATATGTTTTTCTAGCATTATGTACTAATTAAATGACTTCTTTTCATTTTATAAGCCTATTCTTGAAGGAACGAAAATGAGATTGCCTTGGAGAGACCGTTCAGACAAGTATAATTGACTAAATTGTTTTTTTTTTTATTTAAGTTGATACAGGGAGATACTAGTATTTATTCTTGAGATGTTGTTTCTCAGCTTATCAATCGGGTCATTATTGGACTGATAGGCATGTAGCAATTATATAAAAAATCTCATAGCTTTCGGTCTCATTTTTTACTGTTGTTGCTGATGTGATTAACATCACATCTTCTACATGTGATTAAGATCGCATCTTCTACGTGGGCGTAGTCAAACTAAAGGGGTGATAAGAATAATAGGAATTATGGTTGGACGTATTTAGGTCTCTTTTGTAGTAGTATTTATTTCATTCGGTGCACGTCTTAAAGGTATATTGGACTAAATTTCATTGAATATAAGTCTTAACGGTTTTATAATAATCATGATTCAATATTTTTGGAGTATATGATTGTAGGTTGAAATAACTAATATGGAGGCTTGAAGAATACCCAGAAGACGACTAGCTCGACTATTTTGGTTATAAAAAATCACAAGGTTTGGAGGGCTGAAGGAAACAAGGAAACCTACCGGAAGATTTCATTATTTGCAGAAATTAGCATCACCAATGAGTAATGATTCTAATTCGTAAAAACTCATTTTAAGGTGTTTAAAGTGATTAAAAATGGTGTAATGATGTAGTAGTGACATTTTTATCAGCTTATTTTTAATAATCATAACAATAAATCAAAACATTTGGCAGCCGTTAGGCGTTAGTGATACAAATGGGATATGGAAAACTAATGATCACCAAAATATCAAACAAAAACAAGAAAGAAATATTGGGTACACTGCAGTTACATCCTAAATCTTTTGACCAATTTCTTACGTTTCAGTGATTTATTTTTGTTGTATGATGGATGTTTTTGTAATTTGTAATGGCTTGCTAAAGGATTTACATGCATTTATTTTTTCTTAATGTGTTACTTTGTCACAACAGGTCACGCGGTACCTGTTTACTCGAACGGTAATAGCTTCTCTGATGTTACAATTTGAAAGGGCTAATCTTATTTCATGGGCTAGACAGCAAGATGCGACACTGTTAGCCACACCAAAAAAATTATGCAAGGGAAGATCGTCAATACTCAATGATAACCTTTGGCTATAGTTGACTATTGCAATACACAAGTAACATAGACACTTTGAGAATTTTTTCAAAATTAAATCAACGCGTGTAAATTTCTTGTGAAATATTTGAAACTAGAAAAAATTATATTAAACGAGTAATTTATAAATTATTTTAATTCAGAAGTGTCTAATTTGTCTCACTTAAAAGTCATGTGTTTGAGCTTGAATAATTTCAATAGAGTACTACCAATGAAAGGTAAGTCTTCTCTTTTCAATTGCACCAAATAATAGTGATTGCAAGTTTATAGTATGCTTATTAATTTTTGTTTGAACTTTGGTAAAATTATAACGTATATATTTTGTAATATTTTTCACGGTGCAACCCCCGTAGTGGGCAAAAACTGTAAGGGGCTTGTACCTATAAGTAATACAATATTAACAGCAAAGATAACAAAAATCTCAGCTTTTAATACGCCATTAATATTAAGAAGCTTTGAAACTGATAAGAAGATATAGGAAAATGGTTAAAGCAAGAAAAAGACACGTAAGGTCCTTTACCTGTAAGCAGAGCAAAACTAGGGACATCCATCACTAGGGAATGTCTACAACCTCAACCACCAAATACTTCTTAATTTACTTTTCATTTACTTCTTTATTTATGATCCCAGAGGACCCTAAGGGCCTAGCCGAGAGTTAACCACCAACCACCAAATACAACCTCAACCACCAAATATCGCTTAACCACCAACTGCTGAACAAGTCTCTTGTATAGAGTAGGACTTTGTACTCAATCTCATTGTTATCATAGAATTCTTGTCTTGCTCTAATGATAATTCATGTGAGATTTCTTCATTGGTCCCATCTGTGGGATCGCAATTTGGTTCGCCAATGCTAAAGGTGTTGGATTGTTTCCTTTGATTCAGATTTAGAGACGAACATGAAAACAATAATAAAATAGAGATTAGATGAAACCTATGAATCCAGTGAACACATTGTTGAATCCAGACATGATTCCTGAGAGATGACGATCCGATCGGTTCCCATTTAGGGTGTATAGTGAGGATGGAATGAGATTAGAGAGAGCTCGGTTATGGAGGTTCACGAATTCTCTAATGTGAGGAGAGTTCGTTTGTGATGGTGTGTAACCTCACATTAGGAGCCTTAATCTCTTTTTATATACACCAAGAGGAAACCCTAATTAGGATAAATAAGGATAATTACGTCCATCAAATAATTATCTATCTGTTAGGGGTATTTAGGTAATTGATATTATTTAATTAAATAATCATGACGTGTATACTAAAGGACAAGTATACTAAAGTTGCTCCCACTCATCTTGAGGTATGTGTATTGATCCACTTGATTCTTTAGAAAACCGTGCTTTTTCATCACTTCATCAAACTTTAGATACCATTAACGTGAGGCTTTCTTCAACCAGTAAATGGATTTCTTTAGCTTGCAGACTAAATGCTCTTGACCTTCAGGCATGAAACCCTCAGGTTGTTTCATGAACACGTCTTCATACAAGTCGCCGTTTAGGAAAGCAATTTTGACGTCCATCTGATGCAGCTCTAAGTCAAAATGAGCTACGAGGGCCTTCACGATCCTTAAGGAATCTTTACGAGAGACAGGAGAGAATGTCTCTTGATAGTCAATTCCCTATTTCTGAGTGAAACCTTTTGCAACCAATCTTGCTTTGAAGCATTCAATGTTCCTATTCGGATCCAGTTTTGTTTTGGGCACCCATTTACATCCTACGAGTTTTACTCCGTTTGGTAATTCTACCAAATCCCAAACATCGTTTTTCTTCATGGAATCAAGCTCATCAGTCATAGCTATCTTCCATTCAGAAGACTGATCACTAGCAATGGCTTCATGATAAGAGGTAGGATCAGTAAACTTTCCGTCATCCATTTCAGCTTCATTTAGGTAGGTTACATAATCATCAAAGTTAGGAGGCACTTTAGGCCTAGATGACCTCCTGAGCTGATTAGCAGGTTCAGCATGGCTAGTATTGTATTGATGTTGATCAGATGAGGTGCCTTAATTCTTGGTAACGTTCGGAGCAGTAGTGAGTCCTGATTGTGTCAGAGTAGGTGCAGTGAAGTTCGGAGTAACATGGTGTACAAGAGGAGTAATCGGAGGTAAGTTAGTCGACGAGTGTCTCCCCCCGCGTCTTGTACTTCTTGCAAATCAGAGTCATGATTTTTGCTGCTCCCACTGACCTTTGAATCCTCAAGGAAATGAGCATGCTTTGTTTCTACAATACGAGTGACATGGGTAGGACAATAGAATCTATAACCCTTTGAGTGATCGGGATACCCGATGACGTAACATGTTACAGTTTTCATGTCAAGCTTCCTTAAGAAGGGATTATAGAGTTTAGCTTCGACAAGACAACCCCATACTTTCATATATCTAAGACTCGGTTTCCTTCCTGTCCAAAGTTCATAAGGAGTTTTAGGGACAGATTTGGAAGGAACTCTATTGAGTATATGAACTGCTGTCTTTAAGGCCTCGGTCCAGAGGAATGAGGGTGAATCTGAGTTGGCTAACATACAGCGCACCATGTTCATTAGGGTTCTATTTCTCCTTTCAGCAACATCATTTTGTTGAGGAGTATCATGGATGGTGTACTGTTTCACGATCCCCTGGCCTTTACAAAACTCATAAAATGGACCAGGAGCATGACCCACATCAGTATGTCTACCATAATATTCACCTCCTCTATCTGATCTCACAACTTTTATTTTAAGATTTAGTTGATTTTCAACTTCAGTTTTATAATCTTTAAAAGTTGTAAGTGATTCAGATTTGTCCTTGATTAGATACAAGTACATATAACGAGAATAATCATCAATAAAAGTGATAAATGAAGTATGTCCAGTTATTCCAACAATGGTGTAAGGGCCACTAATATCGGTGTGAATAATTTCTAATAAATTAGAACTCCTAGTGGCACCTTTCTTAGTTGCTATTGTCATTTTGCCTTTAAGGCATTTGACACATGTTCCAAAATCGGTGAAATCAAGAGAAGGTAAAACTTCATCCTTCACAAGTCGAGATAAGCGATCTCGTGAGATGTGGCCTAAACGTTGATGCCACAACATGGATGAAGTTTCTAAGTCTCTTTTTCATTTAATCTTTGTTGAGTTCTCATTGATGTTATATGATAACAAAGACCTAGAGAAGTCATCATTTAGTTCTAATTTATTGAGACCACCATCCAAAAGACCAGTACCAAATACTTGAGAATTAGAACTAATAGTAACTCTGCCATTACCATGAGAAACATAAAAACCATCCATGTATAGCTTTGGTCCTGATACAAGATTCCTAGAAATTTCAGAAATATATAAGGTATCATAAAGTTTAATACATAGACCATTTTTTTATTATTAATTCTAAGGTTCCCACGGCAGCAACAAATAGTTCCTTTCCATCCCCAAGCTTAAGTGTTCTTTGGTTTCTTTCCATCCTTTGGATTGTAAGGAATCCCCAAGTAGAATTGGTCACATGAACCATATAATCAGAGTCAAACCACCATGTATTATTGGAAAATTTAAATTAAAGGACTCAATTATCATATTAAGATGATTACCTCTCTTAGCCAGCCATTCCTTGAAGTCAGGGAAATATTTCTGCTTATGTCCTACCTTTTGGCAGAACTTGCAGTAAGGCTTTCCATTGGAATTGTTAAAGCTGGAAGATGCGCCTGCATTGGACTTAGGGACTTTAGAAGCTTCCCTATGAGTATTGTTTTTCCTTTTCCTCGAACCAGTAGCCATCAGGTAAGCAACATCGGGTTTCTCGAGCTTCTGACACTCTTCCTCTTGTACGCACATGGCAATCAACTCGTTCATCATCCACTTCTCTTTCTGAGTGTTGTAGTTGATTTTGAAAGCTTCATAAGATGCAGGAAGAGAAGTCAAAATGAAGTGAACCAAGAAACCATCACTGATCTCCATGTTTAATCCCTTAAGTTTACAGGCCATGTCGTTTATCATCATAATGTGCTCACGAATGCCACTGACTCTGTCATATTTTTTAGACACTACTTTCATAATCAGGGTGCTAGCATGCGCCTTGGAGGTTCCTTTGAATTGCTCCTCCACAGCAGTAAGGTAAGCGGCCAAATCAGGAATGGCTCCTCTGATGATTGGGTTGATAGAGTTCTTGATAAACATTAGCGACATCCTATTAGTCTTCTCATATTTCTCATAGAGCAGCTTAGCTTCAGCAGTGCTCTTGTCAGTAAGGGCAGGAGGTGCAGGATCTCTCAGTGCGTTGTCGAACTCAGTAATCCCAAGAGTGAGCATCAACGAATCTTTCCAAGCAGAGTAGTTTGCACCAGTAAGGGTTTCAATTCCCATATTGGGAGCTGTGGATTGAATTAGATGAGAAAGAGTAATATACTAAGGCTATAGAAGAATTTAGAGTGATCTTATGCGGTAACTTAGATCTAAGGCAGGCATATATAAGGACCATTATAGTAATGAAGCTGTGATAAAGAGTCTACTATAACATCAAATTAATAGACCAGATTAGGTTCTACTTAAACAAATGGGTTTCACTTTGGTTAATAACCATTCATCTAAGTATTAGGAACAATTTAGTTAGAAAATAAAAATGTGCATTAGGAATGTAACACATCACCTTTGGGCAGAAGTGAGACATTTATAAGCATTATGCACATGTTAAGTTTGCAAACATATATGTAACACATCAACTTTGGGCAGAAGTGAAACATATATGCTTTTAGGCAAAATGATGTCATGTGAATATCTAACGTTTAAGGATATACACAGTTGTTCGAGTACCTTATTTGTTGAACTTTAAAATTTCGAGTAACTAATATTTCGTAAACTTCAAAATTTCGAGTACACTAAGATTTCGTGAACTTTAAAATTTCGAGTACACTAAATTAAATGTAATTTCAGGTACTTTTAAATTTCGAGTATTTTAAATTTCGAATACTCGAAATTTCGAGTACTTAGAATTTCGAGTACACCAAATTTTGAGTACTCTTATAAACGTGTACGTTAATTTTGAATACGTTTAAGTCCAAAAATTTATAGGTTTACGAAAAACACACCAGATTCACGTTTTTACGAAAAACGAACCAGTTTTAATGTTTATAGGTTTTTTTGACGTGTTCTGACAACAAATCGTTTGTAACCCCCTAGATTCGCCAACACTTTACACGTGTTTTAACAACATCAGAGTTCTGGTCCAGATTTTTCAATATAAAAAATACATACAAACATCTTGTCTCAACGCATCAACATTAAACAACCCAAAGTTTATGTATGTAACACCAAAAGACACCATTACTACCTTAACACATATAAAAAATAAAGGGTTTAATACAAAATGTGTGTTCATTCAAGCGTTCTGTAAGATATCTGATCATATACACCTTTACCCCTTCTTTTCACCTCAAAAACACCACATTTAAGTCACCGTTAGTTTGTTAGAACTAAGTAAGTTTACCCGTCATTCCCCCAAGCTTAAACAACCCTTATAATGGAGTATGACAACAAACCAGGGTCAAAAATAACATTTTTCAAAAATCCAGGCGCACTGGGCGCCGGTCAAGCGCACTAGGCGCCCAGAAACAACTCAAATAAGGTTTTTCGCTCGTTTTGGCACCAGATGCCATTCCCAATCATTTCCAAACCAATTCCTTACGCCCCCACCCCTAATGCATTCCATAACACCATATGGACACAATAATCATGTCTCAAACATACTTTGGTGACTTTATTAAACACAACATCAAATGATTTACTAACAGTCGTTTTCATCCAACTCCTCTAACCATTATAAACAATGACACCTATGCTTCTTAGACATTACAAACACTTGTATATTATCTAATAGCATATTAAAACGTTATTAAGGTTCACACCACTTGTGAACCCTCACTACAATCACCGTTTCAAACCATGATCATACAAATCAATTTAAGGCATCCTTTTTTTACCAAAAATCCTCAAGTTAGGCAAAAACACACCTTGTGAATTACCCAACTTTAATCCACCCAATTTAAGTAGTTCACACCACTTGTGAATCAACTTATTCAATTTTCACACTGCTTGTGAATCATTTCACCAAAATTCAACATTTATCATAAATTGAAAGTTCACACCACTTGTGAATATTTCTGAAATTTTCAAACCATATATGAATTAACTACAAATCAAACATACATAAGCAAATATATCTCCTATTTCCTATCATTAACAAACACCAATTCACCGAACATTAATCTCCAATGTATATTCTACATGCATTTTAACACATGAGCATACAAAATTACGAGCATAAGCATTCATCAAATATAACAACAAGCGGTTTGGTGACTTACCTTGTCCCAACGGATTATCCACTATCAAAATCTCCTTTTCGGGTCGTTGATTTCCACCCAAGCCTCCATTATTATTTCCTATTATCATAACTAACAGGTTTTACACAAGTGTTGACCACAACTAGTCAAAATACACCCATTTGACTCGTTTTCATTAAGTCTACTTAATTTATATCCTAATGACCCATTAATCATAAAAATTTCACCTTTTATGTGTTGGTAAAATCAGGGTGGAATTGATGACAATGAAATTGATATATGCTTGCTTGAATTTTTGAGAGAATTTTGTTCATGGACATACACATTTCATACATTACATATAAACCCTGGACTTTACATATAAACATACTTGACTCAAACTTATAAAGTTTAGTTTATTGCTTTCATTCTCCCACTTAAACTAAACTAGTTTAAATAGGGTCTTCTTGCTTGACTTGTGCTTACAATAGTGTTGGTTCATCATCATAGATGAGATTAGATTAATGCTCCTTTTCTTTCTCCATGTTTTTCGCTTTGCACATTCATATGCGAAGGGACCGTATTTACCACATTCATAGCACTTGTATTCATGCTTGTTCTTGCTATTTCTTTGATCAGTACTTCTTCCACGTCCTCTTCCACTTCTTAACGAGCCTCTTCCTTTAGCACGACTTTAAATTCCACGTCCCCTTCCGTAATGCCAATTTTCAAGATTATCATTTGCATTTGCATTTACCATCAGGAGTTTTCCTTGATTATTATCATCTAGCTCATCTTGACTTTTGAGACGTTCTTCAAAGGCTGTAATTCTTCCCATTGCTTCTTCAAATAAAAATAAAATAAGAAAAATTTGATGAGGTGTCAATACCATATTAAACCTACATTGAATATTAACATGTGTCACTCACACACAGAGCCGACCCTGAGAATAAAAAAATCATTCCAGGGCCCGGTGCGAAAAGAAAAAATAGGCCCCTCTAAAAAAATTAACTTAATAATTAATATATAAAAAGTTAGTAATATGAATATATTTGTTAAAAAATTAACAAAACCAAAAGATTGTAACATAATAATATTTTTTAAATACTTAAGCAAACCGTAGGCTATCCGAGGATTTTTTTAAGCAAAAGTCTCGATTATCTATTCGGTATCCATATTTTTCTAAGATGACGTTCTCAATAGCAATCATTGTCAATCCGTTAATGCGGTCTTGTGACATTGACGATCATAAATAAAAGTTCAACTTAGAAAAAGTTATTTCTGTCAATGCCACAGTTACCGGATAGTCAACAAAACTCTAAATGCAGTTAACGCATTCGGAAAAACCCAAGCTGGTTCAAGTTGTTTGTACTTTGTAGCATCAAAAGTTGTTTGTACCGGATGGGTGAAGGGCTGAAGTTTGACTATGGTCCGACTGCTAGAGCACGTCTGGGAATTGGAAGAGTGGAAAGTAAACTAATTTGGGGTAAAGTCAATAAAACCTAATATATTTTTAAATATGTGAGGCTTTTTTAGGGATAATTCATAACCAATTATGTCACACCCCCACCCCTCGTCACCTCGTGTCTGGTCTGACGTCACTGAAACGGTTGCGGAAGCATAGTGGTGATGTCTCCGAGGTGAGGGGTGACTTACTTGAACCAATATCATAAGCACACAGATTAACTTAAAGTAATTACATTATCAGGGTGTCGCAATCACAATCACATTACAACTATATTTATTTAATTACAATACTATTATTAAAGTGCAAATAACTCAAAAGTGCATCCTCACCCGGTGGTCACTGTCTCCCTGCAAAAAGATTTAATTTGAAAACGTCAGCACAAAGCTGGTGAGATCGACAGTTCAATTTAAAACAATATGATATGATATGCAATTGTTCAATAGATATACAGTTCAAGACAACCATGGGACCTGTATCTACTTCCTTTCAGACGAGACTCTACTATTTTTGAAGACACTACCCACTGGTAATATCTTAATGCCTCATTATCTTAATGTCTATTACTAACATTAAGAAGGTGTTTTGAAAACAGCAGTAAACATTCACACCAGGGGAGAAACAAACCTCCCAGTGAATAAGTTGTCAGCCGATAGTACTATCATTGTTCCTCGTTCGGCCACACATGGATTCACTAGATACAGTTCAAGGAATGAGGACTTTTGAGTTCTATGATAGAGTTCTGTTCTATAGGCAAAATCCCATGAAATCCAAAAGTTCTCAACAATCACATGAAATCACGCAGATAACAGTGATACATATCATATAGTTCTGAAAAGTTTTACAATGCTACCCCGATGTTTATAAAAGATTAAAAAGAAAAGGGGTTGTACGAAACTCACCTGGTAGTATAGATGTAGCAGAATATCTCAAAACTGATAATAGAGAAGTGATTCTGCATTTATTTATATTTAATAAGTTATTTATGTTCTAGTTTACTGATTAGATCCTTCTGAACGTTCAATGTCAAAGACATTGCTTAGTAAATCATCAACTTGATATTAATTATATAATTAATTAATTTAAGGTTATATCATACAATGTATGATAATGTAGGAACCTACATTGCATTAGATTCCTAACACAAAGTTGATGACACTCTAGATTAATCAGAATAATCTCAGATTAACCAAATAGTTAATGTTGTTGATTATAATGCTAAAATAGTTTCTAGATAATTTAATGGTTTAGGAGTGATTAATCCTTATTATTGATTACCCAAATATCATGAAATATCACAATGTAGCATTAGAATAGGTGAAATAACCAGATTTAACATACTAATCTGACTGTTATCACAAACATCAGATAATCATTCCAATGAGTATGTTAATGATTATGATTAGTTTGAAACACTTGGATTTAACCTTTACATTTCAAAGATTAATCAAACTAATCACCTACATTGTCATAATCAAATGGTTTAAACCATTATAATCATGGGTATGATTTCATGAAAATCGGGCATTACAACGGATCAAAACAAGGATTTAACCGTTAGAACTTCGTGTTCTTCGTTTATAATCAATCCTAGCCATCATCTAGGCAATAATCAACAATCCTAACTATCTCATTACGTTCAAAATCAAGATCTAATCAATCAAAATCAAACTAGAAGGTTAAAATGAACCGTTACCTGTTCTGACGAATTTCTGCGCGTATAACAACGATCAGGACTTGTATATATGATTCCTGGGATGATCCGGATGTTTAAGGGGCTTTAAAATGAAGATTGAAGGTGAAAGAAGGAAGAAATGGCGTCTGGTGGGTGCTTAAGGTCGAAATGGATGAGATTTTTGCGTTCTGGACGATTCTGAGCGATTAAATCAATTTTTAACCGACATAGTCCCTGGGCGCATAGCCTGGCTCTCGAGGGTTGGGAGTTAGGCTATGCGCCTAGCGTGTTTTTCTTCCAATATTTGATTTAAACTTCGTTTCGCGATTCCGGGAGCATACGAACTCCGTTTTGCGCCCGGTTTTCGCCCACGTTCATCATTTTTCACATACTATCAATCCCCAATAACAAAAGTTACTAAATCCTCGTGGATTTCAAGCACGACCAAATGTGCTCACATCATTACTGCCGAATTCTTCGTACGCAACTGTCACAAATTAAACTATTTTCATTCTATTATAATTTGTTAGGCCCTAAGTTTTATAATTTTTTTATAATATACATATATTTTCTAAATTTCGGGCTCCTAAAAACGCCGGGCCCGGGGCGGTCGCCCACCTCGCCCTCCCTCATGGCCGGCCCTGCTCAGACAATGAATCTACAGGTATCACTCGACGTATGACAACTTCTTAATAGACTTAAATAAAAATATTTGTTGATTGCTTTAACCTTATCTTTTTGTCCCATATCTAAATTATTTAAAATTGATCACAAACCGTAATTCTCTTTACACATCGTTCTTTGATTCCTTTGATCTTCGTCTCTTGATCACAAACCGTAAGTGTTAGTATTTTGATTACTAATGCTGTGATTCAATGTGGTCATTGATTACTATTAGCGTTGTTCTATGTGTCAACTTTTTTTTTTTCTTTTGTTTTTCTCTTGATTCAGTGCATGCATCAACATGTTTTCTTGCTAAATTTGCCATGCAAGTGTTCAGATTTTGATTACTATTACTGTTACTCAATGCAGTTTTCGATTTGTTGAATGGGATTTAATCTGTTGTATATGTTTTGTTTATGGTTTTGATTCTAGCAGATTAAATATATTGAATTTTCTTGTATGTTATATTTTGGTGTTTCTTGATGTATGGGGTTACATTTTTGAAGTGATAGCTAATGCTTCTCGTTAAGTATGTGATCGAAGTCTAATTTTTAAACTTAATAATGAAAACTGTAATTCCTAAACAACCCAGGACTTAGCTGTTGCATGTTTGATCACATTCTTTTATGAATATTAAGTTTAAAACAAAATAAAACAGAGGAAGGGTGCAATTTTGTGAAGTTACTCAAAGAAAACAAGGTTATATTACATGCAATTCATTTGTGTTATTTTGTATCACAGAAATAAGCCATTTGATTAACCTGGAGCAGTTGGATTTGAGTCGGAACGGTTTGAATGTCACACCAAGTATTCAAGGTAAAATAATAATGAAACAAGTTTCCTCTCATTCTTCAATTGATGTATTATTACAAACGTATAAAATTAAATCTTTGTTTTAACTTAAAATGATGATCCTTTTATATATAGATTGTTAAATCCCTTGGATTTAACAATTTCAACAACATCATATCATGTCTAAGTTTCCTCCCATCCCTCAACACTCTTGATCTTAGAGGTTCTTTTGAATTTGGAACAAGTACATTTCCAATGCAAGGTATGTAAATTTGGAACAAGTACATTCTTCGTATTTCTCATTATAAATTTGGTTTTAACTCTAGTTTGTTTATAAATTAGCTCTCGTTTAAGTTTTTAACTCGATAGGTTTTATTTAATTTAATCTTTTAATAAGCATAACTCTTAGAGAATTCATTCATTTACATTGCCAGTTTTATTTACAAACTTATTCGTGTTTTGTTGTATGTTACATTTGAATACAAATTTATGTATATTTATTTGAAATAAATTTCTAGTTGTAGCAAATTATTCTTATTGTGCCTATTTTACAAGACTAATATAAAAAAAAAATCCTAATTGATATTAAGGCGTAACAAAAAAAAAACACATGTATAACTAAAGAAATAAAATCCTTAATCAACAACCCTAACTCAAAAAGCATCTCCGGCTTCTCTATCTCCTATTGCATATAGTCATTTCTCATCCACTACAAAACCTTTTGTAATTCACTTTGCTTGGTAATTTAAATTATTTGTTTATGGTTTTGATTCAAAATTTTGAATTTTATTTTATGCTATGTTTTGATGTTTCTTGGTGTATGGGGTTACGTTTTTGAAGTGATAGCCAATGCTTTTCGTTAAGTATGTGATTGAAGTTTGATTTTTAAACAACACAAGACTTAACGGCTGCATGTTTGCTCACATTATTTTTATGAAAATTAAGTTTTATAAATAGGAAAACAGAGGAAGGATGCAATTTTTTGATGTTACTCAAAGAAAACATCAATTGATGAAATCATGCAACTCATTTGTATTATTTTGTATCACAGAATTAAGTCATTTGATTAACCTGAAGCAGTTGGATTTGAGCTATAATAGGCTGAATGTCACACCAAGTATTCAAGGTAAAAGAATAATGAAAACATCAATTAATTAAGTTTCCTCTCATTCTTCAACTGGAGTATTATAATTAAACCATTGTTTTAACTTATAATGATGATCCTTTTTTATATAGATTGTATGAGTTTAACGAGAATGGAAAAGCTAGTGAGCTTGTCCCTTGGATTTAACAATTTCAACAAGAGCATCATATCATGCCTAAGTTTCCTCCCATCCCTCAACACTCTTGATCTTAGTCAATCTTTTGAATTTGGAACACGTTCCTTTCCAATGCAAGGTGTGTAAATTTCTTCAATGTAAGAAAAGAACAAATATATATATATAGTGTTGAGTTTGGCTAAAAAGGACAAAAACTCTAAAAAGTTTAAAAAGGATTTTAAAACGCTCATAACCGTTCATAAGAACTCCGATTTGACTCATTCCGGCGGCGTTAGATCCGTCTCGTCAAACTCTACGTTCTTAGCTTTTAGGGTTTAGCTTATAGGATTTAGATTTTAAGGTTTAGTTTTTTATTCTTAGGGTTTAGACTTTAGGGTATAATTTTAGGATTTAGGCTTTTGGGATACATGTAGGGGATGGTTCAAAAGAAAACTCCTCACTTTAGAGAAAAATAAGAAAACTCCTACTAAACAATAAATTTTTAAGAAAAAAAATTCATGATTTTTTATTATTAGCTTAGAAATGTTATAAACAAAAAAAATTTAAACAAAAAAAAATTCATGATTTTTTATTTCTTAGTTTCCCTCAAAATGGTGATTTTCTTATGAACACCCCTATATATGTAAGTGTATATATATGCCTTTTATTTATAGCAACTTACATGTGCAGAATTATCTTCATTAAGAAAATTAAAGACACTTGACTTAAGCATGTGTGGGCTTCAATCAATCACGTTCAACGGTTAAGTTGTTTTTAATAATACACAGCCTCCTCTTAAATGTAATTTTAAAGACAGTTGGTGTAGTAATATGCAATGGTTTTAAATTAATTGGTGTAGGTACCATGAGCAAACTTACGCACTTAAATCTTGATTTTAACCACTTCTTCTCGGTGGATGACGTCATGAGGTCCATGGATTTAGGGTTTCCATCCCTAAGATTCCTTTCATTAGTAGGATGCTTTAAGGGAGGAAGACTTTTTGCTAATGGTTTGTTTATGTGATAAGGAACATATTTAGAGTTACAATTGAATCATTAATTAATGCATTAAGACAATATTACTTTTTTCTTCTATTCCTTTAATCGAATTGATTTGATGCATTCATTTTCAGAAGTGCCTAAATTGCCCTACTTGAAAGTCCTCATCTTGAGTCATAATGAATTCAATGGAACATTACCGATACAAGGTACGTACACATATTTTTTTATTTTCCTTTTCTTTGTTTATGGAGGAAATTGGAGGAGTTCATGTGGTTAATGCATTAACATGTGGTTTTCATTGTTGTTTATAAATGATGAGTTGATATTATATCTAATAATCCAAACATTCTTTCTACATAGACACATATAGCAAATTAATAGACGCCATGCTGGCACCTTAGCTGGTCACGTGTCGGAATACTGTGTGGCGATTCATGTGAGGGTCTGTTAATCGGGTATTTTTTATTAAAGATTTGAAAATTATAAGGTGTGAATTGAAAAGAAGAAAAGTAATGAGAACAGAGGATATGGATTTATTTGTTGAAGAATGAATGAGTGTAGGGTGAGAGACAGAAAAGAGGACAGGTGCTGCGCACGCGCGTTTGTTTGCCATAGTATTTTTCTTTGGTCATGTCTCCTTTTAACACTAGTTTTAATCATATAAAAATTCTCAAATTCCTATTTGAGTTGTATAAACCTCGTATGCATTCTTAATCAAGGTCGGAGAAGTATTTTGGTGGTCAAATCAGATGATAAAATAAGGGTCTTTTTTCCTAAACTAGATAAAACCATCATCCTTTTGCGTGTTTGTCATTTGATTGTTCATATTTGGATGTTCAATATGTGTTACACCTCGTTTTGGCCTTGTGTTTTAGGTTTATGAAAGTTTTAAAATGTATAAATAAAGCTCGAACAAATTATATTTAACTTTAAATATATTCACTGTTTCTTAAACAACTGTATCATTTTCTTTCCTTTGTTTTAGTTTTTATTGGATGACAGTTATTTCTTTTTGCGGCAAAACAAAAACATACGTACCACAACTATGTTTACAAAAATATTACATGATAACAAAAATATAAGTATTATTAAATTGAATTATTATTATTATTTTCTTATCTAATCCTCAAGTGTCTAATTTGCGTCGCGTTATTAGTTACTTGTTGCGCTTGTCGACTTTAATGTGTTAGTGATTTTTTTATTTTTACATGTTAAGCTTTCTAATAAATTGAATTATTCGTTTTTACTTCATTTCAAATATAAGTTGTTTTTCATCTAAGGGTTTATATAAAAATTTTATTTGATTTTTGTATAAGAGTTTATAAAATCCATCAAATTTCCATCCCGTAATGTTATATGATAGCATATGGTTCATAACAAAAAAAAATTTCTCTTTGTTAACTAACGTTATGTTTTTTTGTCTTTCTATAGCTTTAGCTTCTTTCCATCATCTTGAGATGTTAGACTTGGGCTACAACAACTTTATAGGAAGCATCACATCAATAATAAATTCATTGACTTCTCGTAAAGTTGTCTCTTTTGCTGGCAATGCGCTTAATGGTTCACTAATGAATGATGGTAAGTTATCTAAAACAAATTAAATTGTTGAATTAAATTAGATAAATTTTGAACCATATATGTTTTCTCTTTTGACAGAGTTTTGTAAGTTAAAAAACCTTCATGAGCTGGATCTTAGTCACAACATGCTTGATGGAATGCTACCTGAATGCTTAAATAGGCTATCATCTCTTAAATTCTTTGATATTTCTTCAAATCAACTCACGGGAGTACTTCTGCCGTCAATGCTTAATAATCTCACATCTCTCGAGTACGTTGATTTTAGCCATAACGAATTTGAAGGCTCGTTCTCATTGAGTTGGTTCTCTAATCACACGAAGCTGGAGTATGTTGCTTTCTCGAATGATAATGACAAGTTTGAGATGGAAACAGAGGAGCCTGCTGGTTGGACTTGCATGTCCCAGTTAAAAGTTCTAATTCTATCAAGATGCAATTTAAAGTCGCATAAAGGAAGTGTTATTCCCAGCTTTCTACTTCACCAACACAAGTTAAGGGAACTTGACATGTCATACAACTCCTTGGAAGGACAGTTTCCGGATTGGTTGATCAAAAATAACACATTACTACAATTTCTTTATTTACGTGACAACTCATTTGGTGGTATAATTTCTACCTCATTCCATAGGAATCCTCACAAGTTAAGGTGGTTGGATGTTTCTGGAAATCACATGATTGGACATATTTCTGATGATATACATGAGTCACTTCCTTATTTATTGCATTTAAATTTGTCAAGGAATGCTATAGATGGTGTTATCCCATCTTCAATTGGTGATTTAAGTTTGTTAGAGGAAATTGATTTATCTCAAAATATGTTGTCTGGAGAAGTACCAATTGGATTGCTGATGAACCTCTCTTACTTGAGAATGTTGGTACTATCAAATAACAATTTGCATGGTGAGGTACTTTCACGAAAATTCAACTTGGGTTACTTATCAAGTCTTCAGTTAGACAATAATCATTTCACTGGTAAAATAGAAAATATGAGTGCCTTTTATGATTTAGAAGTTTTAGATATCAGCAATAACTTATTTACTGGTTTGATCCATGATGATGTAAACAACATTAGTAACTTGCCTACTTCACTCAAGTTTCTTGATCTCTCACAAAATAATTTTTCAGGACCCATTCCTTTGTTCTTAAATTTTCAAAATGCAAGGCATATTCATCTGGGTTTCAACAAGTTTACTGGATCAATACCCAAATCTTATAGTAACTTGATTAAAGTTTCGACTTTAGACATTGGTAACAATTACTTGTCAGGCAGGATTCCTAATTTTCTTGGTGAACTATCCAATTTAAGGGTTCTTCTATTGGGAAAAAATAACTTCGATGGTTCTATTCCAAGAAAATTGTGCAACTTAACTAATGCTAATATGATTGATCTGTCCAGTAACTTACTCTCAGGTTCGATACCTCGATGTCTACAAAATATTGCTCGTCCCTGTGACCCATCTTTCATGCAAAATTCGTATAATGGCTTTTTAATCCCGAAACCTTATCAATATAGCAGTTCTCTATATAAAGGCTACGATTTCCGATCATATAATCAATTTAGACTGCCAAACGAAATTTTTTTCACAACCAAAACCCTCTTAATGGCCTTCAAGGGTGATGTTCTTGATATAATGTCAGGATTGGATCTATCTTGCAACAAACTCACCGGTAATATTCCAGAAGAACTAGGTTTGTTGGCCCAAATTCATGCTTTGAACCTATCTCACAATAGGTTGACTGGACCCATTCCTGTGAAATTCTCTAATCTTGCCAATATAGAGAGTTTGGACCTTTCTTTTAATGGTTTGACTGGAAAAGTTCCATCAGAACTAATTAAGTTAAACTCGTTAGAGGTGTTCAATGTCTCTTTTAACAAACTATCAGGTAGTCTCCCAGAATTAAAAGCACAATTTAGTACGTTTACGAAAGAGAGTTATGAAGGTAATCCATTACTTTGTGGACTACCGTTAGAAAATGAATGCACAATGGAATCACATAGAACTCAACCCTCAAATGAAGAAGGAAGTTATGAGAAATGGAACGATATGGATATTGCATCATTCTATGGAAGTTGTAGTACCACATGGTTAGTGTTTATGTTGGGATTTGCATTTTTTTTATATGTCAATCATTATTGGCGTAGATTGTGGTTTCATTTGGTTGATGAAAGTATGTATACATGCTTTTACTTCATTTATGATTTAGTAAGGAAGTTTTGTATGCTCTTATCTATGTAACCTATTTCATTTAAAATATGTTTATGTAAATATGTTTGTGTTTATAAATACGATTAGTGGATAAATATTTTTTTTATAAATATTTGACACTGCAAAAATATATTAATCAATCTTACACATGAAATCTTCCTCGCAGCATGACAATTTGTAGGGTTTTGTGAGGGTAAAATGTAAGCATACCTTACATTTATTTCTAGGGAAAAGAGGCTGCTTTTAAAGAGACTCTAAGTCTCCAACTCAAATACAAAAAGGAAAAACAAATATATGATATTTTACACACTAAATTTTCTTTTCACTAAACTATTGTAAACTTGTGAATTTCGTATCATAATTTGAAAACTTTGCGTGCATAATGTATGTTCAATGAAATGCTTAAAAGAAAATGTTTAAGTTCAATTGCATTAGGTTAATGTGTGTAATGATAGGTGATCATCATGCAACCATCCTACATGACCTCTGCCACAACCCGGTCATGCCCTTTCATCATTATACACTAGGCGTTACCACCAAATGACCGAATGGGGATGATCATTGCATGGGCGGCCCTGAGAAATTGGGTGCCCAGGACGAGTCGGGGAAAAAAGGCCCCTAACGCATTCAAAGCTCCTGACCAAGCGGGGGTCAAGGGGGCCGCGCCCCCTTGCAGGGTCCTAGGGGCAGCGCCCCTGGCGGGGTCCAAGGGGCAGAGCCCCTGGTGGCGGTCCCGCTATTTCTTGGGATTTTGAATTTCAATTTCTTCTTGAACGTGAGCTTCCATGGAGCCGGTTAGGATAAAGGGCTTTTGAGAAATGAAATGGGCCCATAAATATATTTAACTGAGTTATTTGTTACTCAAACCCGTGTAATACTCGGGTTTATAACCTAATATATATATATATATATAAATACATATATAAAAATGTGCCCCTCGAAAAATTGGGCCCGGGACGGAGGTCGGGTTTGCCCCTCCCCCGGGCCGCCCCTGGATCATTGTAACAATGCAAACCAAAGTTTTGTAAGTTTGTTTTAATATTTTTGTTAATTTCAACCGGTAAAAACAATCCACATCACTATTCACCTTTCCACTAACTCACTTGGTGATCAAGCCCTATAACACACATCTTTTATTCATACCACTCCGCTTGCGTGGTGCCTACGAGGCATGTGGTTAAGTCCTGGTCACATCCATGATTACACATAGTCTTAGACTTCTTTTGATGTTTCTGAATTACGTAAGCTATTCAAAATTGCATAAAAGTTCTGTTTGAAGCTTGCCTTATTAAGCACGTAGGTAAATTCTGGTGATCGACAACTTTGCCACATTTGGTGGAAACAGGTTACATTTATATTTAACATAGATAAGAAGGGGGAACTTTCATATTGGAATAAATATGAAAATAGTAAAATGAGTTGATCGTGATCCAAGTAGAGGTGGAGAAATAGAGAGGTCCAGTGTGCACGGTATTAGAAAAACTGGGTAATTTGGTACGGGTCTTATTGATTCTGCTAATCAGTTACTCTTAATCACTTTGAAGGAAAAAAAATAGAGTTACATTAAATAATAGTTGGACAATTACAATTTAAAAAAAAATGTATTATTATAGTAAAATTTACTTTATCTCAATAAACTTGTTAAAATTACAAATTGGTGATCCTCGATTTTTTTCTTTTTGATTTGTTTTTCATTTTACGTACCCACTAGATATAATAAATAACCTGAATTAATGAATTCAAAAGTTTATTTCTAGATGTAGCATGTAGGGGCAGTTATTGTTCGCTGCATCAGACGTACGAAAATGTGTTCATTTGCTGGCCTGTATGTGATCATAAAGATGAGGTGCTATAAGGTTTGCATGCGGGTCATAAGTCCAAACATGTGGTTTTTAAACAAGCATGATGGTTGCGTACTTACAACTGCTTATTTGTTCATTTGAAAAACAGAATGCAGTAATTATAATTGCAAATTTAATAATAATCTAAAGAGTAATCAAATTTTCATATTGTTCAACTATAGTCTTTCGAAGTTTTTTCTCCCTTTTAAAGTCACTCAACTTTCGATATATGTTTCGACCATATACGTATCTTTATTAATAATAAGGAAAACTTTTTTTCTAATTAACTTAAAATAAGATGTTAACGTAAAGAAAACAAATTCACGAATTAATATATAACAAATCTTCATAATCATTAAATGTAAGTCAAATTGAAAAAAAAAACAAATAAATAACTAAATACTAATAAATATTCATAAATATTTCATTTTCCTCGATTATTTTAAAATTTTTAAATATTTATAAAAAATTACATTTGATTAGGACACTATTATGAGCCCAGTCTTAGTAGATCCACAGGCTTCAGCCCATATACAAGATATACAACCAAAGCAAATATAAGAAAGAGTGAAAGGAGTAAAATGCAACCCAAGAAATTCACAGATCACACCAACGTGTCCTGGCCCATTCCACGTTCAAACTGGATCCTATGCTCGTGTAATTGGGCTTTATCCATAGCATCTTCTAGGGTAGGGCAGTTCACGAGCTAAACCGAACCGAGCGAGGGCATGCTCGTGCTCGGCTCGTTTTAAAACCGAGCTAAATGTTGTGCTCGTTGCTCGGCTCGTTTTAAAACCGAGCGGCTCGGCTTGGTTCGGTTTTGCTCAGTTTAATAAAATTTAATCCACGAATAACTATCAATTGCCATCTAGTTGGTTATTGTAGCTACATATCAACACTCACATTAGCAGCTAATAATCCCAAACAACAAACAATTAAATTTAAGATTAAAGGAAGTCATGTTCGGTAGCAATAATCTCAAGCAATGACAGAATTTTTTTCAAAACATAATCCAAGTATTTTAAACCTCTAAAAACACATCCACACATTCATACCTGTCTAAGTAAAAAGATCACGGCTAAGAGAAAACAAACGGCTGAGTATTGGGCATTCGGTAATTAAATTCTAACGTGAAAAGTGAAATAAATGGATCTGGAAATTAGATTTAAATTTTTGAGTATTGGGTATTTGTCTACTTGGATATTGTGTCTTTTGAAAGTAATTTCAATATAAAAAAAACTATATTAGTTATATACATTAATAAAATAATATATATATATATATATGGGTTGGATCCAGTAAGAAGAGATTTTTGCCTAAGAAGAGTAAGAAGCAATAGAAATTTGACACGTGTCATCATAAAACAGTAATACAGTACAAAAAACAAAATCCAGTACAAAAAACGAAATCCAGTACAAAAAGAAACGAAATCCAGTACAAAAAATCAAAAACCTAGTACAAAAAAAATCCAGTACAAAAAAAATAAAATATAATACAAAAAACAAAAATCTAATACAAAAAACCATAAAAATCGGTATAAAAAAAATAGAACAAATCTAGTACAAAAAAAGTAAAAATCTAGTATAAAAAATAAGATTTTATACCTAAATTATGTGACACGTGTCAAATTTTTATTAGTTCTCACTCTTCTTAGGCAAAAAGCTCTTCTTATTTGATCTTTCCCCTATATATATATATATATATATATATATTATATATATATATATAATTCAGTTATACTTTAGCAAATGAGCCAACCTAGTGAGCCAATCGAGCGACTATCCGAGCGAGCTTACTTTGGCTCGTACTCAGCTCGATTATAAAATGAACCAAGCGTGCTCGGCACGTTTAAAACCGAGCGAAATTCGAACGAGCTTTTTCTGAGTTTTTTCCGAGCTAGCGACGAACGAGCAACGAGCAGCGAGCGATTTGAACAACCCTATTCTAGGGTAGTGGCTGATGGCAAATAACTGACCGTTTGATATAGGAACGTAGCCCTGAGATCCAACAAGAGATAAGAAATTCCACAGGTAATGGAATTGTTCGATTTGAAATTGCTTCAAATTGGGAACGATAGTCAGTCATCGTGTTGTCTTGTCTGAACCAATTTCGCCAATAACCCTTCGGGTTCTTCGAGATTAGAAGAACGAAAACGTTCGGTAAGAGCTCTAGTGAATGCTTCCCACGTTGAGATCTGGTTCTGGCGTTGAAGCCAGTCATACCAATCAGCAGCTGTATCATCCAGGTAGAAGGAGGAAATTGATAATCAATCGGATCACCGCAATATGGTAGAATTCAAAGCAATGATTGGCTTGTTCAACCCATCGTTAACCATGTTCCCCATTAAAACAAGCTAAATATACCGCTGTCGGTTTATGGCGACCGAGAACCCCCACACCTTCGTTGTCGTCCGCCGTTGAATACTACAGGTTTCTTCCCTGATCCATAAATGGTGCGTTTAATAAGCTCATTGATGGATGTTTGAAGAGATGGCATAGCGACAACCACCGCATTTAGTTCCCGGCGCATCACTTTCCGGTCTTCTTGAACCCCTTTGAGAGACTCCTCCATTATCCGAGCTCGTGTACCTTCTGCCGACTATGCAGAGGATGATGAAAGCCCCAATTGTAATGATTATGACTAGAATAACCAATTTAGATGATTGTATTGATAGAGAATTACACATGGGAAGAATTATAGAAAGGAGATGGGAAATGAATGATCATAAGATCTTACATAAATTTTCTTAATCCTCATTCTACTAATAATTACTTTAAATAGAAGGTCTCAACCAATTCTGTTAGCTGAAGCTGATGTGGTACACATGATGTGATCTGTCAATTTTTTGGGTTGCACTTTAGTCCTTTCGCTCTTTGTTATTTGCTTTGGTTGTATATCTGGTATTTGGGCTGAAGCCTATGGATCTACTAAGACTGGGCTCATAACAGACACCTACTGAAAGTAAGTGAAGAACATAATAATCATGCACTTAATGTTAATACTTAAATGATTAATCTTTGATATTTAACAGAAATGATTCAGCGACTATTGTAAATTAATCTCTAAATTTACTAAATTTAATACATACTTTGATAATTCAAGTGAAGAACGTACAAACTCAATGATAACCTTTGGCTATAGTTGACCTATCATTTGTCTATTACAATACACATTTAACATACACTAATGAACAAGTTTCTCTCGATGAAATTGGCATGAAGTTATTCTGTGCACCTTATTTTAATAGAAAACAATCCACTTTAATAGAAGACTATCATATCTAATAGTGAATCCCGCCTGTGTGTGCCAAACCAATAATAATAGTATTATTGTATGTTTATGTGTCGTTATTTTCTTTATTTTTTCTTATTTTATTTAGTTTTTCTTAGATTATCATTAAATTTAGTTAGAGTAAATTACGGTTTTGGCCTTGTGGTTAAAGTGTTTCAACTATTTCGAACCAAAATATAATGTTCCATCAAATTAGCCACTGTTGTTTAGACATCTATCGGTTTCGGCCGCTCAGACTTAACTATTATAACATATTAACACAACATCTAATAATGGTTGGGGGCTAAAAATGTTAGTTGTCGAACTCACAGTGGCTGAATTGATAAAAGATTCTATTTCGGACCGAAATAGTTAAAACACTTAAACCACATGAGCTAAAACCGTAATTTACTCATTTAGTTATTTCTTTTTTTATTTGAGTTTTTTAGGTTTCATTGCTTTAATAATCATTTTGTGAAGAAACTGAGCCCCATGTGATTTTGAGAAAGTTTGAGAGTAAAAACTATCATTATTGAAAGTTTTGGCATCCAAAAGTGAAATTCAAGGAAGTTTGAGGGCTTAATAACGAGTTAAAAGTTGTAGAGGAGAAATTGTAATTCCTAGAAACTTATAACACAGTGGACATGTGTCACATGCAAAAGTGCGTCATGTAGCTTAGAAGCCCGTTCGCATGCGTGTTGAACCTGACCCAGATGGTGACCCACATAATATTTTGACCTCTTCGTGGCTTGTGAAACCCCACCTTACAGTGCATGTGTCGCATCTCAACCGATGTCGGAATATGTCTGGGCGTGATTTGTAATTATTTAAAAGCTCATGGTACTATGCTAAAGTTTCAATATTTAAAACATCCATATTTAATAATTCAAACAATTCATTCACATACATCCAAACAATTATAATAGTTCAAAACAAATTACAAAAGAAATACTAGACATTGTTTTTATTCAACTAGGTCCTCTAAACCTAATCTATGTCTTCACCTTATCTTCTAACATATGTAAAATGAAAGGTCAACTATTTGCATAGTTGGTGAGCAATTTAAACAGCTTAATATAATACATATTAAATATGCAAAACTAATATACTAAGTAGAACTAGATCTAAAGGCATATGTAAATTCAAATATCATGTTTAAGCACAAATCAAGACTCCAAACAAGTGATGTTACAAAGCTTAAATATAGACTAGTTAGATCTTTGACTTAAGCAATGTAAATCATATGTTTATGTTTGTTTGTTTAATATCACATTTTTAACATAAGGCCTAGGTCATTGCGAAGAAAACCACATTCTTAGGCTACTATGTACATGTATATGTTTGATGTATGAAACGACTATTGTCATAAATCTCACATAGCAACTAAACACATAAGTTCACATAGCACTTAAATCATGTCTACTAAGTCTATGAGTTTGTTTCATGAATATGTTTTTGACTCTATAAACATGTTTTTTGCATAAAGCATCTGCTACATTCATAAAACTTTACAAAATGTAAATGAGGGAGTTAGAATTAACTCAAATTTAAGAGTTTATTGCTTTGTATCAAGTGGTAGCTCAAGATATGTCCAACCATTAAGCACACAATTTACCCAAATGGTACCACATTTACAGTCTAATTGAGTTATCATGTTTAAATCATGTATTTTTGTTTCACTCTGCTTCCAAAAAGAGTTTTAAATTTGATTTTTGATATTAACATAATGACTAAAATACCCTTTTGTATTTAAAAGTAATTAGTGACACATGTCACCATCTTATTAACATTCCTAAAACATAACAACAAATGTACCACAATTCACCCAAATGGTACCACATTTACAGTCTAATTGAGTTGCATAAAGCATTTGTAACATTCCTAAAACTTTACAAAATGTAAATGAGGGAGTTAGACTTAACTCAACGGGAAGAGTTCATTGCTTTGCAGATAGATATCAAGTGGTAGCTCAAGAAATGTCCAACCATTAAGCACACAATATACCCGAAGGGTAGCACATTTACAGTCTAATTGAGTTGTTATGTTTAAAGGACTATTAAGTTTGATAGAAGACCATAAAGTTTGGATTTTCGATCCAATGGTTGAATATTTGTCATGAGATAATAAATATAAATTACAGTGATGTAACACATTATTTACACAAATATAAATTATTATTTACTGTGATGTATTTTCTCTTTAATATTGTTATAATTTGGACTACTTTTTATTTTTTTTCTAAATACCTCGCTTTACATTGATGTAACGTATATAAACATAACACGTCATTTTAATATTTTTTTAACATCGGTAATTAAAGTAATGTAAAACAAAATGAAGTAATATAGAATGATATTATTTACGATGATGTAATACATTATTTACAGTAATATTATTTTCTATTTAATTCTGTCATAATCATAACTAGTTTTTTTTTTTTAATTTTTTCTCATACATCCTTTATTTACATTGATGCAATGAGCATAAAAATAACACATTATTTAATTTTTTTTCTACCAATGCTAAATTATAGTGATGTAACATAACAGATTATAATAACACATTAATTTGATTTTTTTCTAACAATGATAATTACAGTGACGTAATATACAGTGATGTAATTTTACTATTGTTAGGAAAAATTTTATTTATTATCTTTTTAAGTTATAAATTAATTAATAAAATAAATAACAAAATAAAAACGTTAACATCAAATTAAACGGAACATGAAGCCAACTCCTTCGTATGAACCTAACATGTGAAGAGCAATCCTCTTCGTATCAGTCGACATGCGAAGAAAGGCCTCCTTCGTATGAACCAAACATGCGAAGGACCATTCCCCTCGTTTGAATAAGCAAACCAGTTTCCTTTACATCAGATTAATGCTACAGTTATAAATAAATAAAATCAGCTAATCAATTAAGGACATGTTTGGGATTGCTTATTAAGGTTAAAATGACGTTTTGTCAAAATTGCTTATTAACTTATCACTTTTTGAAATTAAGTTTTAAAATGTGTTTGGATTAAATTTTGAGTATGAAAAGTCAATAAGTTGTTTGGATATGTAAGTTCTCACAAAATTAACATAGTATAATCATTAAAAGTTAAAAAGCACTTATAAAAGCCATAAAAAAACAGATTCTTAAAAATGATTTTTAAACACTAATTAAAAAAATTAAAACCAAAAATTCTTTTCAAATTACCAAACATTTTTTTAACTTATTAACTTCTTCATCAAATTAACAAGTTAAAAAGTTGATTTCAAATGAAATCCCAAACATGTACTAAACTTACATCATAAATCAATTAAAACATAGCAATAGAACCTTAAGACATGTTTGAATGTTTTAGAACACAAGTCAGTCAAGCATATCAGGAATCATAGCAAGCTATGACCACTCAGTAATGGTGAGTTCACGGCCCCTACTCACTGTTTTACATCAGATTATGCAAAACATTTTAAAACACTATATGAGGTTGTGATACACGTTATTGATTCTGAAACCATTTTTGAAACAAGAAACACTTTGTTAATTTCAAAACGCTCGTTTAATACGAAACACAAGGTAGAAACACAATGTTATTGCATGGGTGATTCAATTTGTGGCTATAAGTCCCCTATTGTGTAACCGTTATGTCACATCCCCACCTATCGTCACTTGTTGATGATGTCACTGAATACTCTGGGAAGGTCGCGGAAGCATAGTGGTGATGTCTCAGAGATTGGGTGTAACCTACTTGATCCGGTATCACGACACACAAATTAACTTAAAGACAATATATTACAAGGGTATCGTTATCACAACCACGGTTACAGTTTACAAACTAAACTTATTATACAAACCAAATTATTTAATTACAAGTGCAAAAAAGTGCAACCTCGATGGCGGTCACTGTTTACCTGCAAAAAGGTTTGAGTTGGAAAATTCAGCACAAAGCTTGTGAGTTCGTAAAGTTTAAGTTAAACAATATGATATGATATGCAAGATTTCAATACACAGTATTTAAGATAACCATGAGACCCATATCAAGTTCTTTCGGACAGATCTACGTTTTTACGAAGATACTACCTGTAACATCAGTGCCGGAAACGCCACCGGAACAGTGATCTGAACAGTAATAAGGTACAAACTATACGTAATTCAGTGTAATTCATATTCATGTTAAGCATCATTATCATTTTATGTTATCATAACGCAATTTCAGAATCATTTCAGAGAAACAAAGCTCAGAATTATGGTTCATCAGTCAGATGATTATCTGACGATACAGAACCATCATGTGATTATTTGTTAGGATTTTATGTCGTTACGTGAATGCTAAACTGACAGATTATTCGTATAGGTGACGATCTGTACGAATAAATCTGGAAGTTTAACGTTCTGAATGATATCCAATAATTAGAAAACAATATTGAAAAGTATAGTTATCGTCGTGTTCGTACGGGTGACGATTCGAACGAATACGCGCGACGACCGTACGATTCGATTTTAAACCATAAATTAATTATTTCTGAAAATTTAAAATAAATAAAAGATATTTAGTTAATTTATTATGAATCACAACCTAAAATAATTTTATAACTTCTATTATAAAAACGGATCGTTTCTTTACGAAAACGGCGAAAAACCGATGTTGTTACGCGAAACCACGCGAGACCGAACGAACCTGGGTATATTCAACCCATTTAATGTGGCATTTATGGCCACAACAATCACCAACCAGCCCCCCCATCTCCATTTTCGTTCATCCTCTCTCTCTACTCTCTCACTAGAACCATCATCTTCTCTCTAAGCTTTCCCACCCATTTCTTCACGAAATCGACTCATCTTGGTGCCAAAACAACCCCCATAACTTGTAGATCACGAAAGTACAACGGATCTAAGGTTTTATCCAACAAATTCGAGGTAAAATCCATGTTCTTGTTCGGTTTGGGGTTTTGAAAACCCTAATCTCGCATCCCTTCGTTTAACCGGCTAACACCCCTCAAACCATTAGGAAATCATGCCCACACCACCTGGAATAAGTTAGCAACATGATGAGCATCAGGTCTTGTTCATATCAGTCGAAGATGGAGTTCCATTTGGATGAGCCTCGAACCATCGAATGGGAAAAGGACCAGCTCGCCATATGAGTCCCTTCGGCCCACATTCGGCCGAATGGCCTGTGGACGAAGAATTCCTCTTTCTCTGAAACTGTTCTCATTCGCAAGTCAAACTCATTCGGTTAGGGCTCCATTCGACAATCTTACATTCGGCCAAGGCCACTCTTTCGGCCAACTAGTCTTTCGGTCGGCCCAATCAGTCGGCCCCGGTGCTCCATTCGGCCGGTTGAAGTGATTCGGCCATGTAGCCATTCGACCATACCTCTTCCAGTCGGCCAATCTTATTCGGTCAAGAACTTACTCGGCCAAGACTGATAATGTTGGGTGAGGAATTGCATGGGGATTAACCAAGTATGTTTGTGCATGGGGATATGCATTAGGGTTTATTCTCATGCAAACCAACTTTGGGTGGGTTATTTAGTTAAATTTAGAAGTCATCAAGAAAGGGACCAAGGGGTTTAATCTACAAGTTACATTGGTTTATGATGCTAGAAATTCTTTAAAGAAAACATAGAATAGGGTTGATAAGGAATGGTTTTCTTAAATCCTACAACTAACTAAATAAGAGTTATCAACATCTTTTGAGATCAACACCTTTGAGAAATCATGAGATCAAAGCTATACTTTAGGGTTTTGGGTATCGATTTATTCATTAACACCCAACCCTAGGAAAAATCCATAAAGATATGTGACTGAACTAGATGGTTTATATAAATTATCTAGTCTTAGTTGATCATAGCAGTGAAAAGAAATCGTTGGAAATTCAAAGACAAATAATGGGCCGAGGTTGGCCCAATGGGCTTAACCCGAGCCCATCATGGTAATTAAATATATCTTTAAAATTCATTATGTCTTAATAAAAGAAAATAATTGATAAACTTTATTAAATTAAAATAAATGATTTTTCGAAATTAACAATTAGCTTAAAATGAGATTTCTTTAAAAACATGTTATGATTAATTGTGGGATACGGGTGAGTTATGGGTAATACGATTAGATTGGTTAGATGATATCTTAGAAGCACATTAGTAATCTAGGACACATAGTTGCACACCGAGACCAAACCCCAGATACGACGACTACTGTATATACTTATCATATGCGAATTCTCTTAAAAACAACTCAGGTACTGAAGATACTTAGGCTACAAACAATGAGCGCGCATTTTGTGGTAATTCAATACAGAGCAACACAGGTGAGTTATGTGACCTCCCGTAAAATCCAGGTCAGCAACTTGTTTATTTAAATGTTTTTGTACACGTGGCACTAGAATTAGTTTAATTTAGTGTGACACGTGGCACGACAGTAGGAACACCGACACACAACAAGATAATTCGAGGAATTATCGAGAAACAGCACACAAGTGTCAAAACACACGAACGTTGGTGAACGTCTAACACATTGTGTAACACAACACTTGAAACTTCACGAAACACTCACACATTGAACTTGGAAGTTCAAACGAGGCCAAACGATAGTCCGTAGACGTGAAAATGACGACGAACGGATCAAACACATTGAATTGGGCCTATTGGGCTCCCTGTGGACTCATCGCGGTACGCGATGGACCTCAAGAAGCTGTGTCGCGATACGCGACGAGTTTCGGGAAATTTGAATCCCGAAATTCGTCGCGCTACGTGAAGAATCTTATTTGCCTTTGACCACGGTACGCGATGAAGCCAGTCGACAAAATCTTTATAAATCCAAGACTAATGATGCCTATACTATCTCTCCATCATTTTAATCAGCTATACACGCCACCCTTCGACCCATATCCGCCATTTTCATCTGCAACACATAGTTAGAAGCCATTTTTGAGTAAGTGAAGCTCAAGACTTGAACTTTTGAAGACCCAAGAAGACCTAGGAGGACTTTCAAGCACCACCACCCACTTGTACCTGTTGTGGAGCTGCTTTCTACCATTACAAGAGCATCTAAGAGCTGTCAAGAATCCATCTCGAACTTCTAGAGCTTCCTAAAGTAGTTTCTATGGCTAAAACACTCTCTAGACACTCATAAGCACACATGCAAGTGTTAAAACTCACATGCAAGCACCTTTGATGCCCATACTCGAGATTATGTTCTGGGTTTGATAGTTTAGATGTGTTTATTGATGATCCATGATGATTATATGGTGTTTTATGATGATCCAAGATATTGGGTATAAGTTTCTATGCTTAAAATGAGGATTTATGGCATTATGAGTACATGCATGTATGATCCATGATTCATGGAGTGATCTTGTAGTTGTATATGTGTTTATAAATGATATTAGAAGATCTTCACATGATTGGATGATGTTGAAATGGTTAAAATTATGGTTTTTGATGAAACTTGCTAATAATAGTAACTTTTATTGACAAAATGGTGTAATAGATAAGATTGTTAACATGCGTGCATATAGACTTGATATTTGAATGATATTATGATGTTTAGAAACTTAAGAATGTGATTTTGATATGGTTATGGTCATTTTTGACATAGTTACTATATTTAGTAACTTTTCGGGTCAAAATATTGATAGGTGAGGAATTTGGCTATGTTGGTACGTTTAAATGATGTTAAATGGATTATTATGATGCTTTGTAACACAAAAAATGGATTAGAATGTTTAGGATAATCATTGGTATGCAAAATTGCAAAGTTACTATTTATAGTAACTTTATTTCTAGAAATGTTAACGTATGGATGTTTTGAACTTGCTAAGTGGCTTATTATGTTTTATTATGATGAATAAATTCTAAGTTAGATGGTTTCCGATATCATGTATGTTAGAAATGGAAACTTTCCATTTTAGGAAACTTTTATATGCAAACTTGATGAAACTGACTTATGTGATTTCGTATGATAACGTGCTATGTGTTAACATGATCACATAGGACTAACGAGCATGCTAGAACTCTAAAATCAATATGCTTTGTGAACTTTCCATAATTGGAAACTTACTATAAATAGTAAGTTGTCCATAGACGCGACTTGCGCGTTTTACACACGACGAGCACTTACACGATTGCTACACGGTTCACAACCGTCACACGGTTCACCAACGGGTCGTTGACTTGACACGGTCAACTTTTGTCAAACACCGTCAATGTGGACCAACACAGTCAAACACGGTCAATGTAGACCAACACAGTCAAACACAGTCATTGTGGACCAACACGAACAAACCCGGTCATTGTGGACCGACACAGACAAACATGAACAACCGAGAGTTGTTGAGCACAAACTCGAGCACTAGCACAAACACTAGCACGGTCACTTGCACAAACTTACGTACGGTATACGATATAGGTAGCCGGTGACCGACTACACTACTTGACGCTTCAGGAGCTTACGCTTACACTTGCTCATTTCACTAAGGTGAGTTTACAGCCCCTCTTTACTCTTTTTCAAACGCTTTTAAATAGGGGGAGAATACTAGTTGCATCGAGTCAAACATCTATTACTGTACAAACATTTTTGTGTGTAACACCCCGACCGGCGGCGGAATCGTCGGGATGCCACGAGGGATGTGTAGATTGTTCAAAAGCTCGTGGGCATCTAATTGAAATGATCACTAAATCTCCCATCAATGATCATCATTAAAGATAGTTTAGACTTGTTAGTTACAAACTATTTTATAATGATACATTTTATGTAATATCATAAATATATATACTCACATGCATGATATATTCAAACCACCATCTTGGTCTACTACATTATATGCACTTAGTTTAATAAAAGTGTATTTAAATTATCCACGCGAGATGTTAACTTATTCCATCAAATTCAATACTTATGTAATTAATAGTGTTTAAGAAAACTTGTGTCTAGAGAGAGAAAAGGTGATGGTTTGATATTCTTATGCATGCATGGACATGTATATATGTATATCTATATGTTATCTAGTTCCTCCTGGTACCCATTATTCGAATTTTAAGCTTTCTAGCCAAAGGGGCAGCGAACCTAGGGTCCAATATCCTTAGGTTCGGCCATGAGATAAGGGGTTCGTGGGAGCTAGGGTTAGCCAATGGTTCGCCGATTCCCCAAAGGTTCGGCCCACTAAGTAACCCGCTACAATAGGGTTCGTTGCATGTACAAGTCAAGGCTCGTTCCCAGCTTAAACCTATGGGGTTCGGGGTAGAGGTTCGTGAGCCAAGGGAGGAGGGTTCGTTGGGGTCCGCATGCAAGGTTCGTAGAGTTAAGCCTCAGTAAGGTTCGGGGTCCCTAGGGTTCGCCACCCTAGTGTTCGTTGCAGGCTAAATAGTTCGTCTGGCCCATAAGGTTCGCTCCCCAGTCCAAGGTTCGTTAACCTGCAACTCAGCTTCATCATCGTCCTCATCAAAATCTGTAATTAGCAGGCTATCTATGACTCCCATTCACCCAACCCATATGCGTTTTAGGGTTTTATGCAAGATTGAACCATTTATAACTACACAAGTTCAAGAACCATGACCCAACAACACAACCGCAAATAACCATCTAGATTTACCTCGATCGGCTGGCCAAACGACTAGTTTCTTTGCACCCCCTTGTAGCTCTCGTTCACGCGGTCGTTTAGGCTCGAAGATCACTTGATTTGGTTGAGTATGGATCAAGAAAAGTTAGAGAGAAGGTGGGTGGATTGTGGGTGACGAATTTGAGTGTTTAGTGAGAGAGAGTTAGTTGTGAAAATGAAGAAAAGGAAGGAAGTAATCTTCCTTATATCGCGTGTCGTATACGCGTGTTCGATCCCGTTTTTATCGCGATAAATAAAATAAATGCTCGGTTTTTACACATTAAACATATTTAAATACAAAGTGTTTAAATAATATGGTTTCATTAATTATCTTGATTTCTAAGTAATCTTTGTCTCGCAATATGTCTCGTTTAATACGCGTGAAATGTAATAACACGCTCAGTTTTTCTAACGTAGCATAATTAAAACAGTAAATCATTTTAAATAAATTGGTTTTGCTTAAATAAAATAAGTTTAAATAAATTGTTTCGTAAATCGCTTTCGTTTTATTATCGTTAAATAATTGTTTAATAAATTAAATTATTCTAATTTAATTTAAGTTGTGATTCCTAATAAATATTTTTAGTTTTAATTTATTAAATTAATATCGTTTGATATGATTTAATTATCTCGTCAAAACGCGTTACTCGCGTACGTATTCGTAAAGATCGTCACCTTTGCGAATCCGATGCTCGTACCGTATTTCGATTTGATCTA
Source organism: Mikania micrantha (assembly GCA_009363875.1). NCBI lineage: Eukaryota > Viridiplantae > Streptophyta > Magnoliopsida > Asterales > Asteraceae > Mikania > Mikania micrantha. The sequence continues at coordinate 39,113,596 of CM018691.1, read as the reverse complement.
TGATTTATGGAATATCGTTTTAGAACATTATTCTTAATAATCATATTCGTGTGAATCGTCACCCACGCGAATACATTATTAAGTTAATGTTTCTGAATCGATACTTGCGTTTAATTAATGTTCGTAACCTCACATCGCGTAATTAATTCCCATTATTTAATAACTTTAATATTATCATTTTCCAAACCAAAACCCACTAAACCCTAGTCACTGACACATCCATGATAGACCGAAATATGCATATATATAGGGCATATGTAAGGGTCAGTCGCAACTGCCCTAGCCACCGTCCCACCGATATTTCGATAAACCATGTTCATGGGTCCTTGACTATGTTTAGTAACCAGACTTTAACAACTCCCAGTTCCATCCCAATACATCCTTAAACCATTAATCCATCATCATCAATAATAAGTAACCGCGATAAACACTACAGGCCTGTTTAGTTGTATCACAACTAAACTTCCCGTGGTTTACGCGTATGATAATTGTGTTATAACATGCATACCAGTACAGTGATAATATCAGTAATGAAAATCAATAATTTCATAATCATTAATAATTATAAATCTTCGGTCGTAACAGTACATTCGTACGGATGTACGGACGTACGGACAACCGAAAGTACAGTGATGTTACAGTCTCCCCTAGTTAAAGGAATTTCGTCCCGAAATTCAACTTGGAGTGACCGTAGTAAATAAATGTGGGTACTTAAGCTTCATCTGATCTTCCCGCTCCCATGTGAATTCTGGACCCCGCTTCGATTCCCAACGTACTTTGACAATTGGAATTCTACTGCGTTTGAGCTGTTTAACCTCACGATCCATTATCTCCACTGGTTTTTCAACAAAGTGCACGGTATCATCGATGCGAATGTCATAAAGTGGTACCTGAAGATCCTGATCAGCTAAGCACTTTCTTAGATTGGACACGTGAAACGTCGGGTGCACGTTACTAAGTTCAGGAGGAAGTTCTAACTTGTAGGCAACCTTCCCGATCCGTTCAAGGATCTTAAAAGGGCCAACATAACGTGGAGCAAGCTTCCCCTTCTTTCCGAATCGAACAACGCCCTTCCAAGGCGATACTTTGAGCAATACCATATCTCCCACTTCAAACTCTAAAGGCTTTCTTCGTTTATCCGCGTAGCTCTTCTGTCGACTGCGAGCAGCTAACAGATTGTCGCGGATCTGGCGGATCTTGTCAGTCGTTTCCTGAATAATCTCGGGACCAGTGATCTGCGAATCGCCGACTTCGGTCCAACAAATAGGTGACCGACATTTCCTGCCATAAAGAGCTTCAAACGGTGCCATACCAATGCTCGCGTGATAACTGTTGTTATACGAGAACTCAACCAATGGTAGATGGCTATCCCAGTTGCCACCGAAATCGATGACACAAGCTCTTAACATGTCTTCCAATGTTTGAATCGTTCGCTCCGTTTGACCATCCGTTTGAGGATGATAAGCAGTGCTAAGATCCAATCTTGTTCCAAAAGCTTCATGTAGTGATTCCCAAAATCGTGCCGTGAAACGAGCATCACGGTCCGATATTATGCTTAAGGGAATACCATGTGAGCTAATGATCTCATCAATGTAGATACGAGCTAACTTCCGCACAGGGTAAGTTTCTCGTATCGGTAAGAAATGAGCCGACTTTGTTAATCTATCAACAATTACCCATATACTATCCTTACCATTCGCGGTTCGTGGGAGTTTAGTAATGAAATCCATAGAGATATTCTCCCACTTCCACATTGGTATTTCTGGTTGTAACAACAATCCGGAAGGTCGCTGATGTTCGACCTTGACTTTGGCACAGTTAAGGCACTTGGACACATACTCAGCAATATCCTTCTTCATTCCAGGCCACCAGTACAAGCCCCTAAGGTCTTGATACATTTTATCAGCACGCGGATGGATTGAATAACGAGACTGATGAGCTTCATTCATGATAACCATTCTAAGATCACCCCTGTTCGGTATCCACAACCGATTCAAATAATACATCAAACCGTCATCCTTAGTTTCCAATAAGATTTCAGCCCCGCAAGACATCTCATTCTTCAAGTTATCCTGAGCTAATGAGTGTTGTTGGGCTGTGAGAACATCATTTCGGAGATTAGTGTGCACTCGGATACTATGGATCTGAACCTGACTTTTGCGACTAAGCGCATCTGCTACTACATTCTCTTTACCAGGATGGTAGCGAATTTCACAGTCATAATCATTTAACAGTTCAACCCATCTCCGTTGTCTCATGTTGAGCTCCTTTTGATTGAGAATATGTTGCAAACTTTTATGATCAGTAAAGATTACACACTTTGTGCCATAAAGATAATGTCTCCATATCTTCAAGGCGAACACGACTGCACCAAGTTCCAAGTCGTGTGTAGTGTAGTTCTTCTCGTGAATCTTCAGTTGTCTTGATGCATAGGCCACAACCTTTCCCCGTTGCATGAGAACACAACCGAGACCTAGGTTGGATGCATCACAATAAACTACAAAATCATTACTTCCATCAGGTAATGTCAAGACAGGAGCATCACAAAGTTTCTGCTTCAGAGTCTGAAATGCATCTTCTTGCTTCGGTCCCCACTCATATGGCTTATTCTTCTGAGTTAAAGAAGTGAGAGGGACCGCAATCCTGGAGAAATTCGAGATGAACCGCCGATAGTAACCGGCAAGTCCGAGAAACGATCGAATCTCCGTCGGTGTCTTCGGTGTACTCCAATTCTTCACCGCATCAATCTTTGCAGGATCCACGTGAACACCGTATTCGTTGACTATGTACCCCAAGAATTGAACTTCCTTAAGCCAAAATTCACATTTAGAGAATTTGGCATACAGTCGCTCCTCTCTTAGGATTTCCAAAACCAACTTAAGGTGTTTCTCGTGTTCTTCCTTAGTCTTTGAGTAGATCAGAATATCATCAATGAATACAATCACAAATTTATCCAAGTATGGCCTGCAAACACGGTTCATGAGGTCCATGAAAACCGCAGGTGCATTGGTAAGGCCGAAAGGCATTACCAGAAATTCATAGTGGCCATATCTTGTTCTGAAAGCTGTCTTGGGAATATCATCATCATGTACGCGAAGCTGATGATACCCAGACCTAAGATCGATCTTTGAAAACCATGCCGAGCCTTGAAGCTGATCGAAAAGATCATCGATGCGCGGTAGTGGATATCGATTCTTGATAGTCAACTTGTTCAATTCGCGGTAGTCGATGCACATCCGGAGTGACCCGTCTTTTTCTTGACAAACAGGACCGGTGCACCCCATGGCGAATGGCTCGGGCGAATGAATCCTTTATCGGTAAGTTCTTGCAGCTGACTCGCCAATTCTTGCAACTCCGAAGGCACAAGTCTGTAGGGAGCTTTGGCGACTGGATTCGCACCAGGTACTAAGTCAATTCGAAACTCAACTTGACGTTCTGGTGGAAGACCCGGCAAATCATCTGGAAATACTTCTGGAAAATCTCGTATCACTGGAACATCTTCAATCTTCTTTCCTTTCTCTTTCTTCTCCACAATATGAGCAAAAAATGCTATACATTTCTTCCTAAGGTACTTGTGTGCTTTAGTGCAAGACATTAGCTTAAGACCTTTACTAGCAGTTTCTCCAAATATTCTCAAAGTTTCACCCGAAAGTAAGGGAATACGAATATATTTTTCATGGCATACAATCTCCGCTTTGTGGGTGGCTAACCAATCCATGCCTATGATAACATCGAAGCTACCAAGATGCATAGGTATAAGATCAATTGGGAAAACGTGATCATTTAAGTTCACCGTACATCCAACGATAATAGTGTCAATATCAATAGTATTTCCGTCAACCACTTCCACGTTAAACGGTTTATCTAAATATGTACGTGTTCTACCAAGCAAGCATTCAAAATCATATGAAACGAAACTCCTATCAGCACCAGAATCAAATAAGACAGATGCATAAGAGTTGTTGATCAGAAATGTACCGTTGACCACATCCTGGTTGGCTTGAGCAGCTGGAGCATTCAGTTGAAAAGCCCGGCCTCTTGCCACCCTTTGATTATTCCCGGTCAGCTTTGGGCATTGATTCATGAAGTGACCCACTTCGCCACACTCATAACAGGCTCTTGCCTGTGCCTGAGGTACCTGGCGAACGGGTACAGCTGGTTTAGGTTGTGCATACGGAGCTGGCAGTGCAAGCGGTGCTTGTTGCATCCTTTGTGCTTGCTGTGCACTCCGACAGACATTAGCAAAATGACCAAACTTGCCGCAGTTGTTGCAGACGCGACATGGCAAATTTGGTTCGTGATGATATCGGCAGGCATTACACTGAGGAGTGTTCCCAGTGAAATTCCTGGCAGTTGAATTGTTTGATGATTGCTGCGCAGACTTAGCAGCAGGAGTAGTGACCATGAAGTTTCTGGTCTTTCTATTCTTGTTGCTGCTTTTGGATGAGCTAGCAGCTTCAGACTTGACTTCAGTTTTGACTTCCTTTGCAGCAGTCTTGGTGTCAGTCTTCTTGTATCCTTTCCTAGTGAGTGTTCCATTCCTCACATGATTGTCAGTAAGAGTTGCAGATAGACGGATCGCAGCCTCAAGTGTTTTGGGATTGCTCCCGTAGACTGTATCCTGAATTTGTACCGGCAGTCCACCGATATACTTCTCAATTGCCCTCTCCAAGGGTGTCACCATATGAGGCACCAGCAAACTATACTCATGAAACTGAGTATTATAGATGACGTTCTCGCCACTATCTTGTTTGAGTTCCCAGAACTCTGTTTCCAGTTTCCTCATTTCACTGCGAGGACAGAATTCAGTGGTCATCAGATTCTTGACCTCAGTCCAAGTCAGTGCTAAAGCAGTATCCACTCCCCTAGTTCGCTTTTCCCCATTCCACCAAGTTAGTGCTCTCTTTTGGAAAACACTAGTGGCGTAACGAACTTTCAGGTTCTCGGGACATTCGCTGTTGATGAAGGTGTTCTCCATACTCTTGAACCACTGCAGCAGACCAGTGGCCGATTCAGCGCCTGTGAACTTCAGGGGGTTACAAGAGTTGAAGTGTTTGAATGTGCAAGTTGGCGGGTTTGCACCACCTCTGTTCTGGTTAACATTCTGGTTAGCCTGAGTCAATTGGCTCACCAATCCAGAGATAAGTGTGGCTAACTCTTGTATGCCGGAGTTGGCATTACTGTTGTTAGCATCCCCATTGTTCGAGTCATCTTCGTTGTGACGGCGAGGCGGCATGTTTCTGAGAAATTAGAAACATGTTATTACCGTTTACAACGTGAGTCGTACAAACAATGGTCAAATGAGTTCATTTAAGCAGTTAGGATTTCATATAGGAACTATATTTATCTCCTATCTGTCATTAAACTCATAATGTTTTTAAATTTTCCTAGTATTATTCTAAGTGTCCTAGTTGGTCATAACTAATATTAACTAACTATTCCTAAGTTCAATACATTTCCCACCCTATACCAACACTGACAACCTCCCGATGCAATGCAACAAGCTTATATATAGGGTATATGCAGAGGTAGATCGCAATCTCCCCTACACCGTCCCACCACCGTTCCATTGCACCACGATTATGCCCTTGTTAGCATTTAGGGTGTGTTATGTATCTTACCATAACCTCACTTCACAACCCTTATCCTAGGTAGGATAATTTTGAGTGAAGTGGTCTCTAGTTCCCTTGGGCAATTAGGTTCGCCAAATGTCTAAGTTCACCTGACATGTAGGTTTACCTATTTCTAAGTTCACCTAATGTCTAAGTTCACCTGACATTAAGTTTCCCCCAATTGTCTAAGTTCACTAAAATCCATGTCAATCCCAATGTCAATAATCATCAATGAGGGTTCATATCATCACAAAGTGCTCTTATAGTCACTAAGTGTTCATATCCTCCCTATAGTTTATTCTCATCAAGTGTCTATATCATCACCCAAGTCCATATTCCATCACTAATCGCTCAAATCGTTCGTTAATCCTATGCACCCTACGTGTCCAATCCGTGTGTTTCATAAGTGAATTTATAAGTATTTATTAAGTATGATCATCCATGAGTCAATCCATCAAACATATCATCAACAGTCCACAATCATATCCTCTCAACCATTCCTAGTAAGGTCCTAATAGTATCCTATGTTCCTGACACTGACAGACCCCCAATATACTACAAATGGTATATGTATAGGGCATATGTAAGGGTCAGTCGCAACTGCCCTAGCCAACATCCCACCACCTTTGTAGTATACTACGAGTGTGTCTTTGCCGGGAGATCAGAAGATCTATCATATAATTCCTAGAGCAGATAATTTCCTAAGCAATCAGTTTCCTAAGCAAATAATTTCCCAAACGGGTAGTTCCCACATTCTTCAATACTGACATCCACCTAATGTACCGTAAATGGTATATATATAGGGCATATGTAAGGGTCAGTCGCAACTGCCCTAGCCAACATCCCACCACCTTTACGATACACCACGTGCATGTCCTTATCGAATCATTAGGGCACAAGTAGAACAAGTAAGCAGTATTTATAATTTAGTTGTATAACAGGAGTTCAAATAACATGTAATAAACACATAAGCATGAAATCCTGAATATACTAACTAGTGTATGAAATAGTTCATACTAAGGTATCCTACGGTTATAGACTAGGTCAACCATTTCTAGTAACCTAATTCCCTATAACCCAGGCTCTGATACCAATCTCTAACACCCCGACCGGCGGCGGAATCGTCGGGATGCCACGAGGGATGTGTAGATTGTTCAAAAGCTCGTGGGCATCTAATTCAATCATCATATATCATTTAAGTAAACAACATAATTACACAAAAAATCATGTTCGTCATGAATCAATTACATCAATTACACAAAAGAATTAGTTAAACTAACTAAACTCTAATCGCCAGAAATTCAGTTAATTAACTAAGTCCAAGATCCTATATGATGATGTCCAAAATAGAAGAGATCCTCTCTTCATCCTACTTGTCTCCATCATCTGAAACATGTAAGAAAATCAAGTGTCAACTACAAAAGTAGTTGGTGAGTAATCATAAGTTTTTATATTTAAAAATGTCTTAGTAAAATGAGTTTAAAAGTTTATGCTTAAAATGGTTTTATAAAATGCTTTGTTTAAAACGAGTATAAAACTTATGATCTTCTTGAAAAAAATCCATATGAATACCTGTATGAGATAATCCAACACACATCCACCAATTCATCAATCAAACACATATACAATCACATAATCACATAACCAATCAGTCATAATCAATCACAAATAATCATAGTCAAACATAGATAATCAATCCACAAACAAATCAACCAATCTCATTAATTATATTCTCAAATAATGTTCGTGACTATACATGATCATTATGTAATTAACATAAGTTAAATACATGATTCATGGAGTGGTCGCTAACCACGTGACAATACATGAAGTCAAAGCAATTGACCGAAGTCAAAGGCAATGATTCACGGATGTGGAAACCATCCACGTGACAATACATGAAGTCAAAACAATTAACCGAAGTTAAAAGTAATGATTCACGGATGTGGAAATCATCCACGTGACAATACATGTAAGCTTTGTTATCAACCGAAATCAATCACAATGTTTACACGGATGTATAATAATTAGTGATAATCCATAATAATGAATATCATAATGATAAACAGGTATTATCCTTGTGTTATCAAAATAATATCTAAACCGGTATACATGTTTCACCTCCGAGTTTTAAAACTAAAACAGTTTAAAGAAAGGGAGGTTATGAGAACTCACCTGAAGTCCGTAGAATCCGGGTTCTCGTATTATGCGCGCTCGCGTATGCAACTCAAACCACTCAACAACCTGTATTTATAATTGTATTTGTGTTCATAAGCATACGTGTCTTATTTTAATTATTCTCACATGTTCACTTTAAATTCCTTAGGTGTTTCACTCACTTAGTTTGATTAATCTAAGTTGAAATGATCACTAAATCTCCCATCAATGATCATCATTAAAGATAGTTTAGACTTGTTAGTTACAAACTATTTTATAATGATACATTTTATGTAATATCATAAATATATATACTCACATGCGTGATATATTCAAACCACCATCTTGGTCTACTACATTATATGCACTTAGTTTAATAAAAGTGTATTTAAATTATCCACGCGAGATGTTAACTTATTCCATCAAATTCAATACTTATGTAATTAATAGTGTTTAAGAAAACTTGTGTCTAGAGAGAGAAAAGGTGATGGTTTGATATTCTTATGCATGCATGGACATGTATATATGTATATCTATATGTTATCTAGTTCCTCCTGGTACCCATTATTCGAATTTTAAGCTTTCTAGCCAAAGGGGCAGCGAACCTAGGGTCCAATATCCTTAGGTTCGGCCATGAGATAAGGGGTTCGTGGGAGCTAGGGTTAGCCAATGGTTCGCCGATTCCCCAAAGGTTCGGCCCACTAAGTAACCCGCTACAATAGGGTTCGTTGCATGTACAAGTCAAGGCTCGTTCCCAGCTTAAACCTATGGGGTTCGGGGTAGAGGTTCGTGAGCCAAGGGAGGAGGGTTCGCTGGGGTCCGCATGCAAGGTTCGTAGAGTTAAGCCTCAGTAAGGTTCGGGGTCCCTAGGGTTCGCCACCCTAGTGTTCGTTGCAGGCTAAATAGTTCGTCTGGCCCATAAGGTTCGCTCCCCAGTCCAAGGTTCGTTAACCTGCAACTCAGCTTCATCATCGTCCTCATCAAAATCTGTAATTAGCAGGCTATCTATGACTCCCATTCACCCAACCCATATGCGTTTTAGGGTTTTATGCAAGATTGAACCATTTATAACTACACAAGTTCAAGAACCATGACCCAACAACACAACCGCAAATAACCATCTAGATTTACCTCGATCGGCTGGCCAAACGACTAGTTTCTTTGCACCCCCTTGTAGCTCTCGTTCACGCGGTCGTTTAGCCTCGAAGATCACTTGATTTGGTTGAGTATGGATCAAGAAAAGTTAGAGAGAAGGTGGGTGGATTGTGGGTGACGAATTTGAGTGTTTAGTGAGAGAGAGTTAGTTGTGAAAATGAAGAAAAGGAAGGAAGTAATCTTCCTTATATCGCGTGTCGTATACGCGTGTTCGATCCCGTTTTTATCGCGATAAATAAAATAAATGCTCGGTTTTTACACATTAAACATATTTAAATACAAAGTGTTTAAATAATATGGTTTCATTAATTATCTTGATTTCTAAGTAATCTTTGTCTCGCAATAGGTCTCATTTAATACGCGTGAAATGTAATAACACGCTCAGTTTTTCTAACGTAGCATAATTAAAACAGTAAATCATTTTAAATAAATTGGTTTTGCTTAAATAAAATAAGTTTAAATAAATTGTTTCGTAAATCGCTTTCGTTTTATTATCGTTAAATAATTGTTTAATAAATTAAATTATTCCAATTTATTTTAAGTTGTGATTCCTAATAAATATTTTTAGTTTTAATTTATTAAATTAATATCGTTTGATATTATTTAATTATCTCGTCAAAACGCGTTACTCGCGTACGTATTCGTAAAGATCGTCACCTTTGCGAATCCGATGCTCGTACCGTATTTCGATTTGATCTATGAATTATGGAATATCGTTTTAGAACATTATTCTTAATAATCATATTCGTGTGAATCGTCAGCCACGCGAATACATTATTAAGTTAATGTTTCTGAATCGATACTCGCGTTTAATTAATGTTCGTAACCTCACATCGCGTAATTAATTCCCATTATTTAATAACTTTAATATTATCATTTTCCAAACCAAAACCCACTAAACCCTAGTCACTGACACATCCATGATAGACCGAAATATGCATATATATAGGGCATATGTAAGGGGAGTCGCAACTGCCCTAGTCACCGTCCCACCGCTATTTCGATAAACCATGTTCATGGGTCCTTGACTATGTTTAGTAACCAGACTCTAACAACTCCCAGTTCCATCCCAATACATCCTTAAACCATTAATCCAACATCATCAATAATAAGTAACTGCGATAAACACTACGGGCCTGTTTAGTTGTATCACAACTAAACTTCCCGTGGTTTACGCTTATGATAATTGTGTTATAACATGCATACCAGTACAGTGATAATATCAGTAATGAAAATCAATAATTTCATAATCATTAATAATTATAAATCTCCGGTCGTAACAGTACATTCGTACGGATGTACGGACGTACGGACAACCGAAAGTACAGTGATGTTACATTGTGTATGCTGGTTTATTGGAAAAACATTAAGTGTTGAACTCGTAACAAGCCCTCACAAAGTCTTACCGTTAATGTACAAACAACGTGGTAGGTTTGAATGGATCTGTTTGGGTGTGACTAACCCCGCGTGGCACAATATTGACTGGATGTCATAACACGTGAAACTTTGACCTAACTTGCTGTGTATACGAGACACAGCGGAGGCAAGGACAAACAAGTCTAGTTCAGTAGTGACGCACTGACACTTGGAGCCTAGGGCTCGGTACTAACATTATGATAAACAACATGACACCCATTTTATTATTATACGTATCTATCAAAACCTGTGAAATCACCAACCATTGTGTTGACACTTTTCTAACTTGTATTTTCAGGTAACTAGCGCGGCTAGCATGAGGACAGTAATGCACCTTTTTAAGGGACGAGCATTAGGGATCTACATGCATTCTGTCGTGTCATTTTGAAAACAATTTAGCTTTTATTATGTTAAACAATGTTGTGTCTGACAATTGATATTTCGGCTGTATTTGCTTAAACAAGTATTTTCCGCTGCATGTATCAAACATATTTATTTCCGCCGTTATGAATTATTTTTCCGCTGCAAACTATATTGTTAAGTGCATGTGTCAAACATTGGATTTGTAAACGCATATAGAGGTGTTCTATATGACCTTGAGCTGTGATTCTGGACACGTCACACCCACGTGGACTCACACCACGAGTGGGAATTTGGGGGTGTGACAAGTTCATTGCCCCTTTTCTAAACATTTTGTTTTCAAACGCGGGGCTGAGAAGCATGCGTAAATCTTTTTATTTAAATTGTTTTGCGTAAATGCTTTTACTTATTATTTGCTTTATATATGCTTGTTGATACTCCTAGACTCCTGTCTAGGAAATTGCTATTTTGAATTAACTAACAAGTTAATTAATTACTCTTATGAGTAATACCTTAATTCTAAACTCTAAACAAACCCTTAGCCTATGGAGTTCAAATTCAAGAATCTAAATCCAAAGTGAAATCAAAAGAACCAAAGCTAAAGATCAAATGCAATGGAAATCTAATCCAGTGTGTGATCAGTAAACTAAGGATCCTACTCCAGAATCTACAATCATTGTGAAATCATGGAAATCTAAAGACCAAAAGCAAGAGAATCATGGGAATCATTACCGTGTGTGAATCATCGAAATAATGAAATCATTAAGACCTAATGAAATCATTAATTGCTTAAGTTAAGGTGGATGTCAGTTGTATGTAAATCAAGATCACGTGTAACACACGGAAAGTCCCTTCACAGCAGTGGACTCTTGTAGTCAAGCTACATGGGCATAACTTAAACTATCAAATGAAATCATGAAAATCAAGAAGATCAGAATCAAAGGATATCCTAAAGTCCTGACGCATACAGTAGACCTTGTGAGTCAAGCCGATATGGGCAAATCATGAAAGTCCCGAGGCATACAGGTAGGTCCCTTGTGGGTCATGCTTGATATGGGCCACGTGTGAGAGGGTACAACTTGGACAACCATCAACAACTAAGTCTAATTGATTGAGTCAAATAAAGGCCCAATCATCATGTCTTAGTTGTATTTAATTGATTGATTATTCATTTAATCAAACATTTAATATCTTATTTCTACAAGTGTTTTGGAGTAATCATGAATACATGGTGAACTCAAGGAATCAAAGGTATTTCAATTTGTGGAAATCAAAATCTAAGATGAAGGTGTATGGAGTGAAACACTTAATTATCATTAACAACAATACTAAGCAGTCCGGTATATGGTGGGATGGTGGCTGGGCGGGCGGTAAGTTCGACCCTACATATGCCCTGTATATAAGCATACTTGATTGGATAGCATAGGTGGTTGTAGGTGATGTTAAGGTTGTCATTTCGGGGGAATCAAGGTAAACATTTTCAGGGTAATCAAATACTAAGAATCAATGGTTATCAAATCAAAGGTATGGGATGAAATGCTTAATTATCACCAGGAACAATATATCATGTGGTCTAGTATGTGGTGGGACGGTGGCTGGGCGGACGGTAAGTTCGACCCTACATATGCCCTATATATAAGCATACTGAACTGGATGGTATAGGTGGTTAATGATGAGGTTAAGGTTGTCATTCAGGTTGTTCAAACTCATTTTATAAAATTACATGAACTTACCAACCATATGTTGACTTGATCTTTTTGCATGACTTCTCAGGTGACGAACAGTTCAATTAAGAAGTCATTACTTTTGGACTATGACTTCGGATAGAAGACTTAGTATTTTTGGACCTGCATACTTTTGGAACATCAATAGACAATTTGTATATCTTGTGTAAATACAATATAGAAATTTATGATATTGATGGTAGATTTACATTGTTAAATTATAAGCAATACTGATGTAATTTAACTTTGTAATTTTATTTTATTTAGCATTTCTCATTTATATCATGTGCAATGTAAACAATCTGATCAGTACGATTATCATTCCCGATATCGCGCCCTGAGAACCTTCTGCCCGACGGGGACTCCGATCCAACCCCGCCGGCTCGGGGTGTGACACTACCCGTTGGTAAATATCTTGATGCCTCATTATCTTAACGTCTATCACTAACATTAAGAGGATATTTCGGAAACATGTAACAAACATTCACAGCATGGGGAGTTGCAAGCTCCTAGCAAATGGGTTTTCAGCCAATAGTACTATCATTGTTTCCTGTTCAGACGAACATGGGTTCACTAGAGACAGTTTCGAGAGATGAGGACTTTTTCGATAATGTGATAACGAGCTAACGGCAAAATCCCATGAAATCTTACAAAAGTCACATGAATCACACATATAATAGTGATACATATCATATGGTCAAGAAATGGTTTCATAGAAATACCCTGATGCTTGTAAAACATTAAAAATAAAAGCGGTTGTACGAAACTCACCTAAGGTCTCAAAGATAGCAAAATATCGTACAGACTGATAATAATTGTTTGATTCTGCATTAGTTTATGTTTAATAAGTTATTTATGTTTTAACTTACTCATTAGATCTTTCTGAACGTTCAATGCCAAATACATTGCATTAAAAGTCATCAAACTGATATTAAGTTTTTAATTACTTGTTTTACTGTAATATCATACAATGTATGATAACGTACGAACCTATACTGATTCAGGTTCCTAATACAAGGTTGATGACTCATTCGATTAATCAGAATGTTCTAAGATTAACCAAGTAGATATCGTTGTTGATTATATTACTGAAACAGTTTCTAGGTGGATTTATGGCTTAGGAATGGTCAATGCTTGTTACTGAGCATCCAGATTCATGAAACATAATAATGTGACATTAGAATAGGTTTAATTACCATGTTCAATGTACTAATTTGACTGTTATCATAAACATCAGATCATTATTCCAATGATTATCTTAATGATTGTCTTAATGATTGTGATTAGTTTGGAACACTTGGATTTCAACTAGTATTTCAAAGAGTAATTAAGAAAATCACACACATTGTTATAATCAAATGCTTTAAACCATTATAATCTAAGGTTTAGTTTCTTGATAACCGGACATTATAACTGATCAAAGCAACGATTTAACTGTTAACATACTGGGTTCTTCTTTTATAACCATTCATGGCCATCATTTAGGCAATAATCAACAATCGTAATTATTGCATTATGTTCAAAAACAAGATCTAATCAAACCATCATCAAACTAGTAGGATGATACGAATCGTTACCTGATCGGACCGATTTTTGGTTATAACGCGACGATCCGGTGATGTAGAATCGTTCTCTGGCTTCAACAAACTTGGATTCTGTGGATTTAGAATTGAGATTTGAGTGTAATAAGTCGATTTGATCGTCTGGAAGATGAAGTATATTCGAGAGAAAGAAATAGATATTTGTTTGCATGAAATCTGATTTAAAAATCTGATCTTTAAACCGTGCTACGCGTCGTGTATCACCAAAAGGGCATTTTTTTTCTTTGGCGTACCGCGAAGAAATCCAGAGCATTATTAGATATTTTGACTCATTGCGTACAGCCAAGGGACCTCAACATAGCCTTGGCATACCGTGACGAGTCTTGGAGTTCAATATCTTTGAATTTTTATTCGTTTTACGATTCCGGAGAATCCTGAACTCCGTTTCGCGCAGGGTTTTCACCCATGTTCATGATTTCTCATGTATTATCAACTAGTAATAATCATAATCGCTGAATTAACGTGGGTTTCAAGCACAATGATATGTGCTTTCAGCCATTGATGACGTAATCATCAAACATCGTTTATGAGAACAAATGAGGATATTTTCTTTCATTCGATCTTCACGTTCCCAAGTATATTCAGGTCCATGTTGTGAGTTCCATCTAACTTTAACGATTGGAATGCAGCTGCGTTTCAACACTTTAACTTCTCGATCCATCACCTCTACTGGTTCTTCAGTGAACTGAAGTTTTTCATCAATCTTAATCTCTTCAAGAGGTAAAATCAATGATTTATTAGTTAGGCACTTCTTCAGATTTGATTCTTGAAAGACATCGTGAATGTCACTAAGTTCAAGAGGTAATTAATGTAGGACCCACTTATATTATTAAAAAAATAAGGAAAAACCTACACCTTTAGGTAGCGTTTGGTATGCATGAATAAATAGTGGAATGGAATGAGTCATTGCGTTGGAATGAAAAGAACCGTGTTTGGTTATCACATAAGAATGAAATGCACCATTCCACAAGGAATGTGATTCATTCACTTTTGATGATTTTCATTCCTTGGAGTAAGGGTGTTTTTTATTCATTCCTTCTCTTGAAGGAATGATCTGACTAATCACCCGACCCATGTCCAAAACCATTACCCAACCAATGTCCAAAACCATTACCCGACCCATGACCAAAACCATGACCCGACCTTTGACCTGACTCATGACCCAAACCATGATTCGAACCATGACCCAAACCATGACTCGAACCATGACATGAATCATGAGCCGATCCATGACTCAAACAATTACCCGACCCTTGATTCAAACAATGGCTTAACCCATGAACAAAACCATGACCCGTTACATGATCCAACCCATGACCCAAACCACAACCCGATCCAAAACCAAACTATGACCCAATCCATGAAATGCCTCATGATCGAACCATGAGCTAAACAATAACCGACCAATGAACCGACCGATGATCCGAACCATGACTCGACCCGTGACCCACGATCCGACCCACGACCTGACCCATTATTTGAACAATGATTAAAACCATGACTCGACTCATAATTTTTATTCCATTCTTTTATCTTCTCATGTCTATCAAATAACAAGAAGTAATAAATCATTTCATTACCTAATGTAACCAAACATGACAATGGAATGGTAATAATCCATTTTTTTCCCACGTCCATTCCATTTCCTCGTCCATTTCATTCCCCTACCCATTCCATTCATTCATACCAAACATACCCTTAGATTTACTTTAATGTGGGTCCCAAAGTAATAAGATGTAGTTATTCAGTTATCACAATAAGAAAGGGTTAACATTCGAACCATCCCCTATATATATATACTAGTATGGTACCCGCGCGTTGCTGCGGAAAACATAACATTTAAGTTGGATGTTTTAAATGTTTGCATGGTTCATTCTTGAGTTATAACCATAACAAAAACAATTTTTTTTTAACTTAATAGGTAACTAAAACCAACTTAAACTATTAACATAAAAGGCAAAATGCAAAAAAAAATGTCAAGAAGTGATTCATTTGTTTTGAAGGGTTTTCTTTTATAATCACTCTCTTTCACTTAAATTCTTAAAAGCTACCAGTGTGGGACAAAGTGAGAACACAAACAAGCATTTACATTAGAATTAAAAAGTTGTACCATGTGCTATAAGAGTTCTAAAACTCTTAATTTTAAGAGATTTAAGCAAATTACTATTTTGTCCTTCTTATATGTATTATATAGTAGTATATATATATATATATACATATATATACATATATATATACAATATATATATATATATACATATATATATAGATATATATATGGAGAGGATCAAATGTTAACCCTCCCTTATAGCATTAACCCTGGCATTTTTTGCCCGAATCTTTGTGTTTTTTTATGGTTTTTATTATACATAAATAGGAGGGGTTTCTTTTTTGTGTTTTTGCTAATTCATCATCGTTTAGAAATTAAATCAATTGTAAGTTTAAGTTACACTATATGATGTAAGTAAGTGTAAGAAACTTACACTTACTTACACTTTGATTTAATTTCTAAACGGTGATGAATTAGCAAAAACACAAAAAAGAAACCCCCTATTTATGTATAATAAAAACCATGAGAAAAAAAACAAAGATTCGGGCAAAAAATGCCAGGGTTAACGGGTTAACGCTATAAGGGAGAGGGTTAACAATGGAACCATCCCCTATTTACAAGGGGTTTCTTTTTTGTGTTTTTGCTAATTCATCACCGTCTAGAAGTTATAGTAAGTGTAAGTTACTTACACTTACTTAAATGTAAGTAAGTGTAAGTAACTTACACTTACTATAACTTCTAGACGGTGATGAATTAGCAAAAACACAAAAAAGAAACCCCTCTATTTATGTATAATAAAAACCATGAAAAAAAAACAAAGATTCGGGCAAAAAACGCTAGGGTTAAGCGGTTAACGCTATAAGGGAGGGTTAACATTTGAACCTCTCCCTATATATTATATATATATATATATATATATTTTCCATCTCCTCAATTCTCAATAGAGACAAAGTCTTGTATATTCTCTTTAAAATTTTATTTTTTATATATTTTTATTATTATTTTTTTACTTGTTTTAAAAGGGAATGATAGAAGAGAAGTTGTTGATCTATCGAAAGGATATAATAATGAGCATCTGAATCAACATCCTTGCAAAGTAGGTTCACAATTCCTTGTGATCTCGCAGTTTATTGTAATCTTTCATTAATATGATATGAATTTTGACTTGTTTTGGAACTAAAAAAAAAAAAAAACTCTCTTTAAATATTTATCAGAATTGCAAACATAGTAGCTCCTTGTAGGCTTAAATTTAGACTTCAATTCCTTTGTTCAGTCCTACCCCTCACAAACAGATCAAACCCATATTCATCATTAACATTTGATCGATCAAAAGTTTGGTAAAATCATCCATATGATCTTCAGGTGTCTTTCTAGAAGTCATATTAAACGTATTCTTCTTCTTCTTCTTAGGATAGAGACGCTTAGCTATTTTACAACAAATAAAACACGATCATCAAGGTTAGAACGATAGAACTATGTGTTGTTTCAGATAATGTTTGTATTAGACTATTATTTAATTATGTCATTGATGTATAGTATAGGGTCTTAACTGTAACTATGTAAATCTATATATGTTATACGTAAAGGAGAATGGGGTAAGCATTTGGAGGCCAACCTTCACCCTGCTGTTACTGTTACCAATATCCGCAATTTCATTCCCATTATATTGGAGATGGACAACGCCCAATACACCTCTTGGTCTGAACTCTTCCAAATTCATTGCACTGCGTTTCAGGTTTTGGATCATATTATTCCTCCTGATCCGCCCAGACCTGCTTCCGCCGCTGACGACAAAGCAGCCGACACCACTCCTGTTGATACGGTTTTATGGTCTCGTCTTGATGCAATAGTCCTACAATGGATATATGGAACCATCTCCAACGATCTGCTGCATACAATTTTGAAACCCAAGTCCACAGCGGCTCTCGCTTGGCAATCTCTTGCTAACATCTTTCAAGACAACAAGAGTTCTAGGGCTCTATATCTTCAAAGCAAGTTCTCCACAATCAAACTTGCATCGTTTCCCACTGCCTCTGCATATTGTCAAGAACTAAAGGTTATTTCTGATCAACTTGCTAATGTGGATGCCCCTGTCTCTGCTCAACAACTTGTTCTACAATTGATTAATGGTCTTACTGGTAGCAAACTGGATGGAGTCGGTATGATGTTGCAACAAACGACTCCTCTCCCTGATTTTTATGTTGCTCGCTCTCGCCTCATCTTGGAAGAAACCCGCCAGGCACAACAAAACCCATCTGATACTGCTTTTCATGTTGCTGCAACACTACCTGCCTCATCTATATCTCCTCCTGCAGCTTCAAACCCACAGCCACAACCTAATTCTACCGTCCAGGGGTATTCAGACTCACACCGTGGATCCTTCAGGGGTCGTGGGCGGCCTGGTCGTGGTCGCGGACGGGGCAGACGCAACAATAGTCGGATGTTCTCAGACTCACCTCCATGGATGCAGCAATGGTGGCCATCACAGCCATGGCACAGTCCGCCAGTGCCATATCCTACAGTCCCACACCAGCCTCCACGTGGACCGCCAACTCGTGGTAACTCAGCTGGTATACTTGGTCCACCGCCTTCACAGTTTTATGCAGCAACTGAAGCCTCTTACGCTCCTACTAACATTGAGCAAGGTATGCACACCATGACTTTAAATCCTGATCAACAATGGTATCTAGACACAGGTGCAACAAATCACATGTCCAACACGACAGGTACTTTTTCACATTATTTTAATAATAGCTTACAAAACTATATCGTCGTTGGCAATGGGTATCAAATCCCGATTCTCGGTACCGGTTACACTACCCTTAAAACCCCGTACCCACCTTTGCATCTTAATAATATTCTTTTTGCACCTAAACTTATCAAAAACTTATTATCTGTTCGTCGTCTTACCACTGACAACAAAATTTCCATTGAATTTGATCCTTTTGGTTTTCTTGTGAAGGACTACCTGACGCGGATTCCTATCCTCCGATGTGACAGCACCGGGGATCTCTACCCTCTCACTTCACCATCTACCAAAGTCACAAGTCCCTCCACATTTGCTGCTTTATCACAAGATCTTTGGCATCACCGCCTAGGACATCCGGGCTCTTCTTTGCTTCGTACCTTGAATAAACAAAATGTTATTTCATTTCGTAATAGTTCTAGTAAACATTTATGTCAATCTTGTGTTTTTGGGAAACATGTTAAGTTACCTTTTTATGATTCTACTACTACTACTACTACTTGTTTACCTTTTGATATTGTGCATAGTGACTTGTGGACTTCACCGACTTGTAGCTCGGGGGGTCATCGTTATTACATTCTCTTTCTTGATGATTACACAAATTATTTATGGACTTTTCCAATTGCAAATAAATCCTCTGTCTTCTCGATATTCATTCAATTTCACTCTTTTATAAAAACACAATTTGAACGTGGCATTAAAACCTTTCAATGTGATAATGGCACCGAATATAACAATAAAGCATTCCATAATTTCTCCTCACAAAATGGTATGTCTTTCCGCTTCTCATGTCCTCACACGTCATCCCAAAACGGCAAAGCCGAACGTAAAATTCGGTCAATCAACAATATTATTCGTACTCTTCTAACTCATGCCTCCCTACCTCCCACTTTTTGGCATCATGCCCTTCAAATGGCAACTTATCTTCTTAACATCCTTCCATCCAAACCTAAACACAATCAAACACCAACTTATCTTCTCTATCACAAACATCCGTCTTATGCTCACCTTCGCACATTTGGGTGTCTTTGTTACCCTCTCATCCCGTCTAACTCTCTCAACAAACTTCAGCCTCGATCTTCACCTTGTGTCTTTCTCGGTTACCCCTCCAATCATAGGGGGTACAAATGCTATGAAATCTCCACTCGCAAGATCATCATCTCAAGACATGTTGTTTTTGACAAAACGGTTCTTCCTTTTGCCAAGACAACTCCCACTTCTCATAACTATGAGTTTCTACACTCCAACATCTACTCAGATCCACATCCCTTTCTTTGGTCAACTGCCAATCCATCAGTCAACTCCCAACCTCTTCCTCCCTCCACAGAAACAATCCCATCTTCTGATACATTACCAAAACAGCCTGCTACAGTCCCTTTTTCAGCTCCCTACCAGCCCAACAATCCACACCTCAACCACCTTTAGCCAATCCCCAACCAACCCCACTTCAGGTCTATACTCGCCGGTCTACCGGCACTGCTCGTACGAATAGTTGGCTGTCACCCAAATCATCCCAACCACCACCACCAACACCCCCACCACCACCACCACCACCACCCCCACCACCACGTCGCACCATAACAACCCATAGCATGACTGGTTCCTCTAAACCTAAAACACCACTCAACCTACATACTAACGTCACTCTTGAACCCATCCCCCGCAACCCAACCGATGCCCTTACCAAACCTGTTTGGTACCGTGCCATGACAGATGAGTTTAAAGCTCTTATTGAAAATAACACGTGGGAATTGGTACCTCGTCAATCGGATATGAATCTCATACGTTGCATGTGGATTTTCAAACATAAATTGAGGTCTGACGGATCACTTGAACGATATAAGGCACGTTTAGTTTGTGACGGCAGGTCCCAACAGGTTGGCGTGGACTGTCACGAAACTTTTAGTCCGGTGGTTAAGCCAGCCACTATTCGGACGGTTTTGAGCATAGCCTTAATTCACGGGTGGGATATCAGTCAACTTGATGTTAAAAACACATTTTTACACGGCAACCTAAATGAGACGGTTTATATGCATCAACCAATGGGGTTTCGTCATCCGTCTTACCCAAATCATGTGTGTCGCCTGCGTAAGTCGCTTTACGGTTTAAAACAAGCACCTAGGGCTTGGTATCAACGATTCACAGACTACGTTGCAACTCTAGGTTTCCGTCACAGTTCATGTGATCATTCTCTTTTTATTTACAAAAGGGGTCCCCACATGGCATACATGTTACTTTATGTTGACGACATCATCCTCACCACCTCATCAACATACCTCAAACAACATTTCTTAGGGCTTTTATCATCAGAATTTGCTATGAAGGAAACTTGGGTCTCTAAGCTATTTTCTTGGCATATCTGTCACTAGGGATCCTCATGGGATGTTTCTGTCACAGCAGCAGTATGCTCAAGACATTTTGACTCGAGCAAAGATGCTCGATTGCAACCCGACCCACACACCAGTTGATACATCAGGCAAACTTGGTGCTACTGATGGAGACTTATTATCTGATCCCACTCATTATCGCAGCCTAGCTGGCGCACTTCAATATCTCACATTCACTCGCCCAGATATCTGTTATGTTGTTCAGCAAGTTTGCATGCATATGCATGCACCTAGATCATCCCATTTCAATGCACTTAAGCGAATCTTGCGGTATATGAAAGGCACAATAACCAAGGGTCTCTACTTACAACGCAGTTCACTTACCTCTCTGCTTGCATACACTGATGCTGATTGGGCCGGTTGTCCAGACACGCGTCGCTCTACCTCCGGTTACTGCGTTTTTCTAGGCGACAACCTTCTATCATGGTCTTCAAAAAGACAAACCACCATCTCTCGGTCAAGTGCTGAAGCCGAGTATCGCGGGGTCGCCAATGTCGTTGCTGAACTTTTTGGATTCGCAACCTTCTACTTGAACTTGGATATCCCACAACACGTGCCTCCCTTGTGTATTGCGATAACATCAGTGCTATTTACATGTCTGAGAACCCCATTCAGCATCAACGTACCAAACACATTGAAATAGACATTCATTTTGTTCGAGACAAAGTCCGTACTGGCCATATTCGAGTTCTCCATGTCCCCTCTCGGTATCAACTGGCGGATATTTTTACCAAAGGCCTACCTCGTGTTCTATTTAATGATTTTAGATCCAGTCTAAGCATTCGTGATCCTCCTCCTTAGACTGAGGGGGTATATTAGACTATTATTTAATTATGTCATTGATGTATAGTATAGGGTCTTAACTGTAACTATGTAAATCTATATATGTTATACGTAAAGGAGAATGGGGTAAGCATTTGGAGAATATTGTTTCTATCAGTTTGGCTTCTCCAGTAAAGCATCAACTAAACATTGATGTACCAGCATGCATGGCCTTCATCTTCAATTGTCGTAATCGAAAATCGTTTTTTCTATCAAACTTTTCTATCTTGAACTCCATCGAAACCTGAGGGGGGTGTAGGCCAAATTAACTCAAGCCACCATTGTGGCCGTGTTTCATAGCCGTTTTGATGCAATGTGCAATCAAACCATTCCATATCCAAAGGGCTTTGTTAAACCCTATTACCCACTCCTAAGGCACCGTCATTGGATGCTCCAATAGCATCTTCCTTCACCAAATCAGACAGTTCATGTGGATTTCTAACCGATTACATTCAGTTGACATTCGAATTCACACTTGCTGGCAATCACATCTGTTGGAAGGGTAACAAAACACTCTGGTGCAACCAATTCAATTTAGTGGCCTCAAGCATATTGCATTATAGCTCAATAGGTCAATTGTTTCATTTAACTTTGCTTCCTGATAAGGTTAAGGTTTCCCATTCTTACCCTAGTAACTTATCTACTTTGTTGTCCCAATTTGACAAAGTGTTTAGAATAAGCTTCCTTTGGCTTATTTTAGCAAGAAACACTTGCACTAGTAATACATTTTCCTTTTTTCAAAAGGTTCCACCATATTTAAATCCCTATCACTCTTACAAATCATCATAAGTGTTCTATATTTACACCAATAAACAGAACTTTTGTAAATCTTTAAATTGAGCATAATCTTACAATATACTTCCTCCGTCCCATTAAAAGTGTACAGCTTCCCTTTTTTATTTGTCTTATTTCAAATGTCTACTTTAAAAATTTATTAGTTAATTTCCAAGTTTACCCTTAAGTAGGCCCACCAGAAATTTGTTTACATCTTTTACATAATTGATATTTCGTATATGTCAAGGTCATTATTGTCATTTGGTAAGCAAAAAAAAAAACAATCATTTAATCTACCTTAATATTCGTGTTTTTCAAACTATGACACTTAAAAGAGAGACGGAGGGAGTAGTTTTTTTTAATGTGTTTTTAAACGTTTCTTATTAAATTGGGTCTATCAATTAGTTACGATCATGTAATGATAATAGTTACATAAACGCAAACTAAGGTTAATAAAGAAAATAAGTAACAAATAGTTTCTTTGGTTGAAAAGATCAAACAGACGAATACATATTACATAAATACAAACACCATTCATTATAAACTTAGTAACTGACAATTACATTGGTTTAAAAGAACAGTTACACCAGTGTAACAATACAAATATTAGATGAATGCAAGAACTAGCATTCGTAAATACAATTACATTGGTTCAAATTAAGAGTTACATTTTTTAAAAGCACATAGATTGCATAAATAGGTAATAACATTCATCCAAACAAAAAAGTTTGGACCTTCGTAATTAGATCTTTATGTCCAAATTAAAACCTAACCATTTTGAGAAATCAATTTTTAGAATTACAGTGATTATTACCCACTCCAGTAAGCAGCACCCATGACTCTGTTTGATCGTTGCCCATTTGAATGCTTTCCATCTAGCTGAAAAAAGATTATAGCATGTACATTTGTAATAAAGTAAGCAAACCTCAAGCATTCACACTCATTTGTCACTTCATCACAAAATTCTAAACCATAAATCATCATAAAAACAAAAAAAATATAAAAGAAAAAAAATAGTTAATAGAAAATACTTATAAACACACTCTTATTCAAACATAAAAACAAAAAGTTAGGTGTCAAAATTCTAAACAAACAAAACATACAATTTCTCTCTTTCTTTCTTTCATGAATAATATATACAATAATTATTGTTATCATAGTTTTAAACAGTTTTTTTTTTATCAAAAAAGAAAATTACATAAAAATTCAAAGTCTTTTTTAAGGGATCGTAATTACGATAAGTTTAACATAAAAATTTACTTCTTCTCTTTCTTTCATTTTTTTGTTTGTTTCTTTAAAAATTCAAGTAGATTAATTATTTAATTAGCCGTCTTTGAATTTTCAGAAACAAATAGCCTCTATATGATCAAACAGGCGAAAAAAACGAATAAATTGAAGAAATTGCCAAGAGGTAGAGGCTAAGCACGCCTCGTGATGTTACTAGGCATGTCCTTGTTCCTTCATACTAGAAGACAAAGTCATATGGTCCAACAACACCTCGTGCCCAATCACGACCTTGGTCTAAGATTGAAGTATGTTACGGATCCTTCATTTTACCGGGTCATATTAGGAAATAGACAATCCTCTACAAAAGACGATTATTGTAAATCAATCGAACATATGTTTCAATCATAATCGTTCATACCATCATAAATATAGGGGTTGATCTATTTAAAGAGATTTTTTCTTAAGAAAAGTAAGAACTAATAGAAATTTGATATGTGACATGTTAAAAATATATAAACAAAAATCTAATACGAAAGACAAAAATACAATACAAAAACAAAATATAGTACGATAAAAAGCAAATAATCCAGTACAAAAAATCAAAAATACGGTACAAAAAATCAAAAATCCAGTACAAAAAACAAAAATCCAGTACAAAAAAATTCAGTAAAAAAGTACAGAACAAAAAAATAATTCAGTACAAAAAAAATAAAAATCTAGTACAAAAAATAAGATGGTATACCTTAAATTATCCTTAATTCTTTTTTTTAGTATGTCACATGTCAAATTGCTATTCGTTTTACTCTTTTTAAGCAAAAATCTTTTCTTATTTGATTCTTCCTCTATAAATATAACCACACAAGAAGAAATTTTAAGGCCAAGTACTTTTAGGAAACTTAAGATTTGCTTCTAAAATGAAATAAAATGCTCTAAGCTAGTGAATCATGTTATTAAGAGATACTATATAATTTGAGAAATTTTAATTAAATCGATGTCACTATTGAATAGAGGAGCTCAATCAACATTTACTTAATTATCCTTCTCAATATAACATGTAATGGAAAACAGTTCCTTTGAGGCTAGCATCCAAAAATTTGTATTCTACAAGTCAGAACGATCCAAAATACTGTAGAATGTTTAAAGATTCATATATTTAACAATGACGATGACTATTTCTTTAATCTTGTATGAATATTAAATCGATTCCTAGTTTTTGTATTGACCTAGTTTGGTGTGATTATCATCATCACTGTCGTACTCGATATATCTTAGTATTAGCAAAGCTAAGGTAGGGTGTGAGGAGGGTAACATGTAGACAACCTTACCTCTACCCCGTAGGTATAGAAATGTTGTTTACAATGAGACCCTCGGCTCATGATGCCTAATTAACCAACCAACCAATCTAACACTTTTAACGTTATTTTCACAAAAATTAAGTAAAATAATGTTAAAATTAGTGTAATTTTACTTTTGTCACTCAACAGTTGACACATATATACATTATACGCAATTTTACTTTTGCTTCCAATTTTACTTTTGGTATGACTATGTGATTCCTAATTTAACATGTCAAGTCCTTAGAATTTTTGGAGAAATGGTGTATTATACAAAAATGAAATGGAAAATAGCATAGTCAACTGATGATTTTGGTTACTGGGTGATCCGTTGTTGCCACCAGTGGAAGTGTCCTATGTTGGCAACATCCGCTTCTGCCACATGCGGATCCTCAGTTGCCACCAACGGATCCCACTAAAAATTCACTCAAAGTAACAATCGAATGGATGGGGTTAACGAGGAGTTGTTCGTGGTTGGTAATAGCGAATCCTAGGGGATCCGCCCCATACACTAGCGGAAGCCTTATGTCTTTATCGTGTTCGAATATGTTCACTGCATGCATGCAGTGTATTATGTTGATCATACGCATGTCACCTTTTTTTCTTTCTTTTTTTCTTTTTTTTTGACCCCGACACACACTGACTTTTTTTCTTTATTTCTCCTCATATGTGATACACGTTTTTCTATGCGTATATAAATTAAAAAATAATTATTATTCTTATATAAAAAGTGTGGTGTGTTGCTATTTTTCTTGTGTGAAAAAATGTCTAACAAAAGAGACAATATTTTTTCTACTGCAAAACCACCTCCTGAAAATATATCAGAAACGTCTAGTAATAAAGAAGACATCTAACCTTCGCTTGTAAACCCAGCTGTAAACCCTCCTGTAAACCCAGCTGTAAACTCTCATGTAACCCGCCTGTAAACATTCCTGCAAATTTTCCAAACATTGAGGAATGAGATGAAGAAGGCAATGATGTGTATTGGAATTAGGCTTTCAATAATCTATTTCCCGATAATCAAGATCAGGAGCGGCCGATAGTTGAACAACAGTTGGGTCATGAAGAAGAACCAGAAGATGAGTACGTGCCGGGTGATGCATGTGTAGTTGATGATGATGTAGATGAAGAGACGTTAAATCGTTGGAGGAATCACGACCATGGGAGGACGAACGTAGTACAGATTCGGATTGCTCGTTCGATTCAATATTTAATGATTTCTTATGTATGCTTTATCATATTTGATCACCATGTGTTTTTTATGAGGAAATGTTTCAATAAATTGAATGGTTTTTAATGTTTTTTGAAGTTGGTAGGCACTCTTCAGTTTATGGATAGGAAAAATAAAAAACCAATTAAACCGAACCAAATAAACCGTTAACCGAACCGATAAACACTCTTAATTTAAAGGTTATGAAAGTAACTTTCTATACATTAATAGAAATTACGTTTTGTACTCCTTAAATCATATATTTATAAACGGTTCTTTTTAGTTCTCTCAAACTTGTTAGTTTTCATTTGAATGAATATATATATATATACTTTCAAAATCTTTGTGTCCCCTAAAAATGGGCCCGGTACGGAGGTCGGGTTTACCCCTTCCCCGAGCCGCCCATGGCTTATATGTATATTTCTAAATGATATTTTCAAGTGACAACATTAGTTTTTAAATAAGTGACAATATTGGTTATCAAATGTTTGTGGTTTTAAAAAAATTGCCTCAAATAATTTTATCTTTGCGATGCCGCGTATGCACACTTATGAGGATTTATGGCTCCATATCGTAATGTGAGGTATTGGCTTGGAGATTTTCGTCGGAGAGTGTTGTGACCAATAAGAAAAAATTCAAGCATGAACATACAAAACTTCGGAATGTCATTGAGCATGCACATGATATTGAGTTGGTAGTAAGTTGCAATTTTTCTTATTTGCTTAGATATGGTGTAGGCCTTTCTGTAAAATAGATAATATGCTATTACCAGTGACTTTTTTATTAATAAAGACGACAATTGTATCGTTAGTTGTGACACCTTTTTGCGGCTTTTTTCTACACATTATCGACAAAGCTTTAGTGATGACCTTTTAGAGACGATATGTCGCCACTAATAGTATTAGTGGCAATTTTGGATATCAATAGCAGTGAAAATTGTCGTCAACGCTAATGATAGAGTTTCCTATATGTAGCGACCTTTTGAATCATCAAAAGTAGCATTGGTAAAGGCTCAGGAACATGTAGACAATTAGGTTGTTCGAAATCGGATATCCGATAGTTCAGATATAAAAAATTTTGGATAGTGAATTTCAATATTCGAATCCATATCCAAAATTTCGAATATCGAACATACCATGGCCGAGTCAATAACCTCGACATCAATTAGTAGAGGAGATATGAACTTAATTTTTAATTTATTTAGGACTTTGAGAAATGAAATGATAAACAAGCTTGGATTAACACCGTATTAAAGAGCCCCAAATATATGGTAAAACCACTTTTATTTCCTTAATAGTTCTAAAGATTTTGTAAATTTTAATATTATTGGTAAGAAGTAAAAGAAACTTTATTTCTTATTCTAGTCACTTGTTGGATATATGATGTCCGATCATCGATAATATCAAAGTTGCTATCAGGGTACGATCCAAAGAGTTACACTTTGGAAGATAGTAATGTGATTATGTCTAAAATTTGTTTTAGATATATTCAATTTCACGAATTATATAAAGTGGTGTGTTATTATTATTAGTGAAATAATAATAATATTTGAGGAATTAATTATTGTGATAATTAATTATAATTAAATTTATAAAGTTTAAATTAGTTAAACTTTAGACATTTAATTAAATGTTACTAACTAGTTGTTAGTTAGTAATATGGATAGTAGTAATTAAATGATTTAATTACTAAAATAGTTTAATTACTAAAATAATTTAATTAAATTAAAAGAGTTTAATTTAAATTAAATGTGAAAAACAAAAGGGTGGGAATTCCAATTTTGAATTGGTAATTCTAAGATCCTAAAATTGTGGATCATAGGTTGACTATTAAACCTAGATCTAACCTCCACATTTTTGGATCATAATTTCTCCCATTCTCTCTCTCTACCTCACGGCCACCATCACATCTCCTCTAGGGTTTCGGCCAACCACCACTAGCCACCATAACCATAGCCAAACCACCATAGTTGGGTTTTGGAGCACGTGGTTGTTGCGGTGATACACGATGGAGATCGTGCTTCGTGATTCAAGTCATCTAGCGAGACTACTATCGAATCCAATGTGTGTTTTTGGGAGTTCTTCATTGAGGTCAATTCTAAACACCCTATGGTTGTTATTCGTTTATTCGTATGTAATTGGATTCCTGGTTTTGGGAATTTTATTTATGAAAAAAAACGTGTAACCTAATCGCTTCCGCTATCGTAAAATTTGATTTTATAATTAATATGATTAATTAAAACTTAAAAATGGTTACTACAATTCCCAACAGTGGCATCATAGCCGCTTTTACACGCGAATTAACGTTTTGTTAATCGATCTTGTGTTTTATTTGTCAAAAACATTTTGTTTGACAAAAGATTGAGCCTTTGATTGTTTGATTGTGACTATGATGATTTGAGCCCTAGGTTTTGACCCATTTGAATGGTTGTAATGTTTGGTTTTTCATTATTGATTGGATGTATTTTTTACAGGTATTTGAACCCGATGTAATAGATTAGATTTCTATTTTTTGTAAATAGATAGAATTTATTTATGTAACCCATCAAATGGATTTGAAGACCAAAATGAAGACATTCAAGAAGCATGAAGATAGAGATCTTGGATCAAGTGGGAGATTACAATCAACGGCGTTGATTTGTAAACCCTAGACCTAATTCGGTTTACGTTTGATGGCTCGAACGAGACCGAATAAATTAGATCATGGCTCAAATCATAGTTATATATTTTGTTGTTTGTGGTTGTGAATATTTAGGAAATATGAAACTAACAAAAACAAAATATTTGTCACAATTTTTAAAAACAATAGTAAATATAAAAGGAGTTTTATAATTACTATAAAGGCATTTAAATAAAAGGTTGTTTTATTTAAACGATTAAACAGATTATAAAATGAAAGTGTTTATTTTATAATAATATTTTAAACTTGTTAGTTTAAAATTGGTTCGCGTAAAGTACCGACTTAGATTATAATATGGTATATAAAATTAATCGAGTCGAGTGTTTGAAAGGAGTTTCAAGCAAACACAAACCACATGTAAAATTGGATTTTACTAAAAGAAATTGCACGACTTGTTTCATGCTACAAGTCGTCCAATATGTTTTTTTGACCCATATGGTAAATAAACATAAAAGAAATCCCAATTATTAAAAAAAGATATTTTGCAACATCCTTGATAAGTAACACTTTAACCAATTTATCCGAACCCTCGGTTTTATTGATTTACCCTGCATCCGGGCATACGGTTTTGGTAAAAGGAAAAATCATGATTCCTAAGTTAGTTAGGCCGGTTTTTTAGTTACGAATTGAGGAGGAATATCACTTAAAGAGTTAAGTAGGTGCAGTTGGGGTTAGACGTACAAATGGTCAACTATACCCGTCAACCAGCCCCAAAATCAAAAGTTGTGTGGAGACACAATTGGTAATCGTTACCTACCTACCTAGTCATAACAATGGAGAGTGCTAAAGTCATTCACTGATTATAATGAAGCAAGATCTCATTCCTAATAAAATACTTTTGTGTATGGGTCATAATATAATTAGGACAAGCATGAAATACTAAATTCGATAATGTTGAAATTTGTAGATGTGTGCTGACGCAAACTCCACTAATTCCTCGTTTACTCTTAAGCCTATCCTTGAAAAGGATAAGCTCAACAACTCCAACTTCATGGATTGGTATCGTAACCTGAGAATTGTTACCAGGGCAGACAACACGTTGTATGTCCTTGAGACACCAATCCCAGGAGAACCTGTGAATACTACGGGTGCAGCCCGTAAAGCCTATACAAACATGTAGATGATTCTGTCAAGGTTTCTTGCTTGATGCTTGCTTCCATGATTCCAGAACTCCAAAAGAGTCTGGAACACATGAAGGCATATGAAATGATTCACATCTATTGGAAATGTTTTAGCAACACAGTCGACATGAACACTTTGAAGTGATAAGATCACTCTTAGGTTGTCACATGCAAGAAGGTTCTTCGGTTAGTACTCATGTACTAAAGATGAAGGGTTTCATTGATCATCTAGCACGTCTTGAGTGTCCACTGACAAATGAATTAGCTGGGGATATAATCATCAATTCATTACCAAAGTCATATGACCAGTTCACTTTGAACTATAATATGAATGCTTAGAACAAGACCATCCTTGAGTTGCATATGATGCTTAAAACTGCTGAGATGAACATACCAGGCTCTAACAAAGCCGGTGGAGTGCTGATGATCAAAGGGGGTCGAGTTGAGAAATCCAAAGGTAAGGGCAAGAAGAACGTGAAAGGTAAGGGCAAAGGCAAGGTTGTTGCCAAGACCAAACCTCCAAAGGATGCCAAATGCTTTCATTGTGATGAAACTGGACATTGGAGGAGAAACTGCCAAAAATACCTAACTGAGATAAAGCAGAAGAATGGTTCTACTACCAGCACCTCAGGTATTTTCGTTATGGAAATCTTTTCTTTTTCTAGCAAATCTTGGGTGTTTGACACAGGATGTGGTTCTCATATATGCAATGATCTGCAGGGACTAAGGAAGGTTAGGAAGCTGAAAACAGGCGACCCGGAACTCCATGTGGAAAATGGACAAAAGGATGCAATCAAGGCAGTAGGAGAATACGTTTTTTTACTACCTAATGTTTAGAACTTGTTTTGAACAATGTTTGTTTTATTCCTAGTTTGACTAGGAATATTGTTTCAGTTTCTGCTTTGTGTGAACATGGCTTTAAGTATGCTATTAATGACAATGGTTATTTTTCTGCATATTTGAATGGTATGTTTTATTTTGATGAAAATCCTCATAATGGAATCTAGGAGATAGATGTCCATGCTAATAACGAAATATACAATATCTCCATTAAACGTATGAAATTGGATTTCAATGATACGTACTTATGGCTTGGCTTGGACACATTGACAAGAATTGCATGAAGAAACTCCAAACCTCAGGAATATTAGATTCAACTGGTTTGGAATCTTTGATGAATGCGAATCATGTTTAAGTGGAAAGTTTAAAGGGAATAGTCAAAAAGCCAAGGATCTGCTTGAGATAATATATTCAGATGTATGTGGTCCATTCAGAACCACTGCCAGAAATAGAGAGATACTTTGTTACATTTACTGATGATTTCAGTAGATATGGTTATGTTTATCTTATGAAGCATAAACATGAAACGTTTGAAATGTTCAAGCGATACCAAAATGAAGTATAAAATCAGTTGGGTAGAACGATTAAGATACTTTGATCGGATCGAGGAGGTGAATATCTTAGTCAAGAATTTGATGAACATCTGACAAAATGTGGAATTGTTTCACAAATTACCCCCTAGAACACCACAATTAAACGGCGTGTCTAAAAGGAGGAATCGAACTCTATTAGATATGGTTCGATCAATGACGTGTCGTACAAACTTACCTCACTCCTTTTGGAGTTTTGCTCTTGAAACCGCCGCACGAATTGTTAACTTAGCTCTAACAAAGAAAGTTTAAAAGATACCATATGAGATATGGTATAGGGATGTAACGCGTATGTTACATGAGAGTCTCAAGACAAACTAGATCCCTGAGGCGATGAAGTTGTTTTCGTCGGATACCCTAAGACAATCGGTTATTATTTCTACAATCCCAATGAAAATCTTGTTTTCAATAAGAGGAGAGCTACCTTTTTGGAAAAGGAATTATTAGCTAGAGGGATTGGAGAAAATAATGTGGATTTAGATGAAATCCGTGAATCTCAAATAACCGATACACTAGCTGGAACATCCAGACAACATAGTGATGTTGAACTTGAATCTGAAAGGATTCAAGAGATGGATATAACTCCAAGCATCCGTAGAAGCACTAGGGATCGACATGAGCCTGATAGATATATTGGACTTCATGAAAATATCGACAGCTTGGTTGTTGATCAAGCTGAACCTACTTCTTATAAAGATGCCATTATGGATTCAGAATCCACAAAATGTAAGGATGCTATGAATGCAAAGATGCAATCCATGTATGAAAACCATGTATGGGACTTGGTTGAACTTCCTCCCAAGTGTCGGACTGTAGGATGTAAATGGATTTTCAAAAAGAAGACCAACATGGATGGAAATGTACAAACCTACAAAGCTAGGCTAGTAGCAAAAGGCTTCACACAAACTCAAGGTGTTGATTTTGAAGAAACCTTTTCACCAGTAGCCATGCTTAAATCAATTAGAATCTTATTAGCCATAGCTGCATATTATGACTATGAAATATGGCAAATGGATGTCAAAACCGCATTTCTAAATCGCCATGTTACTGAAGATGTCTATATGGTGTAACCTGAAGGTTTTGTAGATCCAAAGAATTCTAATAAGGTTTGTAAGTTGAATAGATCCATTTATGGACTAAACAATCATCTCGGAGTTGGAATATTCGTTTTGATCAGAAAATCAAAGAGTTTGGCTTTATTAAGAACGAAGACGAACCTTGTGTTTACAAGAAGGCTAGTGGGAGCTGTGTTACCTTTCTGATCTTGTATGTGGATGACATACTGATCATTGGAAACAATATACCTATGCTAAAAGATGTAAAATCTTGGTTAAGTAAATGTTTCGCATTGAAAGATCTTGGCAATGCCGCTTATATTCTGGGAAAAAAGATCTATAGAGATAGATCTAGATGACTCACTGGGTTAAGTCAAAGTACATACATTGATAAAGTTCTTAAACGTTTTTCAATGCAAGATTCCAAGAGAGGAACCTTACCCATGGCACATGGTATTGTTACAATACTTAGTAGCAACCAATCTCCTAAAACTAACGAGGAGAAGAAGAAAATGGAAAGAGTTCCATATGCTTCTGCAATTGGTTCAATTATGTATGCCATGTTATGTACTAGACCCGATGTATCATTTTCTTTGAGCATAACAAGTAGACACCAGCAAAATCCTGGTAAAAGTCATTGGGCTAATGTGAAGAACATATTAAAGTACTTACGAAGAACTAAAGATATGTTCTTGATCTATGGAGGAATGGAAGAATAGCTGACTGTAAGGTGTTACACAGACGCTAGCTTCCAAACGGATCGAGATGATTCTCGATCACAATCGGGGTATGTGGTTAGCCTCAATGGTGGAGCTATCACTTGGAGGAGCTCAAAAGAAAGTGTTGTTGCTTAATCCACGATAGAGTCTGAATACATTGCTGCTTCAGAAGTTGAAAAAAAACTGCTTGGATGAAGAAATTCATGACTGATCTCGGTGTGGTTCCTAGTATTAGGAAACCAATAAAGATATTATGTGACAACACTGGTGCCATTGCTCAGGCAAAGGAACCAAGGTCACATCATAGGTCAAAGCACATGCTAAAACAATTTCACTACATTAGGGAAGTAGTGGAAAGAGGAGACATCAAGATAGACAAAATTCACACAAATCAAAATCTAGCGGATCCCTTTACCAAGCCTATGCCTCTATCTAAACACGAGGAGCATGTTGAGAAGATAGGTCTTAGGTTTGCTAGTGATTGGATTTGATCTGTATTTTAGTATTTGGGTTCTTTCGAATTAAAGTTACATTGGATATTTATTTTGATTTAATGGTTAAATGCATAATAAATATTGTTTCTTTATTCAATATTTTGTACGTTTTAGTATCCTTGAATATGGTATTCTAAATGTCCGTATTCGATCAGATTCATGGGAATCAATCTGAATTAAGACTACTTAAATGCTTGGTTAGTTTATAAGATAAAAGCTCAAAGGGTTAAGGACCAAGATTCATAGACATACATTAGAGAATGATGTCGGATGTAACTCGTTTCAAAATGTTCTTCATGGATCATCATCATAAGAAGTTTTGAATATGGTATGATCTATATATATCCTTAGACCTAAGGAGCATATTAGAACTGACATTAGTCTAAGGTTGTTCTGTTGGAAAATAAGAACTGACGAAGCAAAACCACCTTTCAAATAATCTTTGTAATAAATGTTGCAGGGCACTAGCTTCCGAAGACAAGTCTTCAGAAGAACCTTCGGAAGACAAACAAAAGCCAACTGCTTCCGAAGACAAATAAAAGACACTAGCTTTCGAAGACAAGTCTTCAGAAGAACCCTCGGAAGACAAATAAAAGGCACCAGCTTCCGAAGACAAATAAAAGAAAAGAGCTTCCGAAGGCAATACTTCCGAAGATGTTTCGGAAGACTCTTCTCAATGACAAACAAAGACACTTGCTTCCGAAGAATAAAAGCCAATTACTTCAGAAGACCTCCAAGGATAACGGAAGAAAAACACTATTTCAGAAGACATATGTTTCTTCTGATAAAAGAAATAAATGTAACCTTCTTTAGGACAACTGTCTACTTTAGAGAGTTTACTAGGAAGAACTTCCGATAGAATAACTTATTAGCATTAGTACAAAAGTCTGAACTCAGATCTGTAAAAGATCCTATGTTGACTTTGCAATTGTACTATTCTGATGCTACAGTGTCTGTAATAGTGTCATTAGTCTTATTTGTTTGTCCTCTTCTTTTATTTGTCCTGAAACATTAAATGTTGGGGCTATTTATACCCCAACATCTACTGAATGAATAACACTTTTCTCTGAATCTTCCTTGTGTTGCCTTACTATTTCTTTCTTTAAACTTAAGAAAACTAAACACTAAAATAATAACAGTGAGAGGGAGCAAAACACCAAAAGCTTTGTCTAAGCTCTTGATCCTGGTTAAGTTTGTTTCTCCTAAGCTCACCGATTTCTTACAATTGGTATCAGAGCCTTGTTCATTAGTCTTGGTTTAACCATCAAGGCTAAAATCCAAAGCTCACCTTGATATCTGTGTTTAAGTTTTCTATTATCATCTTCTTTTCAAATATGCTAAAGATTGATTTTTGAAACTCTATAGTGTTCAAAAATCATTCAACCAAACTATCTTGAGTACTCACTATCTATTGATTTACTCAAAACTGTTTGAACAATGGCAGAAAAATTCTCCTTAGACCCCCATAACACTGGTTTTGCCACAAAGCCACCAATTCTGGTTAGGCATCAATATAATATTTGGCAGAGACGGATGTTACATTTCCTGTCAAATAACCATACAGGATGTTGGAAGTCTGTCATGTTTGGACCTCATAAACCAATGGTCTTGGACACAGAGACTGGAGATAATGTCCCTAAGGATCCCCGAAACTATACTGAAGAAGACTTTCAGAAATTGGAGCCTGATGCTAAGGCACATGCTCAGCTGGCTATGGCCCTTCCGAATGAAATTTATTCGGGTCTTCTTCACCATGAGTCTGCTAAAGACTTGTGGGATGCTCTAAAAGAGCAATTCGGTGGTACCGATGATGTTGTAGCTAATACCAGAGAGATATTGGCTCAACAATATGAGACCTTCTGCCAACTAAATAATGAGTCACTGACTTAGCAATTTGAAAGGTTCACTTCTCTCTTAAGTGAACTAAAATTAGCTGGTCAAGTGTATCCCCCTATCTCAGTTTTAAATCGATTTTTAAGATCTCTCCCTGAAAAATGGGAAACTTACTCTATAGTCATGAGATCTTCACCAGATTTTGGCAAACTCTCACTTACCCAACTTCATGGTAAGTTGCTCACATTTGAGCGAGAGATTGACCAGAAAAGGAAACTAATAAAATCTGGTAAATCAACTGAAGAGTATGTTCAAGGGAACACTGCTCTCTTGAGTCATAACTCTGTGATAAATGATCAGGGTTATGATGAACACATTGATATAACTACTGGCATCACCTCTTCTTTCTCTTCTCGTGATGACCACTCTTTCTCATCTGACCATCTATGTTTTATCATGGACGATCTTCACCAGGTTCCAAGTGATGACTTGGAAGAGATGGACATTCTCCATCAACTGGCTCTCTTGAGTATAAGAACAAACAAGTTCTACAAGAGGACAGGAAGAAAATTTCCTGGAATCCATGGAAAAACCAAGATTGGTTTACATAAGGCAAATGTTCAATGCTATATGTGTCATGGCACTGGACATTTTGCAAGGGAATGCTCAAATGCTCCAAACTCTAATCTTTCTTCTTATGTGACCTATCCAAACGTGTCTTCACATACCTCTTCAACACCATATTCATCTACCTCTTCTTCTTTCAAAAGGTCCAATAACTCTCAAGAATAAGCACATATTGCACAAAACTCCTCTTCTAACAATGTGCAATATGTACAAGCTGCAAATGGAAACATGTACCAACTTACTCCTGCCTCACTTCAAGTTGTTACAGCTCCTTCTTCACAAATAAATACTCCCGGACATGCTGTCCAATCTTCATCATCTGGTCAACAGGCTCTTTTCTCTCAAGAGTACATAGACTGGAGCAGCTTGCCTGAAGATGTTGGCCATGCCCTCATCACTTCTGAACCAACAGATTTTGCTCTCATGGCTGTTGGTGGAGACTCTTGCTCCTCTGATCAACTTGAAGCAGATATTTCTGATGCTCAGGTATCCTCTTCCACATTAGAAAAATTATGTTCCAATGCTTGCATAGAGGCTTTTGCAAAAATAAAGAAACCCAATATGTTACTTCAAAAGCAAAATCAGGAGTTGGAACAACTTCTTGACAATAAAAATTCTGAAGTGGAAAAATTAATAAAAATAAAAGATAATGA
Organism: Mikania micrantha; assembly: GCA_009363875.1. Taxonomy (NCBI): domain Eukaryota; kingdom Viridiplantae; phylum Streptophyta; class Magnoliopsida; order Asterales; family Asteraceae; genus Mikania; species Mikania micrantha. The sequence goes on along the minus strand of CM018691.1, from coordinate 39,076,410 downwards.
AATTTGTGCCTTGAAAACTGAGAGAATCAATTTACAAGCATCATTTGATCTACAAAGGGAAAAATATTATGCTTGTAAAGACGAACTATCTCAAACTCAAGTAAGCTGTGAAAAGTGGGTTGAATCTTGCAAAGGATTCAAGATGCTTTTACAAAAGCAAGTTCACAGCAAAGCAAGATTTGGAATTGGGTATAATCACACTGCTCAACCAGATGATTATACACCCATTGATAATAATAAGGAAGAAACTACTCCTGAACCTATTTCACATACTTTTCTTCCTGATGAAATTCCTCCAATAAAAGATACACCTTCCTTGGTGTATCAGCCAAACTATTTCTCTAAGTTTGTATACCCCACTAATACAAATAAATTAGAAAAATCTCAGTTGAACTCAGTTCAACACAATAACTCTTCAGTACAAAGTGAGATTGCTTCTGACATAAGCTCTACTCCTTGTTCAGAAGAAACAATAAAGTCTGGATTCACTTCTAATATCAAGTCAAATCTTGATAAGGGAAAAGAACCTATGATGAATATCCAGTTTCCTCCTTCTCATCCTCATCCTCCTTATCCCACAATGAAAGCAAACAGACCTTTCATCCCAAACTATTCCTCTCTCTCCCCTGCCTGCTTAAAATGTTTTAAGTACAATCATGCTACTGAAAACTGCAGAACAAAAACACCCTTGGAGAAAGCTAGAATAAAGGCTAATAAGTTGAAAGCTGATCATACTTCTTCATCTAAAGGGAACTTCCCCAATATAGTGAAGAAAGTAAGACCAACAAGTAACCAATCTGTCAGGACTCACCATCATTCCTCTTCTATTTCACCCTCCTCCTTGAGTTCTAACTCCAGACCTTCCATTTTGGAAACACCACCTTCTTACTTACATAATGGTGCTACCTCTTCCCCTGTGGATTCTCAAATCAATCTTCTCCAACAGAATCAGCAACAGTTACTAATAATGATGCAGAAATTGATGAATAATAAACCACAAAACAAAACAAATAAATAAAATAAAAATACCCCATATCTAATCCTTTGTACATAATTCTCATGTGCAGAAATCCTCTTCAAACCAAAATCATCTCTGGTATGTGGATAGTGGAGGATCTAGGCACATGACTGGATGCAGATCCATTCTGAATGACTTCATTCCAAATAATGGAGGATCTGTTTCTTTCGGAAACAATGCAAAAGGTTGGATAGTGGGATCTGGTTCTGTCTCAAGAGGAAATTTGAAATTCAAAGATGTTAGCTTAGTTGAAAACCTCAAGTTTAATCTCTTGAGTGTCTCTCAATTAGCTGATAAAAATTTTAGTTCATTTTTCAATAAAGACAGTTGCAAAATTCTTTCTCCAGAAATAAACTCAAAAATAAAGGTCTTGATTGATCAACACACTTTGCTAACGGCTAGAAGATGTGGAAATGTCTATATTGTAGACATGACTACCGACTCTCAAACATCTTCTCCCACATGTTTGATAGCCAAGGCATCATCTTCTGAAACCACCCTTTGGCACAGGAGACTCAGTCATCTTAACCACCAAACTCTTCATAAGCTTTCAACCCTTTCTTTAGTAAGAGGATTACCTTATAAAGAATTTCACTTTGAAGGTCAATGTGAACCTTGCTTAAAGGGAAAGCAACATAAAACTTCACATAAGTCTATTGAGGAATCCAAAACAACTAATTGTCTTAATCTACTTCATATGGATCTATTTGGTCCAGTAAAGGTAGCTAGTCTAGCTAGAAAAAGATATTGTCTGGTTGTTGTGGATGATTACTCAAGATTTTGCTGGACTTTCTTCCTTCTCAGCAAAGATGAGACTTCTGATAAAATAATTGCTCTTGTTACTCTTCTTGAAAAACAATTCAGTCTTCCTGTCAAAATGATAAGAAGTGACAATGTTACAGAATTCAAAAATCAAGTTCTAGATAAATTCTGTATCTCTAAAGGAATCCTTAGACAATATAGTGCTCCTAGAACTCCTGCTCAAAATGGAGTTGTAGAAAGAAAGAAGAGGACACTAATTGAAACTGCAAGAACCATGCTTGCAGACTCAGGATTGCCTTTATCGTTTTGGGCTGAGGCAGTAAACACTGCTTGTTATGTTTTAAACAGAGTTCACATTGTAAAAAGACATAACAAGACTGCCTATGAAATTCTGTATAAAATAAAACCTCTCATTTCCTTCTTCAAAGTATTCGGATGTCCGTGTTTTATCTTAAACACAAGAGATTCTTTGTCCAAATTTGCTGCTAAAGTTGACTCTGGATACTTTGTTGGATATTCTCAAACTTCTAAAGCATATCGAGCTTTCAATCTCAGAACAAAAATAATTGAGGAATCTATTGATGTAAAATTCAATTAATTAGCATCCACCTCAATTTTCCCTTATACTTCTGATGATCTCTTCGATCTTGAAAGCTTCACATTCATTCCTTCCATCCCCTCTTCTTCTCCCTCATCCGAGTCATGTCAAACTTCTGAAGATCTATCTTCCATTGAGGAAGATTCTGTTTCAAAGTTCTCTACTTCTTTTCCATCTCATCAAATAAATTCTCAAGAAGCAAATTCTCAAAACCAAGACAATATACCGCCCACTCCTCTATCTCCTGTCCTGGATAATGCATCCATGGATGTTCCTAATCACATTCTAAACTATGATCCCCATTGAAAACTCACCTTCGTCCTATGATGCCTCTTCAAAAAATTGCTTGGACATCATTCCTTTTAACAAAAATCATCCTCTAGAACAAATCTTAGGTGATCTAAGTAAAGGAATTCAAACAAGAAGCCAGATCTCAAATTTCTGTCTTCATGCAGCCTTTCTGTCCCAAACTGAGCCATCCAAATATCAAGAGGCTCTTAAAGACAATAATTGGGTAGAAGCAATGCAAGATGAGTTATTGCAGTTTAAAAGACAAAATGTTTGAACTCTATGTCCCCTGACCGTTGGAAAATATCCCATCGGAACCAGATGAGTTTTCAGAAATAAAACAGATGACAGAGGCATTGTAATAAAAAATAAAGCCAGGTTATTGGTGCAAGGCTACTGTCAAGAGAAAGGTATTGACTATGATGAGACTTTTGCTCCTGTGGCAAGATTAGAAGCCATTAGACTCTTCCTAGCATTTGCCATCTCACATAACATAAAGGTATACCAAATGGACATAAAGAGTGCTTTCCTGTATGGAACAATAAAAGAGGAAGTCTATTTTTGTCAACCATCAGGATTTGATGATGTTCATCATCCTGATTGGGTGTACAAACTAGACAAGGCACTCTATGGTCTAAAACAAGCTCCAAGAGCATGGTATGACACTCTATCTCAATTTCTTCTTTCTAATAAATTTTCACGGGGAACCATTGATAAGACCTTGTTCATGAAAAATGTAGATAAGGAACTCTTGTTGGTCCAAATTTATGTTGACGACATCATCTTTGGATCAACAAAACCTTCCCTGTGTGAACAATTTTCTAAACTAATGTCTTCTAAGTTTGAAATGAGTGCTTTAAGTGAATTAAAAACATTTTTAGGATTTCAAGTCAAACAAACCTCACACGGGACTTTCATTCATCAATCTAAGTATATAAAAGATCTTCTTAATAAATTTGATATGAATGACTGTAAAATAATTTCTACACCCATGGCAACAAGTCCTGGCATATGTCCAGATGACAATGGTGAACCTGTAGATCAAACTCTCTACAGGTGCATGATTGGTTCCCTGATGTACCTTACTGCATCAAGGCCAGATATCATGTATGCAACATGTGTTTGTGCAAGATACGAATCTGCCCCCAAGCAATCCCATCTTTCATTTGTGAAGAGGATACTCAGGTATCTAAAAGGCACTCCTGTGCTAGGTATTTGGTATCATGCTAATCAAATTTGTAAGCTTGTTGGTTTTTCAGATAGTGATTATGCTGGATGTTCTTTATCCAGAAAGTCTACTTCAGGAGGTTGTCAGTTCTTTGCAGGTTGCTTAGTGTCATGGCAAAGCAAGAAGCAAACTTCAGTGTCAAATTCAACTGCTGAAGCTGAATACATTGCAGCAGCCCATTGCACTGCCCAAATTCTTTGGTTACAATATCAACTACTAGATTTTGGAATAACTGAACTAAAAACACCTCTTCTAATAGACAGTGAAGCGGCCAAAAACATAATAAAGAATCCTGTCTATCATTCTAAAACCAAACACATTGAAATAAGGCATCACTTCATTAGAGACTGTTTTGAAAAAGGACTAATTGTTCCAGAACATGTCTCTACAAGTGACCAAATAGCTGACATATTTACCAAGCCCTTAGACTCTTCAACTTTCTCTAAGTTTGTAGAAAAATTGGGTATGATAAATATGAGTTAATAAAAGAAGACAAGATTATGTTTATTAATCTTTGCATGCATAAACAATAAAGGATAGTTTTTATAAATTATCCAAACAATGGATATTAGAGAAACAACTGTTAAAGAAATCTTGGTTTCTCTCGGTGATTATCTCTATACACAGATAGGATCAATGGTCATATGATCACTGCTTCGTATCTATCTGATGTATAAACTTTCCATTGTTACATTCTTCTTCCGATGATCTATTTTCCAAAGATATATCCTTCTTCTTCCGAAGATATCCTTTTATTTCTCCAAAGATATTTCTTTTCTTCTTCCGAAATCTTTCATGAGCTTATTTAACTTGTTTGTCAAATAAGATTCTTCCGATTCTGCAAATAATATATCTTGAGCTTTGCACTTGACATGATGGTTGTCAATCTCTCTGATAGACCCGAGTCTCAATACTGACTCTCACGGCTCAAGAAGATTCGTACCGCCATTTTATCAACCAATAATCTTCTCGGATTACTTTCCTTATTTGTCATCTTCTTCTCCATTTCTATTTAAACCCTATTTCTTCTCTGGTTTTTCAGAAACCCTTCGTCACTTTGAAACACTCTAAGTAATGCTCATAGTTATGGATGATAAGTTGTCAGGCATGTCGCCTGGCACGGAGCACTTACGCTTACCTTGTCGCAAGCTTCATGCTTATGACAATAGCGTAACGGCTTCGGACCAGGCTTCATTCCTCACAAAACTTCGTCTGTAATCTTCGGATGTGCATGAACATGTCTTCTTGATCAAATGTGTAAGTCTCGATATCTCTTTTTCTAACTCAGATTTGTAATCTCATACATAATCATGACTCCTTTAGGTTAACCTGAAAAACTTGATTATGTAGAAGTAAGCTCTTTTGCTCTTAACAGGCATTTCCTTCAAATAACATCTTCTTGATCATCTGATCATAAATGTTCATAGTTCAGGCTATGCTTTCAGTTTGTTTCTTTGATCTTTATTATGATAAATTTGACTAACTGATGTTCAAAATGTTGAACATTGATGGATGATACTAAAGAAAAACCCATCTCTAGTAAACCCACATCCACTCTTCTTTCACACCTAAAGCAGGTACCGGCCATAAAATACTTTTCCAAAACCCCTCCAGCCTAATAAACCCAAATAATCTGTTCAGGAAGATGAGATCCCTAAACATGATTGTGTTCCCACTGAACACATAGATACATCTGTTTCATCCTCACAGATATATCAAGAATCTCTTCCCATCCGGCTCCTCATTCATCCTCTTCACATGATAATGTTGTATTCTTAAGGGAAACCTCAATAACCACTGACTTGTCATTTGACAACCAGTTGGTTGTCCTCTCTCCCAAGGACAACTCTGTTTTTTAACAGCCCCCCACCTCTACTTATCAATGCTTCTCCACCCACTAAAAGAGGATGAGATCCGGTCGTCAAGTCCATCTTGACCTCCTGATCATATATCAGGAGCATCCATTTCATATGAAAATCCAATGGCTTTTCTTTTGACTGGATTAGGCAGTAAGACTCCTGGTATGGCAACAGCCAATGAAGTTTTTCTTTAAACTAAGGCTAGGAAATCCCCAGAACCAAGAACAAGGGGTTATGACATTTCTAAGATGGACTTAGGTCATAATAAAACTGACTCTCTAGTCAGGGATCCGGATGACATCTACAAAATGATGGACGGATCAGTTCTTCACACTATGGAATTAACGGATGACTCTCTCTAGTCCTGAACTCCCACTCTACCCCATGCAGGCACCTTCCATTGAAGGTTTCTCTTTAGTCCTGCAATCTTACAATTCTACCACCTTTCTATCCTGCTCCCTTCTTTACCTCCTTCTTCTTCCCTGATTAAGCCAAAAAGAGGGAGACAACATACAACACATAAAACCACCAGCCTGATTTTCTGAAACTGATTGGGCTCTAGAGATAAGTGGTTTTGGCTTCATCAGTCCAGAGGGAGATTGTTGGAAAATAAGGACTGACGAAGCAAAACCACCTTTCAAATAATCTTTGTAATAAATGTTGCAGGGCACTAGCTTCCGAAGACAAGTCTTCAGAAGAACCTTCGGAAGACAAACAAAAGCCAACTGCTTCCGAATACAAATAAAAGACACTAGCTTCCGAAGACAAGTCTTCAGAAGAACCCTCGGAAGACAAATAAAAGGCACCAGCTTCCGAAGACAAATAAAAGAAAAGAGCTTCCGAAGGCAATACTTCCGAAGATGTTTCGGAAGACTCTTCTCAATGACAAACAAAGACACTTGCTTCCGAAGAATAAAAGCCAATTACTTCAGAAGACCTCCAAGGATAACGGAAGAAAAACACTATTTCAGAAGACATATGTTTCTTCTGATAAAAGAAATAAATGTAACCTTCTTTAGGACAACTGTCTACTTTAGAGAGTTTACTAGGAAGAACTTCCGATAGAATAACTTATTAGCATTAGTACAAAAGTCTGAACTCAGATCTTTAAAAGATCCTATGTTGACTTTACAATTGTACTATTCTGATGCTACAGTGTCTGTAATAGTGTCATCAGTCTTATTTGTTTGTCCTCTTCTTTTATTTGTCCTGAAACATTAAATGTCGGGGCTATTTATACCCCAACATCTATTGAATGAATAACACTTTTCTCTGAATCTTCCTTGTGTTGCCTTACTATTTCTTTCTTTAAACTTAAGAAAACTAAACACTAAAATAATAACAGTGAGAGGGAGCAAAACACCAAAAGCTTTGTCTAAGCTCTTGATCCTGGTTAAGTTTGTCTCTCCTAAGCTCACCGATTTCTTACATGTTCTTTGATCTTATCTAACGCTGTTCTGAAAATGGGTAGTAATAAGGATATTTGATTAGGAATGGTTCTGAAACTAAGTGGGAATTGTATGCTGCCAAAGGGATTCTATATGTACTCTTATATAATTAAGAGATGATATTCTGGAGCCCTCGTTAATTTAAACTGGTGAAAATGCATGGTCGTGCTCAAACTAAGAGTAGTTTGTTAGACCATTTTAAATTGGAGAACGAGAATCAGAATGTTTGAACAACATATGAGAATGAAATGTAATCCATGTCTCATGTTCAAAGAATATCACTTAGAAAGGATAAATAGATAAAGGATACCATGGCTATAATTTTAGTAAGTAAAGGGTTACTTGAACTAAAAGTTTAGTTGACTTTAGAAGTCATACCCTGCTAGGGGCAGCATGTAACACCCTGACCGATGGCGGAAACTTCGGGATGCCACGAGGGATGTGTAGATTGTTCATAAGGTCGTGGGCATCTAAATTTAAATCATCACATAACAATTAATCAAACAAATTAATTACACAAAAATCATGTTCATCATGAATTAGTTACATCAATTACACAAAAGAGATTTAGCTATCTAACTAAATTCTAATAGCCAGAAATTCAGTTATTTAGCTAAGTCCAAGATTCCTATGTGATGATGTCCAAAAGTGTGAGTTCATCTTCCTCAACCTACTTAGCTTCATTACCTCAAACATGTAAGAAAATCAAGTGTCAACTACGAAGTAGTTGGTGAGTAATCATAAGTTTTTATACTTAAAAGTGTTTTATAAAATGAGTATAAAAGTTTATGTTTAAAAAGGTTTTATAAAAAGTTTAGATAAAATGAGTATAAAAGCTTACGGTTTTTCTGAGAAAATCCACACGAGTACCTGCGTGAAAATCCAACACATATCCCAACACAACAATCAAACACATAAACCAACACATAGTCACATATCTCATATAATCATAGACAATCATAGATAATCAACCACATAACCATTCAACAAATCTCAAACAATCAATATTCTCAATTAGTATATGTGACAATACATGGAGTTAATGTGATTAACATAAGTTAAAGACATGGTCCACATAGTGGAAGCAACCCACGTGACAAAACATGAAATTAATGCAATTAACCGAAGTCAAAGACAATGATTCATGGAGTTGTGATAATCCAAGTGGCAATACGTGTAATCTTTGTCGATGACCGAAGTCAAAAACAATGTCACACGGAATTATAATAATAAGTGATAATCCATAAACAATGATAATCCCATATTGTGAATATCATATTTGATAAACAGGTATCACCCATGTTTAATCAAAATAAAATTAAAAATTGGTATCCAAGTTTCACCTCCGAGTTTAAAACAAAACAGTTTAAAAGGAGGTTATGAGAACTCACTTGAGTCCTGATATACGGTGTTCTTGTAGTATGCGCGCTCAAGTAAGTAACCCAAATCAATCGATCTGTAATTAATGTGATTTTCATGTTCATAAGCATAAGTGATTACTACTCAATTAGTGCCCATATAGGTTTACTTTAAACTCATTAATATTTCAATAACTTAGTCTATTTAAACTAACTTAAAATGAATTATTTAGTATTTTATGATCATTCATCATAATAACATACTTTAAACTTAGTAGTTTTAACCGTTCGATGATGATAACTAACTTGTGCTTTCGTATATGTTTTCCCATAAACACGTATGCAATAAAATATTATCTTTTATCCTTGCACATTTCCATACACACATGCATAATTATTCGATCCCACCACCTTTATCTAAACTTATAAAATTCCTTGTGTCTTTAAGAAAATTATAGTTAAACTTTTCTCATAAAAATATAGGTTTAAACAACACATCCAATATCCATATAATTCCTTCCCATGATCCTTTTTTATTAAAATTCTTCATTATTTAAATTCCATAATATGAATCTCATTCTATTACTACAAAGGTGGTCACCAATTTATATCCATACATGAACACACACCATTTTGTTGATCCTTAATTACCCTTAACCCATTGTTTTTGTTCACATAGATTTAATTAGCCCATAGGCAGCGAACCTTTTGGCAAAGGCCATAGGTTCCGTCAAATAGAGTATAGGTTCGGCCAAGCATCCCGTCCCCATAGCTAGGGTTCGTTCTAGGCACAAGGTTCGGCCCATGAGATGATCAGTGAACCGAGGGTTCGGCTAGTTGTTAAGGTTCGTGGGTTTAGGAGCAACAGGGTTCGTCTGAGAGGAAATAGTTCGTGACGTCTAGGGTTCGCTGGTTACCATAACAGGTTCGGCTAGTTGCTTGGTCAGCAGGTTCGTTCCATGGTTCGCCTAGGGCTGAGATCCGGCTGAACAAAGGATCGGCCAAGGTTCGCCCCTAGTGGGTTCGGGTGCATGAGGGTTTTCAGGGTAGGGTTCGCCCGACACCAAGGTTCGTGAGCCTTGCAAGGTTCGCCTGGGTCAGTATGGTCCTAGGTTCGGTCCAGTGAGGTTCGCCCCTTCGCGAAAGGTTCGGCCCACTTGCACCTTTCCCGCCCATGCAGGTTCGGCTACCCTGATTGCAGGGTTCGGCCGCCTGTGCTGTAACGAACCAAACAGCCCCATCATGCTCATCCTTGTAATTGCAGGTTTAAGGCCATCTATGGCTTCCCATGTCTCAACCATAACTCGATTTAAACAATAAACAAAGTCCTAATCTCGATCCCATGTTTTAAACAAAAACACATCAATTTTGTAACAAAACCGAAAATTAAACTTAAGATTTACCTGAATTCGTTGGCCTAATTCGGGATTTCTTCGTATCTTCTTGTTCCCCTCGATCACACGAACGCGTAGGCGCCAAGATCTCGTGATTCCGTTGAGAAACGAAGAAGTTATGGTAGAGAGAAGTTAGAGAAAGAAAGTGGTGACGGGTTTGGTGGTTTAGAGAGAGAGTAAAAGTGTGAGAAGTGAGAAAGAAGAAAGAAACTTTCTTTCTTATATCGCGTATAGTCCCCACGTGCTCGGTGTCATTTTTATCGCGATAACTCGTATTAAATGTTCGGTTTTTAACGTAAAATATATTCAAAGCATAAAACATTTAAATAAATAAGTTTTCGTTTTAAATCAATGATTTCAAATAATTTATTTTGTAAAACGATGCCGTTCCATTTACTAAATGAATTATTTAAATAAATAATTTATTCGATTTTCTTTTAGGTCGTGATTCCTAATAAACGTTTTCAGTTTTCATTTATTTATTTATTATTATTATTAATTTAATATCGTTAGATATTATTTAATTATCTCGTCGAAACGCGTTACTTACCTACATATTCGTAAAGATCGTCACCTTTGCGAATCCAACGCTCGTATCGTATTTCGATTTGATTTACAATTTATGGAATATCATTTCAGAATATTATTCTTAATAATTATATTCGTGCGAATCGTCACCCACGCGAATACATTATTAAGTTAATATCTCTGAATTAATATTCGTGTTTAAATTGTGTTCCTTACCTCACCATCGCATAATTGTTCTTATTTAAACTTCCATTATTTTATTAACTTTAATATTATCATAATTTCCAATCCAAAACCCACTAAACCAAGTCACCGACACATCCGTGATAGACTGAAATATGCATATGTATAGGGCATATGCAGAGGTAGATTGCAACCTCCCCTACACCGTCCCACCGATATTTCGATAAACCATGATCATGTGTCCTTGACTATGTTTAGCAACCAAACCATAACAAACTTCTAATTCCTTTTGTGACAATCCGACTTTTTACACTAACCTTGTTAACGGGAGATGGTGATATCACAGGCCCAACAGAGATAATGTGGGCCCAACAGGACAAATGTAGGCCTATAAGGCCAGTGTAGGTCCAATAAGACCAATGAAGGCCCAACAAGTCCAACAAGGCTAATGAAGGCCCAGTAAAGCCAAAGAAGACCCAGTGAGGTCAAGGAAGACCCAACAAGACAAATCAGGTCCACTGAAGTCTATGAAGGCCCAATAAAGTTCCGTAAGGCCCAATAGGGTCAAATGAGGCCCAATGTAATCAAAGTAGGCCATTAAGGCCCAATTAGACTAAACAGAACTAAGGTAGGCCCAATAAGGCTCAGGGAGGTTCAATAAGGCTCAGGGAGGCCCAATGAAAGCCAAAGAAGGTCCAGTAAGGTCAAAGTAGGCCCAATGAGTTTAGTGTAGGCCCAAATGGATTAATTTAAGCCCAATAGTATTCCAATTGAAACATTTAGTGGCAATTAGGGATTTTAGGCTCAACTTTGTTAATAAAAATGTTATGTTGTCGATCCAGAATAACCTATAGGAGTTAGGAATTAAGAAAAATAAATTCCTGAGTGTTAAATTGTTGAAGATTGAACTTGTAAGTGATTGTTAGTGTCAATTTTGACTTTTATAAGTCAAAATTCGGCTAAATGATTTATGGAATTCGAATTTCCACATTGAACTTAAGTATAACCGAAATTGATTAATTTAAATCATCCCATTGATGATTATAATCGGTTTCTATACGTTATTAGTATATTAACTCTTTGAATTAAGATGCAATAATGATGAATGTTCGAAACCGTCGACTAGGGTGTTAGAATTTGTATAATTCGACTTCAACATCACAAATTGAACTTCCAGAATCATATATCGGCACATTTAGAACCTTTCACATACCACAATTTGATTTCAGTAGTTCGGGAAGAAGGAGTTTGATCAAAGGGTTGTCGAAACTAGGGCTCAAGGTCGTTCTACTACAATTCGATATCAAATCAGGTAAGTAATCACTATAACACACTCTAAAATGGCCGATTAAGGTTTATCTTAAAGCAATTGCAACTGATAACATCGATTTGATAAGGCTCGAGTTCTAGGGTTCTTAACAAAGTCGGGTTTGGGGGTTTTTAACCAAATGAGCTTTAAAATGGAATTAAACTACACCAATAGTTTCAGAAGGGTTCGATTTAACTAAACCAGGTACCAATTTCATTAGGTTACAACGATTTGATGGATTTTAGTTCTAGGGTTCTTAATGAGAATCGGTTTTGGGGATTTCGGCCTAAATAAGTTTAATAATCAAATGTTTTTGCACAGAAAGCTTAGAAATCAGTAGCTTAATGAAATCCAAGTGTTGATTTTATCAGGAAACATCGAATTGAATGAGTTTGAGTTAGGGCTCAAGAATTCGAGTTCGAAACTGTTTAAACCGAATTGGACTTGGTTTTTATGCAAAACATCAAATTAAAAACACCTGTGAACTCGTTTGTACCATTAGGATTAAAGCCCCATGATTACATAGTTGATCAAGTTCAAATTCATGGTCATTTGGGTAGTTATTGCTTCGGCTATAAAATAACAAAGGGAAACCGACCCATGGGAGGTTAAAACAATTAAGTTCGGTTATCAGTCGCGATACCCTAGCGGGCGAGTTGGTAGATAAGGTGTGTTGTGATCCGGAGGTCGCGGGTTCGAGCCGGGGGGGTGGCCGGTTTTGGAAAAAAAATACCATTTTTGGTATTTTTGAGATAATTTTCACATACGAACTCCGTTTTAATCCGTTCGAGTTGCGTTGTAACCGTAACGGGAGTACGAACACATTGGAATGATAAAAATGGTATTTCAATCCGAAAACGAAATCGCGTATAATTACGTTTATTTAAATAAAATCAAATATGATTTTATTTAAACGATTTCAAAGTCACACGTATTTACGTATACACATTCTTAACACTTTAACATACGTGTGTTGACACGTATGTTATTTCAAGCACAAAACGACATCTCGAATAACACTAGGTTATTGTTTAAACACAGATTCTTCGTAGGAGGATTTCTTACACGAGCTTTTAGTGTGTGATCATTCTGCTAAACTCAAAGGTGCGTACACGGCCCCTCTCTTATTTTAAACTGTTTTGGGGGAGAAAACATGTGCAACAAACTGTTCTTAGATACATATCACTTGCTTGAGTTAGCTGTTTACACTATGTGACAACATATCAACTTGAAAGTCCTTACACACCTCGAACCGTTTAGTTTGCTGTAATGCAAAGCGTGGTAGTTGGAAATAGATCTATTAGGTTTGACAAACCTCACCTGGTAGATGGGATCTACGCAGGTGTTTGACTGACCAAATACATTTTTACTATTGTTGTGATAGACAATAGTGGCAAGGCGAAAACATGCTATAGCATGGCAATCCGTCAGCTTCGGTATCGAACACGTATGTAAATAGTTTATATGACTAGCTATCATGACTGTGCATGTGTGATTATGTTATCTACAACTTGTTATTCAAACTGCTGTTTTGAACATTGTGAAATACTTAAAACCTGTGTTATGCACCAACCTTTGTGTTGACTTGATTTGCATGTTTTCTCAGGACGCTAAGGCGCGCGTTAAAGCTGGCATGGACTAGGAGATAGAGTCACATGCATTTTAAACTTTGAATATTTGAATTTGAACATTTAAGTATTTTGTTTTGTAATGTTTACTTTACAACTGTTATTGGTTTTTAAACGCTTCCGCAACTTTTGTAAACTCTGATGTTATGTTTTAAAGACCAAAGTATGTTTTGAAATTCATATAGAGGTCTTCGCTATGTCTAATGATCTGAGATCCTGGTTTGTCACGTTCCCAAACGGTATGATTCCGTTAGTTGAAATTGGGGGTGTGACACCTTTCATTCCAAAGCACAATCCAAAATTATCAGAATTCATCTGCGATAAACTCTCTGGTTTTGTTTAGTTAGGTTACAACTCAACTTCCCATTGTTTACGCGTATATAATATTTTCTAAATATGTATACCAATAACAGTGATAATCATCAAATCATGCATCCAGTAATTCATTATTATTAATAATTATTATATCAGGTCGTAACAGTACAATCGTATAGATGTACGGACAATCTGAAATACAGTGATGTTACAATCTCCCTTAGCTAAGGGAATTTCATCCCGAAATTCAACTTGGAGCGACCGTAGTGAATAAATGTGGGTACTTAAGCTTCATCTGATCTTCTCGTTCCCAGGTGAATTCTGGACCACGCTTCAACTCCCAACGTACTTTGACAATTGGAATTCTACTGCGTTTGAGTTTCTTAACTTCACGATCCATTATCTCAACTGGTTTTTCAACAAAATGCATGGTATTATCGACTCGAATGTCATCAATGGTACCTGAAGATCTTGATCAGCTAAGCACTTTCTTAAATTGGACACGTGAAACATCGGGTGCACGTTACTAAGTTCAGGAGAAAGTTCCCATTTGTAGGCAACCTTCCTGATCCGTTCAAGGATCTTAAAAGGGCCAACATAACGTGGAGCAAGTTTACCCTTCTTCCCGAAGCGGACAAAGCCTTTCCAAGGCGATACTTTGAGTAATTCCATATCATTAACTTCAAACTCTAAAGGTTTCCGTCGCTTATCCGCGTAACTCTTCTGTCGACTGCGAGCAGTGAACATATGGTCACGAATATGGTGAATCTTGTCAGTCGTCTCTTGAATAATTTCAGGACCGGTGATCTGCGATTCGCCATCTCAGTCCAACAAATAGGTGACCGACATTTTCTACCATAGAGAGCTTCAAACGGTTCCATACCAATGCTCGCGTGATAACTGTTGTTATACGAGAACTCGACTAATGGTAAATGGCTATCCCAGTTGCCACCGAAATCGATGACACAAGCTCTCAACATGTCTTCAAGTGTCTGGATCCTTCGCTCCGTCTGCCCATCCGTTTGAGGATGATAAGCGGTGCTAAGATCCAATCTTGTTCCAAATGCTTCATGAAGCGATGCCCAAAATCGTGCCGTGAAACGAGATTCACGATCCGATATTATGCTTAAGGGAATGCTATGTCAGCTAACGATCTCATCAACGTAGATATGAGCTAATTTATGCACCGGGTACGTCTCGCGTATCGGTAAGAAATGAGCCGACTTGGTTAATCTATCAACGATCACACAAATACTATCCTTACCGTTTGTGGTTCGTGGGAGTTTAGTAATAAAGTCCATGGAGATATTCTCCCACTTCCACATGGGTATTTCTGGTGTAATAACAATCCCGAAGGTCGCTGGTGTTCTGCCTTGACTTTAGCACAGTTAAGGCACTTGGATACATACTCAGCAATATCCTACTTCATTCCAGGCCAGCAGTGCAAGGCTCTAAGGTCTTGATACATCTTATCGGCACCCGGATGAATCGAGTATCGAGTCTTATGAGCTTCATTCATAATCACCATCCTATGATCATCCCGGTTCGGTATCCACAACCGATTCAAGTAATACATCAAACCATCATCCTTAGTTTCCAATAATATTTCAGCCCTACAAGACATCTCATTCTCCAAATTATCTAGAGCTAATGAGTGTTGTTGGGCTGTGAGAACATCATTACGGAGATTAGTGTGCACGCGGACACTATGGATTTGAACATGACTTTTGCGACTAACCGCTTCTGCTACTACATTCGCTTTACCAGGATGGTAGCGAATTTCACAGTCATAATCATTCAACAGTTCAACCCATCTCCGTTGTCTCATATTAAGCTCTTTCTGATCGAGAATATGTTGCAACTCTTGTGATCTGTAAAGACTACACACTTAGTGCCATAAAGATAATGTCTCCATATCTTCAAACCAAACACGACTGCACCTAGTTCCAAGTCATGTGTAGTGTAGTTCTTCTCATGAATTTTCAATTGCCTTGATGCATATGCCACAACCTTTCCCCGTTGCATGAGAACACAACCGAGACCTAGGTTGGATGCATCACAATAGACCACAAAATCATCATTTCCGTCAGGCAATGTCAAGACAGGAGCATCACAAAGTTTTTGCTTCAAAGTCTGAAATGCCTCTTCCTGCTTTGTTCCCCACTCGTATGGTTTATTCTTTTGAGTCAAAGAAGTGAGAGGGACAGCAATAGTGGAGAAATTCGAAATAAACCGCCCATAATAACCGGCAAATCCAAGAAACGATCGAATCTCCGTTGGCGTCTTCGGTGTACTCCAATTCTTCACCGCATCAATCTTCGCATGATCCACGTGAACACCCTTTTCATTGACTATGTGTCCCAAGAATTGAACTTCCTTAAGCCAAAATTCACACTTGGAGAATTTGGGATACAGTTGCTCTTTTCTCAGAATCTCCAAAACCAAGTTAAGGTGTTGCTCGTGTTCTTCTTTGGTCTTTAAGTATATCAAGATATCATTAATGAATACAATCACAAATTTATCCAAGTATGGCCTGCAAACACGGTTCATCAGATCCATGAAAACCGCCGGTGCATTGGTAAGGCCGAAAGGCATTAACAGAAATTCATAATGGCCATATCTTGTTCTGAAAGCTGTCTTGGGAATATCATTATCATGTACGCGAAGCTGATGATACCCAGACCTAAGATCGATCTTTGAAAACCATGCCGAGCCTTGAAGCTGATCGAAGAGATCATCGATACGCGGAAGTGGATATTTATTCTTAATTGTGAGCTTGTTTTTTTCGCGGTAGTCGATGCACATTCGGAATGACCCATCCTTCTTCTTGACAAACAGGACCGGTGCACCCCATGGTGAATGGCTCGGGCGAATGAACCCTTTATCAGTCAATTCTTACAGTTGGGTCCGCCAGTTCTTGTAACTCCGAAGGCGCAAGTCTGTAAGGAGCTTTGGCGACTGGATTCGTACCAGGTATTAAGTCAATTCGAAACTCTACTTGACATTCTGGTGGAAGACCCGACAAATCATCTAGAAATACTTCAGGAAAATCTCTGATTACAGGCATGTCTTCAATGCTCTTTCCTTTCTCCTTTTTCTCCACAATATTCGCTAAGAATGATATACATTTCTTCCTAAGGTACTTATGTGCTTGAGTGCAGGACATCAGCTTAAGACCTCTACTAGAAGTTTCCCCATAAACTCTCAAAGTTTCACCCGAAGGTAAGGGAATGTGAATATATTTTTCATGACAGACTATCTCCGCTTTGTGGGTGGCTAACCAATCCATGCCTATGATAACATCAAAGCTACCAAGATGCATAGGTATAAGATCAATTGGGAAAACGTGATCATTCAAGTTAACCGTACATCCAATAATTATAGTGTCAATATCAATAGTGTTTCCGTCAGCCACTTCCACGTTAAACGGTCTAGTTAAGTTTATACGTGTTCTACCAAGCATGCATTCAAAATCATATGATACGAAACTCCTATCAGCACCATAATCAAATGAAACAAATGCATAAGAGTTGTTGATCAGAAATGTACCGTTGACCACATCTTGGTTGGCTTGAGCAACCGGAGCATTCATTTGAAACGCTCTGCCACGTGCCACCCGTTGATTGTTTCCTGTCAGTCTTGGGCATTGATTTCTGAAGTGACCCACTTCACCACACTCATAACAGGCTCTTACCTGTGCAGTAGGTACCTGGCGGATGGGTACAGCTTGAATTGGTGGTACATGTGGACCAGGCAGTGCAAGCGGTGCATGTTGCATCCTTTGTGCTTGCGGTGCACTCCGACATACGTTTGAAAAGTGACCATACTTGCCGCAGTTGTTGCAGACGCGACATGGCAAGTTAGGTGCGTGATGATACCGGCAGGTATTACATTGGGGAGTGCCCCCAACAAAATTCCTGGCAGTGGTGTTGTTTGAAGATTGCTGCGCAGACTTAGCAGCAGGAGTAGTGACCACGAAGTTCCTGGTCTTTCTCTTCTTGTTGCTGCTTCTGGATGAGCTGCCTTGTGCAGTTTTGACTTTAGTTGATGTCTCTTTTACAGTTGTTTTGGTGTCAGTCTTCTTGAATCCCTTTCTTGTGAGTGTTCCAGCCCTTCCATGATTATCAGTCAGTGTTGCAGATAAGCGAATTGCAGCCTCTAGTGTGGTAGGGTTGCTACCATAGACTGTATCCTGAATCTGCATAGGCAGACCGCCTATGTATTTCTCGATTGCTCTCTCCAATGGTGTTACCAGATGAGGCACTAGCAGACTATACTCATAAAAACGAGTATTGTAGATAACATTCTCCCCGCTATCTTGTTTGAGTTCCCAGAACTCAGCCTCCAGTTTCCTCATCTCACTGTGAGAATAGAATTCAGTGATCATCAGGTTCTTGACCTCAGTCCAAGTCAGTGCTAGGGCAGCATCAACTCCCCTAGTTCGCTTCTCGCCATTCCACCAAGTTAGTGCTCTCTTTTGGAAAACACTGGTGGCATAGCACACGTTTAGATTTTCAGGGCAATCACAGTTGATGAAGGTGTTCTCCATGCTCTCAAACCACTGCAGTAGACCGGTGGTAGTTTCAGAACCCACAAACTTTAGTGGATTACAGGAGTTGAAGTGTTTGAATGTGCAAGTTGGTGGGTATGCACCACCTCTGTTCTGAGTGAGAGATTGATTGGCTTGAGTCAGTTGATTCATTAATCCAGAAATAAGGTTTGCAAACTCTTGTATGCCGGAGTTGGCATTACCGTTAGCATCCTCAGTGTTCGTATCATCTCCGTTGTGTCGTCGTGGCGGCATGTTTCTGAGGAAATTAGAAACATGTTACTAACGTTTACAACGTAAGTCATACAAACAAGGGTTAAATAAGTTCATTTCCACAGTTAGGATTACATATAGGAACTATATTTCTCTCCTATCTGCCTTTAACCCATAATAATATATTAATTTCCTAATATTATACTAACGCATCCTAGTTGGTCGTATATAATATTAACTAAATATTCCTAAGTTCCATACATTCCCCACCCTATACCAACATTGACCACTTCCCGATGCAATGCAACAAGCTTATATATAGGGCATATGCAGAGGTAGATCGCAACCTCCCCTACACCGTCCCATCACCGTTGCATTACACCACGAATATGCCCTTGTTAGAATTTAGGGTGTATCATGCATCTTACCATAATCTCACTTCACAACCATTATCCTATGTAGGATAATTTCGAGTGAAGTGGTCTCTAGTTCCCTTGGACAATTAGGTTCGCCTAATGTCTAAGTTCACCTGACATGTAGGTTCGCCAATTTCTAAGTTCACCTAATGTCTAAGTTCACCTGACATTAAAGTTCCCCTATTGTCTAAGTTCACTAAAATTTCGTACCAAATCTCAATATTCATAATTATCAATGAGGGTTCATATCACCACTGAGTGCTCTTATTGACACTAAGTGTTCATATCCTCCTTTTAATTTATTTTCATCAAGTGTCCATACCATCACTAAGTGTTAGTATCATCACTATGCGTTTATATTATTACCAAGTGTCTATATCATCATCCAAGTCATCAGTTTATCACCAAGTGTTTATATTGTTCGTTGATCCTATGCACCCCACGTGTCCAATAAGTGTGTCTGTTAATGAGTTTATAGGTGTTCATCAAATGTGATTATCCAAAGTGTCAATCCAAACCAACCATAACCAACATACCATCAACAATCCATCAATCACATCCTTACAACAATTCCTAGTAACATCCTAATAATATCCTAAGTTCCTGACACTGACAGACCCCCGATATACTACAAATGGTATATGTATAGGGCATATGCAAGGGTAGATCGCAACCTCCCTTACACCGTCCCACCACCTTTGTAGTATACCATGAGTGTGTCCTTGTCTGGATATCAAAAGATCTAACAGATAATTCCTAAGACATATAAATTCCTAAGCAGTAATTTCTTAAGAAATCAATTTCCCAAACGGTAGTTCCCTTATTCCTCAATACTGGCATCCACCCGATGTACTGTAAATGGTATATATATATATGGGATATGATAAGGGTCGGTCGCAACCACCCAAACCACCGTCCCACCACCTTTACAATACACCACGAGTCTGTCCTTATCGAGTCATTAGGGCACAAGTAAGCAAGAAATCAGCAATTTACATATGCATTTTAGATATATAATCAGGAGTTTAATTAACATGTAGTAAACACATAAGCATTAAATCCTGAATATACTAAGCATTTTAGATACTAACTAAGGTATCCTACGGTTATAGACTAGGTCAACCATTTCTAGTAACCTAATTCCCTATAACCCAGGCTCTGATACCAATCTGTAACACCCCGACCGATGGCGGAAACGTCGGAATGCCACGAGGGATGTGTAGAATGTTCATAAGCTCGTGGGCATCTAAATTTAAATCATCACATAACAGTTAATCAACCAAATTAATTACACAAAAATCATGTTCATCATTAATTAGTTACATCAATTACACAAAAGAGATTTAGCTATGTAACTAAATTCTAATAGCCAGAAATTCAGTTATTTAGCTAAGTCCAAGATTCCTATGTGATGATGTCCAAAAGTGTGAGTTCATCTTCCTCAACCTACTTAGCTTCATTACCTCAAACATTTAAGAAAATCAAGTGTCAACTACGAAGTAGTTGGTGAGTAATCATAAGTTTTTATACTTAAAAGTGTTTTATAAAATGAGTATAAAAGTTTATGTTTAAAAAGGTTTTATAAAAAGTTTAGATAAAATGAGTATAAAAGCTTACGGTTTTTCTGAGAAAATCCAGACGAGTACCTGCGTGAAAATCCAAAACATATCCCAACACAACAATCAAACACGTAAACCAACACATAGTCACATATCTCATATAATCATAGACAATCATAGATAATCAACCACATAACCATTCAACAAATCTCAAACAATCAATATTCTCAATTAGTATATGTGACAATACATGGAGTTAATGTGATTAACATAAGTTAATGACATGATCCATGGAGTGGAAGCAACCCACGTGACAATACATGAAATTAATGAAATTAACCGAAGTCAAAGGCAATGATTCATGGAGTTGTGATAATCCAAGTGGCAATACGTGTAATCTTTGCGATGACTGAAGTCAAAAACAATGTCACACAGAATTATAATAATGAGTGATAGTCCATAAACAATGATAATCCCATATTGTGAATATCATATTTGATAAACATGTATCACCCATGTGTTATCAAAATAATATTAAAAATTGGTATTCATGTTTCACCTCCGAGTTTAAAACAAAACAGTTTAAAATGAGGTTATGAGAACTCACCTGAGTCCTGATATACGGTGTTCTTGTAGTATGCGCGCTCACGTAAGTGACCCAAATCAATCGATCTGTAATTAATGTGATTTTCATGTTCATAAGCATAAGTGTTTCCTACTCAATTAGTGCCCATATAGGTTTACTTTAAACTCATTAATATTTCATTAACTTAGTCTATTTAAACCAACTTAAAATGAATTATTTAAGATTTTTTGATCATTCATCATAATAACATACTTTAAACTTAGTAGTTTAAACTGTTCGATGATGATAACTAACTTGTGCTTTCGTATATGTATTCCCATAAACACGTATGCAATAAAATATTATCTTTTATCATTGCACATTTCCATACACACATGCATAATTATTCGATCCCACCACCTTTATCTAAAGTTATAAAATTCCTTGTGTCTATAAGAAAATTATAGTTAAACTTTTCTCATAAAAATATAGGTTTAAACAACACATCCAATATCCATATAATTCTATAAAATCTTTAAAGACAACTTAGGTTAGTGTGATAAAAGGTGGCAACCCCAAACTTTTCATGCATGCATGTATTTATTTCCTTCCCATGATCCTTTTCTATAAAAATTCTTCATTATTTAAATTCCATAATATGAATCTCATTCTATTACTACAAAGGTGGTCACCAATTTATATCCATACATGAACACACACCATTTTGTTGATCCTTAATTACCCTTAACCCATTGTTTTTGTTCACATAGATTTAATCATTTAATTAGCCCATAGGCAGGGAACCTTTTGGCAAAGGCCATAGGTTCGGTAAAATGGAGTATAGGTTCGACCAAGCATCCCGTCCCCACAGCTAGGGTTCGTTCAAGGCACAAGGTTCGGCCCATGAGATGATCAGTGAACCGAGGGTTCGGCTAGTTGTTAAGGTTCGTGGGTTTAGGAGCAACAGGGTTCATCTGAGAGGAAATAGTTCGTGAGGTCTAGGGTTCGCTGGTTACCATAACAGGTTCGGCAAGTTGCTTGGCCAATTGGTTCGTTCCATGGTTCGCCTAGCGCTGAGATCCGGCTGAACAAAGGATTGGCCAAGGTTCACCCCTAGTGGGTTCGGGTGCATAAGGGTTTTCAGGGTAGGGTTCGCCCGACACCAAGGTTCGTGAGCCTTGCAAGGTTCGCCTGGGTCAGGATGGTCCTAGGTTCGGTCCAGTGAGGTTCGCCCCTTCACGAAAGGTTCGGCCCCCTTGCACCTTTCCCGCCCATGCAGGTTCGGCTACCTTGATTGCAGGGTTCGGCGGCCTGTGCTGTCGCGAACTAAACAGCCCCATCATGCGTATCCTTGTAATTGCAGGTTTAAGGTCATCTATGGCTTCCCATGTCTCAACCATAACTCGATTTAAACAATAAACAAAGTCCTAATCTCGATCCCACGTTTTAAACACAAACACATCAATTTTGTAACAAAACCGAAAAGTAAACTTAAAATTTACCTGAATTCGTTGGCCTAATTCGGGATTTCTTCGTATCTTCTTGTTCCCCTCGATCACACGAACACGTAGTCGCCAAGATCTTGTGATTCCGTTCAAAAACGAAGAAGTTATGGTAGAGAGAAGTTAGAGAGATAAAGTGGTGACGGGTTTGGTGCTTTAGAGAGAGAGTAAAAGTGTGAGAAGTGAGAAAGAAGAAAGAAACTTTCTTTCTTTTATCGCGTATAGTCCCCACGTGCTCGGTCTCATTTTTATCGCGATAACTCGTATTAAATGTTCGGTTTTTAACGTAAAATATATTCAAAGCATAAAATATTTAAATAAATAAGTTTTCGTTTTAAATCAATGATTTCAAATAATTTATTTTGTAAAACGATGCCGTTCCATTTACTAAATTAATTATTTAAATAAATAATTTATTCGATTTTGTTTTAGGTCGTGATTCCTAATAAACGTTTTCATTTATTTATTTATTTATTTATTTATTATTAATTTAATATCGTTAGATATTATTTAATTATCTCGTCGAAACGCGTTACTTACGTACATATTCGTAAAGATCGTCACCTTTGTGAATCCAACGCTCGTATCGTATTTCGATTTGATTTACAATTTATGGAATATCATTTCAGAATATTATTCTTAATAATTATATTCGTGCGAATCGTCACCAACGCGAATACATTATTAAGTTAATATCTCTGAATTAATATTCGTGTTTAAATCGTGTTCGTTACCTCACCATCGCATAATTGTTCTTATTTAAACTTCCATTATTTTATTAACTTTAATATAATCATAATTCTCAATCCAAAACCTAGTAAACCAAGTCACAGACACATCCGTGATAGACCGAAATATGCATATGTATAGGGCATATGCAGAGGTAGATCGCAACCTCCCCTACACCATCCCACCTCTATTTCGATAAACCATGACCACGTGTCCTTGACTATGTTTAGCAACCAAACCATAACAAATTTCTAATTCCTTTCATTCCAAACCACAATCCAAAATTATCAGAATTCATCTGCGATAAACTCTCTGGTTCTGTTTAGTTGGGTTACAACTCAACTTCCCATTGTTTACGTGTATAATAATATTTTCTAAATATGTATACCAATAACAGTGATAATCATCAAATCATGCATCAAGTAATTCATTATTATTAATAATTATTATATCAGATCGTAACAGTACAATCGTACAGATGTACGGACAACCTGAAATACAGTGATGTTACACAGCACGATGCAGCTAGGTGTCCAACACTGTCTACGTTGAATGAATTATGCGATGAATCGTCCAAGTGGGAGTTTGTTGGATATATTATGTCCGATCATCGATAATATCAACGTTGTTATTGAGGTACGATCCAAAGAGTTACACTTTGGAAGATAGTAATGTGATTATGTCTAAAATTTGTTTTAGACATATTCGATTTCACGAATTATATAAAGTGGTGTGTTATTTTTATTAGTGAAATAATAATAATATTGGAGAAATTAATTATTGCGATAATTAATTATAATTAAATTGAGAAAGTTTAAATTAGTTAAACTTTAGACATTTAATTAAATGTTACTAACTAGTTGCTAGTTAGTAATATGGAGAGTAGTAATTAAATGGTTTAATTACTAAAATAGTTTAATTAAATTAAAAGAGTTTAATTTAAATTAATTGTGAAAAACAAAAGGGTGGGAATTTCAATTTTGAATTGGTAATTCTAAGATCCTAAAATTGTGGATCATAGGTTGACTATTAAACCTAGATCTAACCTCCACATTTTTGGATCATAATTTCTTCCACTCTCTCTCTCTACCTCACGGCCACCATCCCCTCTCCTCTAGGGTTTTGACCAACCACCACTAGCCACCATAGCCATAGCCGAACCACCACAGTTAGGTTTTGGAGCACGCGGTTGTTGAGGTGATACACGATAAAGATTGTGGTTCGTGATTCAAGTCATCTAGCGAGACTAATATCGAATGCAAAGTGTGTTTTTGGAAGTTTTTTATTGAGGTCAATTGTAAACATCCTATGGTTGTTATTAGTTTATTCGTATGTAATTGGATTCCTGGTTTTAGGAATTTTGTTTATGAAACAAAATGTGTAATCTAATCACTTCCGCTATCGTAAAATCTGTTTTTATAATTAATATGATTAATTAAAACTTAAAAATGGTTACTACAATTCCCAACATCACTATGCCTCGTTATACATTAACCATCAAAGCTTACATATGATAATTTAGAAATCCTCCTTTTCTGTTAGTGATAAGATTTTATAAAAAATATAATTTGGAAATCTTTCTTTTCTATTAGTGATAAGATTTTATTTAAAAAAAAGAAAAGAAATGAAAACCTAGATTGTACTTGAACCCGGTTTAAAAAAAAAACTAATTTTGTTTTCTTCTACACAACTCTTGGCCGTCTAACATCACCATCAAAATTCATAAACATCAACAATCCAACACCAATCTAGGCTCAAGCCAAACTCATACATTCTCAAATATGTGGAAGAAAAAATTAAATAGCCCAAACCTCAAGCCTGATCTGCTTACATAGTTACATACACTACAAGAATGCAAATGTATAGCGAAGACAAACGTCGTTGCAATAGGATGCTAAGATAGTCGCAATAGCCTATAGCGACGACTAGTCGTCGCTGGGCCGTCGTCCCTATTGTTTCGTCGTTGTTGCCGGGACAAGTCGTCGCTATTGTAGTCTTTGCAATAGGATGCTCTATAGCGACTACTGGTCGGCGCAATAGACTCTATTTATTTATTTTTTTTTGTTTTTTTAAACTTAAATTCAGTTTTTTAATTTAAAAAAATTAATAATAATTTTTATTAAAATATTATTTTTTAATGAAATTCCTTACAACCTATAGCGACGTCGCTATAGGTCAATAACAAATTTTTTTTTCCTAGATTTAAACATGCTTTATAAATATCAAATTGAACCTGTTTCTAAACCTGCCGTAAAAATAGAATCAATCCTAAATGTTCAAATTACTAAAAACACAATTGTCCACAATGCGCACATGTGCAAACCATTTTAACACTACACATTCAAATCCAAATTCAACCACAAACACAAGATAATTCAATCCAAAGACACAAACAATGTAGTTTTAAACCAAGTGAAATCCTATTGACTCTCATGCTCATCATCATCATCTTCTTCTTCAAAGGTTGGTTTGTAGGTGTTTTCGAAGGGATTTTCAAAAGCTTTTTGGCGTGACATCAGCTCGTTTATCTTTTGTTGCATCCGTATGTTAATTTCTTACTGTTCTTGCCAACGAGCATTTGCTTGTCGTAATTTGTCATGCAAATCTTGATTGGGTGACGTATACGACATAATTGGAGCAACAACCGGGGTTACACTTTTCACCGTTTGGCCAACACCCCGAATGTGACCACGCCTTTGTCCCAACGACCTTTCAAGTATTTCAACCTCATTAATTGGTGTATCATCGCCACCCGAGCTTGACATGGACTTGTTCTTCTCGTCCATAATTTTACCCTACATTTAATCATTTGAACGTGTCAAAGACATATTACTCAAACCAAAAGCTCTTAACGGGTCAAAATAAACAAACATACTCATATACACTTAAAACATGCAATTGCAACTACAAACGGGTAAAAATTTACCAAACATACACATATACACTTACAACATACAATTACAACTATAAACGGGTCAAAATTTACCAAACATACTCATATACCTTTAAAACATGCAATTGCAACTACAAATGGGTCAAAATTTACCAAACATAGTCATATACACTTACAACATACAATTACAACTCCAAATGGGTCAAAATTTACCAAACATATGCATATACACTTAAAACATGCAATTGCAACTTCAAACGGGTCAAAATTTACCAAACATACGCATATGTACTTACAACATACAATTACAACTCTAAACATGTCAAAATTTACCAAACATACTCTTATACCTTTAAAACATGCAATTGCAACTACAAACGGGTCATAATTTACCAAACATACGCATATACACTTACAACATACAATTACAACTCCAAATGGGTCAAAATTTACCAAACATATGCATATACACTTAAAACATGAAATTGCAAGTACAAACGGGTCAAAATTTACCAAACATACGCATATACACTTACAACATACAATTACAACTCTAAACATGTCAAAATTTACCAAACATACTCATATACCTTTAAAACATGCAATTGCAACTACAAACGGGTCAAAATTTACCAAACATACGCATATACACTTACAACATACAATTACAACTCCAAATGGGTCAAAATTTACCAAACATATGCATATACACTTAAAACATGCAATTGCAACTACAAACGGGTAAAAATTTACCAAACATACGCATATATACTTACAACAAACAATTACAACTCTAAACAGGTCGAAATTTACCAAACATACTCATATACCTTTAAAACATGCAATTGCAACTACAAACGGGTCAAAATTTACCAAACATACGCATATACACTTACAACATACAATTACAACTCCAAATGGGTCAAAATTTACCAAACATATGCTTATACACTTAAAACATGCAATTGCAACTGCAAACGGGTCAAAATTAACTAAACATACTTATATACACTTACAACATACAATTACAACTCCAAACTGGTCAAAATTTACCAAACATACTCATATACCTTTAAAACATGCAATTGCAACTACAAATTGGTCATAATAGCCTAAACTCACATACAAAGACATATGACACAAAACCAAAGTTCCTAACGTGTCAAAATTAACCAAACATACTTATATGAGTCATTATAACCTAAACTCATGTACAAAGACATTACACAAGACATGCACTTACCCAATGAGTTTCTATCAGCTTATTGTACCAACCTGAGCTTCCCTTACAATGCATCTCCCTCTAACCTTCAACATGTTTTGCAACCCCGGTTTCTTGGACCTTACAAACAATTAAAATATTATATTAATGAAATTTTAAATATATATTTACACATATAATGAAAATGTTAAGATTTTACTTCAGTGTATCGTCTTTGTGCATAAGACTGCGTCCCATGATAACTCTGATAGAGTTGTTTTGAATGATTTGCTGAGTTTGCTTGAGACCATTTCTGGTATGTGGGAGTTGTAAATAACTCTTCAATACCTCGAACCCAAGCATCTGGGTTCATGCCCTCTGGTGGTTTTGTCTTTGCTCTTTCAGTGTTATCGTAACCTCCAACTTTGTCAAAATGTTTTTAAGCTTTGTCTTTCGATCCTTATAACGGTTTGCACAATCCGATTGGATCCCTTGCTTAATTCCTTCCCAGTACTTAGTGTTGTGATATCGTTGAAGATCAAAGTACTGCTACAAAAAGAAAAGATGTAATTACAAAGCAACAAAAACTTAGAAACTTTAATATAAAAGTTAAAATGTATACTTACATGTAGTGTGGTAAGGATGAACTTTTGGATCTCACCAGGGATTCTTGCTAACTTCGGTAGTGAAACGGGGCATGCCTATCAACCTCGTTTGAAACCAATCTCACAAACAATTGGTAGTTCTCTCCAACAGCCCTAAATTGGTTGGAGGAGTAGTCAAATTCTAACGGAAGTGGCCTGCTTCCATTTTTTTGAAACTTGTCATACAAGTTTAAGTTTTTTCCGTGAGAACGTTTTTTTGCGGGTTTTGCTACGTCCATTTAATCAAAAAGTTAGCAACTACAACTTACAAGATTCGCAATCAACATAATAAAACATATAAATACTACAACTTACAAGATTCACAATCAACATAATAAAACATATAAATACTATAACTTACAAGATTCACAACGAGTTCGCAAATTATATGGAGGACCTTAAGGAGGTTCATTTCCCCCGTCTCCACCATGTGATCGTGCTACATCTGCCATTCCTTCATTGAAAAATTAATAAACATAATCTTAATTCTTAACAAGTTAAAATAAGCAATATAATATGTAGCAATTATATTATATAACACAACATATAATAAATGTTAACATGTATATTTAAAAATAAATATGCAATAAACATACATTTATTTGGAATCATCACTACAATATTGGGTGTCTTCAATATCATCATCTTCATTGTCAACATCGTCATTTATTTTCATCTTCCTCATTTGAAAAGTAAGCATTTTCATCTTCCTCTTCATCATCATCATCATCATCATCGATAAGAATTTCATAACGCATACTTTTCTCTGAAACCGTTCTCATGGGTAAAAAGCCTAAGTCGACAACTAAGTTACACTCAAAAGATTCATTGTCTCTTAAGTCATCATCGACAACCAAGTTATAATTAGATGATTGAGTGTCATATAAGATATCTATTTCATTAAAAACACTCATACTTGGATGATCCCAAAGTTTTCGATGGTGTACGTCTTCAACAACTCTCCAATTACTGGTGGTTCGAGAAGGATCTTAGAAATAAAACACTTGCTTAGCTTGTGTAGCTAAAATATATTGTTCGTTAACAAACCATTCACGGCTAACATCGATCACAGTAATATTGTTCTTCTTAATTAACCGTTTACCCGATGTGTTGAACCATTTACAACGAAATAATACAACCGAGTAACCATGTAAATACTTCATCTCTATGCTCTCCTCTAATTGACCATAGAATGGAGTTTTATCTTCTCCTATTGTAATAACACCACTATTCTCAGTAGTGTGTCGAACATCACGATTGTGTACCACAAATCTCACACGATTAACTATGCAAGCAGTGTACAAATATGCATTCAACGGACCATGTGATAGTGCCTTTAATTCGTCAGATGAAGATATAAACGAAGATGTATTTGATTTATATCTAAACCAAGAAGAAAATTCTGTGTTTACATCACGTTCAAGGAAATTCGGATTCAAATTCCCTGGATTAATAGAAAAAACTTCAATTAGTTTATAAATATGTCTTAAATGAATAATTAAACTAAAAATAAAAAACTTACAATTTGTGGTCTTTAATTTCATCACAGTTGTTCATTACAAACCATTCCAATGATTTTCTAGTCTCTTCAGAAAGTGATATAATTTTCTTGTTTGAAATTGGTCGACATTGTGATGAAAATACATGTAACCTCCTTTTAGGAATGCCGTCATCTGCATTTCTATCTGGACGGTTGAATTTGGTTTTCATACCCTCAAGATACATGGAACAAAATGTTAATGCTTCATCTGCAACATAACCCTCTGCTATTGAGCCTTCAGGCCTTGCTTTCTTTCTAACATAAGCTTTAAGCTTCTTCATGTATCTTTCAAACGGATACATCCATCGCATATACACAGGTCCACCAAGAATAGCTTCTTCAGGCAAATAAAGAACTAAATGAACCATTATGTCAAAAAATGTCGGAGGATATATTAACTCCAAATTACATAATATTTTGATCACTTCCTTGTTTGCTTTCTCCATATCTTTCATATCTAATGATCGAGCACAAAGTTTTTGAAATAACGTGCAAAGGTCAACAATTGTTATTGGAACATTCGCGGCCAAATATCCTTGAACACCAATTGGTAACAATCGTTGCATCAAGATGTGATAATCATGTGACTTTAAACCGATTATGTTAGAATAATTAGACACCTTATTTTTAAAATTTGAACCAAAACCATCATGTAGTCTCACTCCTTTAATAAACTTACAAAAATGTACTTGATCAGTGGGTGTGAAAGAGTAAGGTGCATGTGGCTGATAAACTTTGTTGTTATTCCTTGTTAGCCATAAGGTTTTTCGAATACCCATATTTTCCAAGTCTTGTCTTGCTTTAGGTGTGTCTTTGGATTTTTCATTCATTAAAAAAGTACCTAACAAGCTCTCACACACATTTTTCTCAACATGCATAACGTCAATATTGTGTCTTAAAAGAAGATAAGACAAATAATCTAACTCAAAAAAGATACTTTTTTTTTGTCCAATTGAACTCAGACGTGGCACGTTTTCTTTTCACACCTCCGTGACTTGGATGTTTTCCTGGTACACGATTGAGAAGACTTTGTAATTATTTAAACATTATTATGTTAGTCAATGGCTTTGGAAGATCTCTGGTCTCTTTTTTGCCATTAAACAACAAACTGTCCCTTCATTTATGATTCTTAGTTAAGAATCGTCTGTGACCAATAAAAACTATTTTATTGGTTACAGGACACGAGGGTGTATCAACGTTACAAGTAGGACATGCTTTATAACCTTGACCACTCCATCCGGACAAGCTACAACGAGCAGGATAATCGTTTATTGTCCATAATAATGTTGCACGCATCGTGAATACAGTTTTGGTTGATGCATCTCTCATGTGAACTCCTTCAATCCACAATGTTTTCAACTCATCCACCAAAGGCCTTAGAAAAACATCAATGTCTTTACCAGGAGATTTAGAAACTGGAATTAGCAATGTTAACATGAAAGAGGACTCTTTCATATATAACCAAGGTGGTGTATTATAAGTTGTCAACACCACTGGCCACATACTATAAGTCTGACTCATGTTACCAAAAGGGTTAAAGCCATTAGTAGCCAAGCCCAATCGAACATTTCTGGGTTCTTTGGCAAAATTGGGATATTTCTTATCAAATTCTTGTCATGCTTTACCGTCAACCGGATGTGATGTCATTTCATATCTTTTGCCGTGAATCGAGAGCTATACTTTCGTCGAAGACGAGAAGTTAAAGGAAAGTAACGCAACACTTTTTGTGATACCTTCTTCCCCTTTGTATTCTTATCAACCATTCTACTTTCATTACAAATATGACACATTTGCATAAGAGCATTCTCTTTCCAAAACAGAACACAATCATTGTGACAAGCATGAATAGATTGATATCCTAACCCAATCTTTCTCAACTTCTTCTTAGCTTCATAATGTAATGATGGAATTTGATTTTCTTTTGGAAATGCAGCTCTTAAAAGCTCTAAAAGTTGATCAAATGAACTATTTGTCCATTTGTTAATCACTTTAATGTGCATTAATTTTGCAAGAAAATTTAAAGAAGACATCCAAGTACAAGTAGGATATAACTCTGTATTAAGCTTCTTAAACAATGCGTCAAATTCTGGATCTAAGCCACCTTCATATTCATCTACATCATCGTCATTTGTATTATGTTCTACCATAACATCATCAATTGCATCAAACATTTCATTGTTTGTTACAGAAGTGTGTGTGTTTGAAGCCAATAGATTTTCTATCTCTGTAGCGTTAGGATACTTCTCATCATGATAAACCCATGGTGTATATGACTGTTGAAACCCCCAGTCATGTATGTGGGCATAAACCGTACTCAAATTCTGAAGTGACCTATTTGAATTGGCACAACCTTTACATGGGCAATACGTTTTACCTTCACTATTGACATGATTTTTGGCAATCTCCGTGAAGTTATTAAGACCGTTTAAGAAATCCAAAGATCTCTGATTTCGCAAGTTAATCCAATTTTTATCAATTTTCATAGCTATATATAAATAAAACAATTAAATAATAACACATATGCATATAGCATTCAAATACAAATGCAAGTACAAGTACAAAAATTATGATAAACCATATCAAACCTTATCTATGATGTAAAGGAGTTCTCAAAGGTGGTGGATCCTAACCCACTTTTTGAATATTCTATCTCATATGTATACACTTCAACGAGTTAAATATCAAGAAAAGCCGGCAGCATTTCGTTTTAACTCCCTATGTTTTAGGGAGTTAAGGTGGATTGCTGTCGGTTTTTCTTGATTTTTAACTCGTTAAAGTGTATACATATCCTAAATGAGATAGAATATTCAAAAAGCAGTCTCAAAACAGGGACAATCCAACATTTAGCTCTATTAGATAAATGTTGGATGGGCATGTTCTAATGGTTATTCATAGTTAAACATGCATATTTAAAAACAAATTCAAACATAGCATACATATACATAGCATGCATAAATTTCATATAAATCATCTCAACATAACATAAATCGATACAAATGAAGCTATTATATTAAATACACAAATAAAAGCTAAAAAGTCATGTTACATACCTTTTCAAGATCTTGAATATAAACTTTTCTTCAACCGCAATAATGCCCTAATTTACAATAAAATACAACAAAATCAAATAAATATATACAACTACATAAAGATTACATAATGAAACATAAGCATATACATATGACATACAATTAGTGTAGTTAAAGTTAAAAACATACACATTACAATTAATGTAGATAAAGTTACACATACACACTTTTATAATTAACAAATCACATACATATACATAATCAAATAGAGAATTACACATACAAACTTTTATAATTAAAACATAAAAAAAACATACATAATCAAACATACACTTGCACATTACAAATGTACATGAACTTGTAATAATACATATAAATAGAAATACAACATACAATACAAACAATATTTATAGACATACACATACAAATTTACGTGTACATACACATTACACATACACATACACATACACATACGGACTTGTTATAATACATCTAAATGAAATACACCAAATCAATATTCAATAAAAACAATATTTATACACTTACACATACAAATACTAATTACACATTCACCTACACATACACAACACTCATGTACATACAAAAACACATATACATACAAAATTACACAAACATATGAACATACACATATACCTACGGCCAAATACAAAATAAACACAAACATTACATCACACATACAAACCAATATAGATTCATACAAACCAAAAACCATCCATACGAACCAATCTCAAAATATACCAAAAAAACACTAAAAATTGCAAAAAAAAAAAAACATATGATAGTTAAATAAACATCCCAAATGATTAATAGCATAAAAAATGCTTTCAAATAGCCCAAAGATGGTGAAAATCGCCAGAAATCGTCCGGGGGGGGGGGGGAAGAAAACGAACCAGCGAGCATTCTGGGATGTCTGGGACGAAAACCCTATACATAACCCTATAGCGACGACATGTCGTTGTTATAGGTCAATAAACAAAACGGCGCCGTTTGATTTTAACGCGTTTAATTAATTAAAAAAAATATTAAAAACCTATAGCGACGACTAGTCGTCGCTATTTTTTTTATTTTTTTTTAAATTTATTTACTGATATTCAAGTATTTTGATTAAAGAAAATTAAAAAAAAAATAATTTTGGCTATAGCGACGATAAGTCGTGCCTGATTATTTTCCCTCAACCGCGAAAATATTTGGTGTTCCCGCCCAACCCTTTAGCGACGACACCTCGCCGCTATACGTGAAGTACAAAAAAGTTCAGATGAAGGCCTATAGCGACGACATGTCGTTGCTATAGCCTTCCTTGCAGGGACGGCTTTTAACGTCACTATAGGGGTCGATGCTATAGGCTTAGATTGTTGTAGTGATAGAGGTGCACAAATCGGGTTTTTTTTTGAACCAGTTCCGGTCAACAAAGTCAATACCTAGTTCCGGGTTATGACCGGTTCCGGTTCGGGTTTTGGCCGGTTCAGGTTCGGGTTTTGGCCGGGTTTAGGTGGAACCAGTTCCGGTTTTTCCGGTTTCAGTTCTAATTTGTCTGAAAAACCGGACCTGTTTGTACCCACTGGTTCGGGTATGACCGTTTCCGGTTTTGGTTTTTTTGCCCACCTCTATAGCTACATTCTCAAATAGTCAAATGAATAGAAAGGACTCTTTAGATAAGCTATATAACATATTTAATTAATGACCATCTTCTTTGTAATCTATGATGAGCAACCCTTTGTGATGAGAATGTTAAGTAAGGGAATTCTTTTTTAATGGTTTAACTTGATGTCTTTATATTTTTCAGTGTAAGGGGTTCCAACATCAAATGAGTGTGTTTTCGTGATAGGTTTGAGAATTCAATCTTCTTTCTTTTCATTTGGAGTGTCTTTTAGGACATGTCTTGTGATCACAGCAATATCACTTTACGTATACGTCACA
Organism: Mikania micrantha; assembly: GCA_009363875.1. Classification (NCBI taxonomy): domain Eukaryota; kingdom Viridiplantae; phylum Streptophyta; class Magnoliopsida; order Asterales; family Asteraceae; genus Mikania; species Mikania micrantha. The sequence goes on along the minus strand of CM018691.1, from coordinate 39,041,716 downwards.
TAAACAACTAATATCATCACCTCTTTATCACTTCACGTCATCACCACATGTGTTATCATCACCCCTCATCAAGCCTCTATCACCTCCTCTTTTTTTTTTCCCTTTCTTCTCTTTTCATGGCGTTTGGTCTAGTATAAGCCCCTTACGCCCTTGTGTAGTGGGAGGAGGGCACCAATGGGGCATTCTGGTCCCTCTCATGCCTACATCATGAGTCACTACACATGGCCTTATCCTGTTTAACAACATTTATTACATGTTATCATTACTTACTCTCTTTTTTTTTCTTTTGACCCCGATTAGATGGTTGGTCGGCGTTATTTACCAAGCTTTTTTCTCATGGACATCACATGATGCGTAAAAGCTTATTTTTTTTCCTACCAATAAGCCTTAGATTAATTGTTTTTAGAGGAAGCAACCCTACGACTTTTCAAAGCGAAGGTCATAGGTTCGAGTCTTACTTGGAACAATATATTTCAGATGAGCCAGGTTTTACCACAGTGCGTATTCGGGACGGTGAGTTTTCTTTGGAATGGTGGGCGGGCCACGTACGTCACCAGCGTTGTCTGTGTTTCACGGTCGTAGGTGTGGGTGACCTTTCGCCATTAGATTTACCCGAGTGATCGGGCTTAATGTATTCGTTGGTTGTTTAAAAAAAATGTTTTCCTTTTAATCTTGTGTTTTATAATATCTATGTCTACCACTCCTCTTGATTACAATCCTTACGCATGAGATTTTTTTCTTAATCACCTGTTTATAACTTTTTGGCAATGTTTTCAGAATCGGATCGGACGCCGAACCGAACGTCTTACTGATTACTGGCCGAGGCATTAATTGCAAGTGTATAAAATATTTGCTCCGTGGACGAGCATTTAATATAACATTATTAACTGGAAACCATTAGTATCATAGAGCATCACAATTGCCAATTGGGAACAAAATAATCGATAATCATATGCATCATAATCGGAAACCATTAGTATCATATAGTATCCCAAATAGTGTAGGTCCGAAAAGCAATTTCACGTTCGGTCCAAAATGGTGATATATCCGGAACCGACCCGTGAAACAAGTTATACCTAGAACCAACCGGCCTTTGTTCTGTCCGGTTCTCGGTTCTCGGTCTGTGATAATTACATTATTTTTTAATATTTTTTCCATCCAAAAAGCTGAATATATCCTGAGATAATTCAATTGATTCATTAGAGTTTTGATTTATTGTGGAATTGTAGTAATCGATGGTTGGATGATCTATGTATGTGTATGTACAGAATTTGAAAGGTTGCAACAAACTTTTATACCGATGGATACAAACTTTTATTTGTATGTGCTTTCATTTCTATGGGCATTTGCTTCTCTGTTTTGGTTCTTTCAAGCTTCTTCAGCTTCTCTGTTTTATTTGTATTATTATGTGCATTGCGATCCTCTCTTTTTTTTTGTCCATAGTGTTAATTTTTCAACTGAAAATTATTTTTTGGTTTAAGCATTGGTTTCGTCCCTTTGTTTCAAAAAATTAACATGTATTGTGGATCATGTAAATTTTAACCCCTTTTCAAAATGTTCAAGCTCTGTCACTGTCCATAACTCTACATTACCTTTGCTAAAACTATCATGAAAATTAGCCTCTTCATGATCCGTCTGGTTAAAATGGTTATGGATTTCGATTTTGTCATGTTAGCGATGGCTTATCTTGGGGGTTTTGTTGATATGAAAATGGCTACTGTGCTATTTTTCGTTAATTGGCAAATGCACTCCATGTGTTTGATAAATTGCGTATACGTTCATTTCATTTTGGCAGTCAAATAATTCTTTTAGTTGTTAGCTCTTTCACATTCACATTCACATTTTCTTGACTGCTTTTAATAATAAATGAAGCTTTAAACAAGTACTAAATTAATGTGTGATGAAGTATTTATAGAGTTTATGCCTTTGTTGTATGTAGCAAACCCTCATTCGCTCACTACTTATATATGCTATGTGATTTTGTTGCATCTGGTGTTGTGATCCCCACCTTACCAGTTTTTAGAAGTTTATATGTTTGTTTCTTGACAATATAAAGTTTTTTAAGAACCAATAATATTCCAAGGTTTCAACATATATAGATAGCTATTAAGCAAATATTCTTTACATGATTTTGACAATTCAATAAATAATGCAAACGTTTCAACATTTCATATATAACTTAACAATATGAAAAATGCTTACGTGGGATTTTTTTTGGTGATTTTGGTGGCACTATGCTTGAACTTTTGGTAGTAACTAGCAAGCATTTTGTGAAAAAGTAAATAAATGTTAAGTTTGTGCGCAGTAGGCACCCTGCGGAAGCAACTAATAATTCTATTATGGTAAAAGATACAAAATTGGTGAATTGAAAAAAGTTTCTTACGATCACATAAGGAGCAACCTTATATAGACTTGATAGGCACAAATTAAGCCATATAATAAGGAACAATATATGCAAAGAAAATAATAAAGAAATAAATAAAAACCATCTTTTTAGCAACGGGGTGGGATTTTTCGGTGGGGCTAGACGTGAACACCACCCCTTCCCCGGCGGCGACCAACATGAGCATTCCACGGCCCCTGCTCCCGGCTTGCTCCTCTCGTTTGTGATTGGCCAAAAAACAAAAGATTGTGGGGTCTTTAAGGTTATATAGTGGTGATGACGTGACACAGTGAAGAAAGTTTTTCAGTGAGGTGATGATGTGGCAGAAAATTTCGATGGGAAATGATTTCAGTAGGTGATGAGGATGGTCTAATGCAACACATGAATCTATTTTTGTGGGGGTTGTGATCTTGCAGGATTAATTGACCCACTGGTGTGTGTGTGTGTCTATACACACACACACACATATATATATATATATATTTATTGATGTCTATTTTGTAGTAAGAATTAGCTATCTATGTTTTGTTTTCATTTCTTTGTTGCAAATTTAGTGAGACTAGATTATGCATACCATTTGGTGAGACTTGCTTAGCAGCAAATATTTTGTTGGCTTCAAGCATCAGATCTTACGTGTGATTGGGCTGCTCTTTTTGTAGTTTCAGATTGCAAGGTATACAATAAACACAGTTTTTTATAACTTATTTTTCATATTTTTATTCAGTTTTAATTTATCTTTAATGGTCTTATAAGGGGGTCATTGTTGGAATTTTGTGTGAAAAGAAAAGGGAAAAAGAAAATACAAACCTTTCATCTACTAATTCATTTGTCATGAATTAGTTAATTAATTAAGCCATGAATTGGTTTGTTAGTGGGCATAATGGCAACCTTTGAAATGCCATGGCTACAAGTATAAATAGAAGCATTTGGCCTCTTGTTGAAGTTGCTAGTTTTTAAGATCTGTACACCACTTGAGATATACACACATAAGCTTTAAAGGTTCCAAACACAATCATATACTTTGTTGAGTTCTCAACAACCTACAACGATCGGTTCCTTGTGTGAAACACTCTTGTTTCATGTGAAGTTTCGGATTTTTGGTTAACTCCGGCAATACACACTGATTCGGCTGTTGTACCCTGGGAAATAGTCGAGTTCACCTGGGTGGCCCGAAATCTGTTTTAAGGGACCTCTGTTGAACAGAAATCCTCAGCCACCGAACTCATTTCAATTCGTTTCATCTTGTTTTCTACTTCTTCTTGTAATTTCAATTTTAGCATTTTTATATTTCTTGTATAACTTTATTTTATATTCTGTATTTATCTGAATTGTAATTCGAGTAATTGAATAATAAAAGTATTTGTTTATTCTGTGAACGGTGTTTCTACAAGCTTAAAACAGATTTTAAAAACCACCGTTCATAAGTTTGTGTTTTTAGAATTATCGGATTGCAAAACAGAAATATAAACTATTTAGTTTCGTACAAATGCTTATTTATCAATAAATTTAAAATATGTTTTTAGATTTTGTTTTTGGTAAACAAGTATTTTTTTTATTAATAGGAAAACTCAAACATTTTGTTTTGGTTTTGTAAACCATAACTGATTATTTTCTGTTTTGACAAAGTTTGGTTTTATATAATTAAATTTGTTCTTGTGTAAACCAAAAGTTTTATAAACCGTTCTGTTAACGTTTATTTAACGAACATATTCGAATTAGTTTTTTTTAACTATGAGTTTTATAAACGATAGTTATAATCGTTTATTTCTAACGAGAGTGTTAGAAAAATGTTTATGATATAAAAAAATGAAAATTATTAAGCGTTTATGTTTTAAAAAATAAATTCAATTTTGGGGTCTTTGTGTAAACCATAATTCCACATATAAGTGTCAAATTTTAGTAAAATTTGATTTTGGTTTTGTGTAAACCATATGGTTTTTTGTAAACCACAATATTCTGATAAACTAAGATCATCAAAGTTTAAGTTTTAAGTGACGGACTTGTAGTAACTGGAAGTATGGACATCGTTATCTGAGTTTCCTGTCTAAGAAAGTAATTCGCATATATCCCAATCAGCCGAGGGACCCGTCTTGCTTTCCTGGGGATTCTTGGAGAGAGTGTCTTAGCCTATTAGACCAAAACAAGTCATGCAAATGTCACATGAACTCAAATAACTTTGTTTGAGTTAAAAAGTTAAATTTTAAATTTGGTTTTGTGTAAACCTTATTTCTGAAAATCTGACTTGCTTCGTTTGCCTTTCCACTTCGTTTGCCTTTCCACTTTTGTTGGTTGTGTTTGAGAAGCAATAGTGTTTGAAAGACAAAAATTTTCCGGTTGTCACATTATCCCCTTGTTGAAAGGAATTTCGTCCCGAAATTTAATTGTTGTTGTCGACGTTCGATGTTGTCTGCTTGAAGAGATAAGGATATTTGCGCATCATCTGATCTTCACGCTCCCACGTGAATTCAGGTACGCGTTTCGAGTTCCATCGAACTTTGACAATGGGTATCTTGCTCTGTTTGAGTTGTTTGACCTCACGGTCCATGATTTCCACCGGCTCTTCCACGAACCGTAGTTGTTCATCCACCTGGATCTCATCCAGTGGAACTATAAGTGTCTCATCTGATAAACATTTCTTCAGGTTCGAGACATGAAAGACATTGTGAACTCCGTCGAGTTCGGTTGGTAAGTTGAGTTGGTATGCCACTGGACCAATCCTTTTCAGGATCTCGAAAGGTCCAATATATCGTGGATTCAGTTTGCCTCATTTACTGAAACGAATGACGCCTTTCCATGGTGAGACTTTCAGAAGGACTTTATCTCCTACCTGAAATTCCAAAGGCTTTCGGCGTTTGTCGGCATAGCTCTTTTGACGATCTCGAGCTGCTGCCATGCGGTTTCTGATTTGCACGATTTTCTCGATTGTTTCATGCACAAGTTCCGGACCAGTAAGTTGGCTGTCGCCCACTTCCGCCCAGCAAATCGGTGATCGGCATTTCCTGCCATAGAGTGCCTCAAAAGGCGCTGCTTTGATGCTGGTGTGATAACTGTTGTTGTAGGAGAACTCCACCAATGGTAGGTGAGTTTCCCAGCTGTTGCCAAAGTCTACTACGCACGCTCGTAGCATATCTTCAAGAGTTTGGATCGTGCGTTCACTCTGGCCATCAGTTTGTGGGTGGTATGCTGTACTCATATCCAATCGCGTGCCAAGTGACTTTTGCAATGATTTCCAGAAGTTAGAAGTGAATCTGGCATCTCGATCCGAAATGATAGAGATTGGCACTCCATGTCGCGAGACTACTTCTTTGACATAGATTCTGGCTAGCTTTTCCATTTTGTCGTTTTCCTTGATCGCAAGGAAATGTGCTGACTTGGTTAGTCGGTCCACAATTACCCAGATAGTGTTACATCCACTAGGTGTTCGGGGTAATTTGGTAATGAAATCCATGGAGATTTGTTCCCATTTCCACATAGGGATCTCAGGCTGTGTGAGTAATCCAGAGGGTTTCTGATACTCGATCTTGACTTTGACACTCGATCTTGACTTTGGCACAAGTCAAACAGTTGCCTACGTAAGTAGCAATGTCGGCCTTCATGTGCGGCCACCAGTAAAGTTCCTTCAGCTCGTGATACATCTTATCAGATCCAGGGTGAATGGAATACCGTGATTTGTGAGCCTCGTCCATCACAAGGTCTCGTAAGTTCCCATAATGTGGAACCCAGACGCGTTCTATGAAATATTGTAAGCCATCGGCTTTTTCCTTAAGTTGTTGTTCCATTCCCCTTAATGATTCAGCCGCTAAGTTTTCAGGTTTAAGTGCCTCCTCCTGGGCATTGCGTATCTGTTCAGGGAGGTTGGGATGGATCGTGAGCTGTGAAGCTCGTACCCTCTTGGGTTTCGACATGTTTTTCCGACTTAAGGCATCGGCCACAACGTTGGCTTTCCCCGGGTGATACTTGATAGCACACTCATAGTCGTTTAGGAGCTCGAGCCAGCGACGTTGTCGCATGTTCAGTTCTTTCTGCTCAAATATGTGTTGGAGGCTCTTGTGATCAGTGTATATCGTACACTTTGTACCATACAGGTAGTGTCTCCTGATCTTGAGTGCAAATACCACAGCTCCAAGTTCCAAGTCGTGGGTGGTGTAGTTCTTCTCGTATACTTTCAGTTGTCGCGAAGCATATGAGATCACCTTCTCTCGCTGCATCAGCACACAGCACACAGCCGAGTCCTTGTATCGAGGCATCGCAGTATACTACAAAGTCGTCTGTTCCATCAGGAAGTGATAGGATAGGTGCACTACAGAGCTTCTGCTTGAGAAGTTGGAATGCGGCTTCTTGTTTTTCAGTCCAGAGATACTTCTTGTCTTTGTGGGTGAGAGCTGTGAGTGGTTGGGCTATCTTTGAAAATCCTTCGATAAACCGTCAATAATAGCCTGGCAAGCCTAGGAATTGTCGCACCTCAGTTGGGGTCTTCGGTGCTTCCCAGTTCTTGATTGCCTCTATCCTAGATTTATCCACATGAATCCCTTGTTCATTAACCACATGCCCCAAGAATTGGACTTCTCGAATCCAGAAGTCGCACTTTGAGAGTTTAGTGTACAACTTCTCCTTTCGTAGTAGTTCAAGAGCCAATTGAAGATGCTCTTTGTGTTCTTCCTGAGTTTTGGAGTAGATGAGAATATCATCTATAAAGATAATGATAAATTTGTCCAGGTAAGGCTTGCACACTCTATTCATGAGGTCCATGAATACTGCAGGTGCATTGGTTAGCCCAAATGGCATGACCAAAAACTAGTAGTGGCCATACCGAGTGCGAAAAGCTGTTTTGGGGATATCCTCCTCTTGGAATCCTCAGCTGGTGGTATCCAGATCGCAAATCGATCTTAGAGTAGTAACTTGATCCTTGCAGTTGATCGAACAGATCGTCGATCCGAGGTAAGGGGTAACGGTTCTTGATTGTTACTTTGTTTAACTCTCGGTAGTCGATGCACATACGAAACGTGCCATCCTTTTTCTTCACAAACAAGACCGGAGCTCCCCAAGGTGAGAAGCTTGGCCTTATGAAACCTTTTTCCAGCAACTCTTGGAGTTGATTGGACAGTTCCTGCATCTCCGAAGGTGCAAGTCGATATGGTGCTCGTGCGATGGGTGCTGCTCCCGGCACAAGGTCTATGCGGAACTCCACTTGTCGAGGCGGTGGAAGTCCTGGTAGATCCTCCGGAAATACGTCGGGATAGTCGCATACGACTGGGATGTCTTCAATTATGTTCTCCTCTTCATTCTTGTCAGTGATAAGTGCCAATATGGCTGTGTATCCCTTTCGTAAGCATTTGTGAGCTTTCATGCGTGAGATGATGTTCAGAGGAGTGTCACTCCTTTCGCCCTTGATGTCTAGAGTTTCTCCGCCAGAGAGAGGTATGCGCACAACCTTGTCATGGCAAATGATTTCAACCTGGTTTTCAGACAACCAATCCATGCCCACTATGACATCAAAACTGCCTAGTGTAACTGGCATGAGGTCAATCTTAAACTTATGGTCTGCTAGCTCTAAGGTGCATTCTTTAAGAATGTGCTTGGTCACAATTAATTTACCATCAGCTAGCTCCACTGTGTATTCAACATCTAAGGGTGTTGGGGTAATGGCAAGTATCTCACTAAAATCTTTAGATATAAAGCTTTTCTCAGCCCCAGTATCAAACAATACAGAAGCATAATTATCGTTCAAGAGATACGTACCAGTTGCAAGGTTGGGATCTTTCCTGGCCTCATTTGCCCCGATCACGAAGGCTCGTCCCTTCGGACCGTTGTTGTTCCCGGTATTGTTGTTATTCTTTAGATGTGGGCAGTCCCTCTTGAAGTGCCCCGGTTTTCCACATTCGAAGCAGCCCTTCGGCGCCTCAAGTTGTTGTTGCTGTTGTGGCTGTGGGGTCTTTGCAAGCAGCTCACCCCTGCAGTCTTTGGCAAGATGCCCACCTTTGCCACAACGTTGGCATCGGATGGAACCACATTGCCCCAATACATGGTGTAAGTTGCATTTGTTGCACTTGGGGTGTTTACCTGCATAGGTTCCTGGGCTTTGGTTGGCTGGGATGGGTGGTGCATAGGCTTGAGACGAACCAAGCTTACGTTTTTGTGGTGGTGGTTGGAGATTGGAAGTCTTGTTCTGGGTTTTATCCCATTTGCGCTTGTTGTCGGTGGTTGTGGTTACAGCACCACGAGGTGGTAAGAGTCCTTGAGCAACAGCTGAATCGGTGAGCTTGTGGGTTAATCGCACAGCTTGTTGCATGGTGATGGGGTCAGCAGAGAGTACCATGCCTTGGATCTGGGGTGGCAATCCATCGATATACTTCTTTATATGCTTGAAGGGAGGGGTTGCCATTTCCGGGCACAAGTGTGCCAGCTCATACGATCGAGCAGTGTATGCCTCGACCTCGGAACCAACCATCTTATGCTTCCAAAACTCGGTTTCCAGTTTCTGCACTTCGCCACGAGGGCAGTATTCGCGGTTCAGCATCCTTTTGAAGTCATCCCAAGGTAGAGCGTTGGCTGCATCTAGCCCCAGGTTTTGAACATTGGCGTTCCACCAAGTGAGGGCAACTCCCTCAAATGTTCCAGCAGCGAACTTGACCCTGTCATCGTTCCTGCAGTTGCTCATAGCAAAGGCCGATTCTGCCTTTTCTATCCGGCGTAACAGCCCAACGGCTCCCTAAGTGCCGCTGAACGAGTGGGGTTTGCAGTCCAGAAACATCTTGAACGTGCAGAGAGGAGGGTTAGGATTTGCTCCTAAGATATGCAAAGTACGAGGTTGAGTTAAGTATCGGACAAACGTGTCGAATTGAAAACGAGTGATTGTGATACAAGGCGAGTATGAACAGATTCATCACCTTGGTTTAGTGGGGGTTGATTACGGGCAGCTTCCCGTGCAGCAAGTACCTCCTCAACCCGTTCATTGATAAGGGCTTTCAATTCAGCTTGGGTCAGGTTGATGTTTCCGCGTCCACCCGCGTTCCTGCGTCCTCCACGTCTTCCAGCCATGATCTTCATAGCGAGAATACATGTTAGTGTTTGACTAATGACTAATGTAGTGTGTGTGGTAGGCATTGTAAAGAAATACGTAGAGCTATCGGCTCCTGCCCATCATGTGCAGTCACATACGGTGTTGGTGGTGATATCATACAGTAAGTGTGTATACTAAATGTGGGTCAGATCACGTATGCAAGTATCGCAATACTAAGAACTAAGTGTCGTGTGGAGACTAGTGGTTATAGACTAAGTTCACAAAATGCAAACCTAATTCGCAATAACCGGAGGCTCTGATACCAATCTGTCGCACCCCAAGAAATCATGTCCCTTCCTGGGGCGCGACGCGACTGGTTTGGCAGGATCGCAGTCTCCGGTCACACAACATGCGAGACCTATATGTCTGATTTCGTACGTACATCCAATAATTTGGATAAAACAGTTTAGTAGTGTCAGAGTTGCGGAAGTAAAGTGTAAGTTAACAAAGCAGTTTAATCATTCATAATTGCGGAAACGTTAATTTAAAATGGTTTTCAAATTGATAAGTAACAATAGTTGCGGAAGCGATTTAAGTTGTTTAACAATACATAATGAAACAAAATGATAATTGTTCTCAAATCATAAGACAATGATGATGATGCATGGGACTCCATCCTAGCATCCTATCCTCAACTGCGTGCCTTAGTTTCCTGAGAAAACATGCGAGTAAAAGGTCAACCCAAAGGTTGGTGAGAGCACAGGTTTATCATAAGCAGTAAACATCCAATGTTTAAAGTAAGAGTTGTTATCTATGTGTCATTACAATGCAGTATCGATTGATAGCTAGTCAATACAGTTATATTATATGCGGGGTCGTACCGAAGCTGACAGTTGTGCCTCCCGCCATGTCCATCACAAGACAATGGCAAAGTGTTGGTCAATGTTGCACCCATTCCGACCTACAGTCGGGTTGGCCTCCCAGGCGCGATGGGTGGGGCTTGTCGGGCCCAAATAATACTATTCAAGATTACCACGCTAGGCGCTACGCGCTACTAACGGTCCGTGGAGTATCGTGAGGACTTTTAGTTGTGATGTGGTCCACACATATACATATAGTGATAAAGCATGTCCATACATAAATGAAGTGAGTTGTTTTTCCAAAATAGTTTATCATGCAATGTTTTCTCCCCCAAAGGTAGAAAAAGTAAAAAGGGGCCGTGAACTCACCTGTTAAGTAGTTCCGGTGTGATTGTGGGTTCGCGTCTGCGAAAGCTAGCAATCCTGCTAGTAGGCACCTATAACCATATAGGAGTGAGTATGTGTTCTGTGTTGTGTTGTATCCCATACAACTCCAAGTTTCGGTGTGCTCAACCGAGTGCATGTGTTAACTAGTGAGACTCGACGAATCGTTGGTGACACGATTGTTGTGTTTATGTACCTTGATGCACATAAGACACCAAACTGCATCCTATGACTCTAATCACTTAAGTTACCATTTTTAGAAAGCTCCAATTTAGGAAAATGTGGTTATGAAATTTCATTTCATAAAACTAATAATTCTAGTATGTTTGTAAAACACGTTTATACACTTAAAACACATCGTTTGCGCATAAATCACCATTTATGCCGTTTTGCCTGAATAAAGTTTCCTAAAATAATAAGTACTTGTTTAAAAGCTCGTTTTCACAAATCAAGGTTTCCAATTATGTTAGAAATCATTTTTAAACATATTTCAAGAATCAAAGTTCATCAAATATTTCAAAAACATCAAAAGCCCTCTTTTGCTTTCTAAAAGTTTCCATTTTTAGTAAGTTTCTATAAAATCATGATTTTGACAAAATCAAATATCTCAATGTGTTTCTAATCACTCCAATATACATTTAACAACATCTAGACATGTCTAACATGTCTAGATCATCACAAATCCAATACTTGCACACAAAAGTTTCCTTTTATGGCAAGTTTGTCCAAATCATCATCAAATCGAATCTAGCTTAACCAAAACTCAATCCTAACATTTCTAAGCACCAAAATCAGTAAATCTATAACATCTATTCAACAAATCACCAACAAAATCGTGCACAATGGTCACATGGAGTTGCATGTGGGTTTTCACCCATTGCATGTGCGATCTAATTATAAGAAATCATGTAAAACTACCTTAGAATGCAAACTCCAGTGAAATCAGTGGCTGGTGATGCAACTTTAATGGTTGGTGGTCGTTCATAGCTTCTTTGCTCCTTCTCCAAGCTCCAAGCACTCCAAATCACCAAGGAGAATGAGGGAATGGTTTAGGATTGGCTTACCAGGGGTTAAGGGAAGTTTAGCAGAGAGTTTGGTCGGAATATGGTGTACAAGTTCGGAGAAAAACAAGAGAAAACCGATTGAAAAGAATGGGGTTGGTTTTAAAGAAAATCTGATCTGCCTGGCCTTCGCGTACCGCGGAGGCCGATCAAAATTGTTTGCCGCGTACCGCGGTAGGATTCGGGAGTTCGACTCCCGGTTTGCTTCGCGTACCGCGAAGACTTTCGCCGAGGGACTTGTTGCGTACCGCGATGGGTCCATATCCATGTTTTTCACTTTCGTTGAAACGATTTCGCTCATACACGATTCCTAACGTTTATCCAAAGCATCTAATGCTCATTCAAGCACATAATACAAGTAGCACATAAGTTTGATTGATCACCAACGTTCGTGAGACTCGTGTGTGTGTTTCGATAATTCCTCGAATTATCTTCGATAGTTTGTGTTCGTGTCTAACGAAGTGTTTGCACGCTTGATTAATCCTAATCAACGTGTGATGCACAATTCAATAATTCCCCGAACTATTGTTTTGTGTTAGTGTTGTGGTTGCTACACTTGGTTTCCAAAACCAATGTGCAATGTACGATCCGATAGTTCCACGAACTATTGTTTCGTAGTTGTTTGTGTTCATCTAATTAGACATAATTAAATGAAATGCAACAAGTATGATTGTGAAATGTAAAGAATATAAGAGTTGCAATTTACCTGAAATTGCCGGGTGTCACACATGTGACACTATAAATATAGATTATTCTCATTTGTAGAACAATAACTAGACAAAAGAGTGGTGATGGTGTGCTTCAATGTAATCTTGAGAGAGCTCTCCCCCAAGAACTCCATGGATTCTTTATCCATGGAGTTTGAGAGCATGTGAGGGGTAGGTAATGTAATCTTGTTGACTAATGAATCTTATTTGCTTTACATTGTTAGTCGTTACATTACATATCAGATTCGTTCTTGGCTGTGTTCTTTAACATCTTCACCCATCTTCAAGACTTTCTCTGTTCATCTTCGGTTTAATGTTCACAAATCGGGTAGGTCCTATTCCGCAACCGTTTTTACAATTGGTATCATAGCCAAGTTCCCGGGATTATCATTCTAACAATTGATTCTCTCAAACTTGTACTCAATACCCTGATTTTGTGAAATTTTTATGAAAGATTTGGAAGACGTTCTTGCTGCTCCGTTCGTCAAATAATTTGGGTTTTTGTGTTTTGATATGGTAAACACACGGGTTTTGGCTCTCCCTATTCTATGCCAAAATCCAACCCAAATCAGATCATCATCGGATATTTTATCAAATTTTTGTTCATATGATAACAATGGCGGCTGTTGATTTAGGGCAGATGGGTTTGTTTTAGAAAATAATATGATGATGACGGCGGTGTATCAACCTAGGGTTGTCAGAAGTTATAACATGTTGTTTCATCGGAAGTATTTGAAAGAATATATATATATATATATATATATTAAATTTGGATTACGCAAGTGTCATTTTGGAAGTTTCCGAAAATGGATTTGTTTGCTTCCAATGACTAGGTGGAAATAAAAGCATTTACTTACGAAGATTTTTGGATGTGTTATTTCTTTCAAATATGCTTCCGAAGCATCTACTGATAATAGCTTCTTCCGACAGCATCTTCTGATCCTACAATGAAGAGGTTGCTTCCGAATTGAAACTTCCTTCCGAAAGGTTCTTCCAATTGAAGCTATTAATTTTTTTATGCTTCCGATCCTATTTGCATCTTCCGATGGTTATTTTGTTTGGAAAATATAAAAGATTTATCTCAAGAACTTTGTGACTCACTGTATCATGAATTATTGGATGGCAATATGATAATTTGACTTGGATGCTTTATATCAATAATTGTTGACATATGGTGATATCACGTAAATTATCTTCTTGGGGTATATTGGTAATTTTAGTTTGGTGGTGTTGGGAATTAATTTGGTATCATGACAAGAATTTATTTGGAGATTCAAGAAGCCCATGTCCGATGTGTGTGTGTGGGCAAGATGGCATGGTTATCACATGCATGTTATCTTCCAAGTAGAGTGCTTCCAATCTGCATGTTTATTCAAACAGGTTCTCAGTTTCAAGGATCCAATTTTTTTTTAAATTAGGTTAGCTTCTTAAGTGCTAATTTATGATGTCCAAGTTCTAATGCATCTATAAATTGGTATCTTTGAAGTTAACCAAATGTTTTAGAAGTGATGTCTTCTCTTGATATTCAATGTCCACTTCCTAAGTGTTTATTTGTGACACCCCGTAATTTCCAGGTCAGATTTTATTTTAATTAAATATTTATTTAATTAACATTTGCATACGTGGCACTAGAATTAGCTTAATTTAGTGTGACACGTGACACGACAGTATAAACACAATCACACAACAGGATAATTCGAGGAATTATCGAAAAATCGTACACAAGTGTCAGAAGTCACGAACGTTGGTGAACATCATAACAATTAAGCACGAGAACACTTCATAAGTCAATTATGACTAATAATTGACGATTAGATTTCAAACGACACTAAAACAACGCGTTACAGTCGAGAAACGAGCGAAAACGAACCCAAAAACTGAAATTGGGCCTATTGGGCTTGTCTGGAGGACCAAGCCCTACGCTAAGACCCAACACACATTCCATGGCGATGCACGAGAGATGAGGAAACCAGGCCGGATGCTTGTCATCCGCATGCTATGCCTGGTGCCAACATCTCCCGTCAGGCGATACGCCTGAGAGCCTAGAATCGCAAAAATCTTACAAGGACCAACCAGAAGCTTGATGTAACCAACCCACTCATTACTCTAGAAAATTCAAGCTATTACACGGCTGAACACTCTTCCTGGACATCATTACAGCACCTGGAAGCCATTGTTGAGCATCTTGAAGCTCAAGATTGAAAGAGGGAAGCTAGGAACTCACAAAGGGCTTGAAGCAGAAGACTTGGAGAGCTTGAACACCATCCTCACCTTCTTATCTCTTCAAAATTTTCCTGTCCAGAGGGTTTTTAGAGATGCTATAACAATATCTAAGTGTTACAAGAGCTTGAGAGGTAGTTCTAATATGACACCCGGCAATTTCAGGTAAATTGCGACTCTTACATTCTTTACATTTCACATTCATACTTGTGTATTTCATTTAATTATGTTTAATTAGATGAGTTGAACACACACAACTGCGAGACGATAGTTCAAGGAACTATCGAATCGTACATTGCACATTGGTTTTGGAAACCAAGTGTGGCAAACACAAACGCTAACACAAAACAGTAATTCAGATAATTATTGAATTGTGCATGACATGTTGATATGGATTAATCAAGCATGCAAACACTTCGTAAAACACGAACATCAACTATCAAAGATAATTCGAGGAATTATCAAAACACACACACGAGTTTCACAAACATTGGTGATCAATCAAACTTATGTGTCATTATATGATTATGTGCTAAATATGCATTAGATGTTCAGGATAAACGTTAGGAATCGAGTACGAGTGAAATCGAATCATCGAAATCGAAAAACAAGGAAATGGATCCATCACGGTACGCGAAGGTCCCTTGGTGAGGAGCTCGGCGGTACGCGAAACAAACCGGGAGTCAGGACTCCCGAATCCCATCGCGGTACACGAAAAAGATTCCGATTGGCCTTCGCGGTACGCGAAGGCCATTCAGATCAAAATTTCAATATAATCAACCTCAAACTCATTCCACTCGATTTCATTTCCATTTCACCGAGTTTCTTCACCACATCTCGACCAAATTCCTCTGAAACCAGCACCCAAGAACCCTGGTAACATCCTTGAAACTCTTCCTTGCAACCTTAGAGTAGTTTGAAGCCATTGAAGCTCAAAGTGAGTTCTTGGAGACCATCAACGAGCAAGGAAACCCTCCTTAGTCACTTGTAGCCCAAAATCAGTTTCAATCTTATCATCAAGGAGCATCTAAGGTAGTTTTATACGCTTATTAGTTGTTAGATCGTACATGCAAGGGCTAAAAACCCACATGCAACTCCATATGGTTATTGTGCACGAATTTGTTGGTGATTTGATGTGTATTTGTGGTAGATCTACTGATTTTATAGTTTAGAAATGTTAGATTTGAGTTTCGGTTGAGTTATGATTGATTTAGTGATGATTTTGGTACACTTGCCATAAAAGGAAACTTTTATGTTCCAAGTCATATATTTGTGATGATCTAGACATGTTAGACATGTCTAGATGTTGTCAAATGCATATTGAAGTGTTCAGAAACACATTTGGGTATTTGATTTTGTCAAAAACATGATTTTGTATAAACTTACTATTTATGGAAACTTTTTGAAATCAGAAGAGGGCTTTTGATGTTCTAAGATGTTTTGATGATTTGTGATCATTGTGATATGTTTAAAAATGATTTCTAAGCATATTGGGAACTTGGATTTGTGAAAATGAGTTTTAAACGGATACTTTCCAAATAAGGAAACTTTATTTGGGCAAGATGGCATAAATGACGATTTATGCACAAACGATGTGTTTAAAATGTTAAAACACGATTTTTATAAACATATTAAGGGTATTAGCTTTATGAAATGAGATTTCATAGCTACACTTTCCTAAAACGGAAACTTTCCAAAAATGGTAACTTGTATAATTAGGGTCATAGGATGCATGTAAGTGTCCTACTTGTACTTACGACACATTGGGCGGTCATAAACACAACAAACGTGTCACCAACGATTTGTTGAGTCATCACAAGTCAACGCACACACTTGGTTGAGCACACCGACACTTGGAGTTGTTTGGATTACAACACACCACAAAACACATACTCACACCTATATGGTTATAGTGCATACTAGCAGGTGCTAGCTTTCGCATACGCGAACACATACACATCGGGACTGCTTTAACAGGTGAGTTCACAGCCCCTTTTTCTATTTTCTACCTTTAGGGGAGAAAACATTGCACACAACTGTTTTGAACAACAACATACTTTTTGGTTACATTTGTACATGTTAATATCGTATATACATATGTATGGCATTCATCCACAAAACTAATAAGTCCTCATTAAACACACCTCGAACCGTTAATAGCGCGTTGCGCTTAGTGTGGTAATTCTGAATAGTACTATTTGGGCGTGATAAACCCCACTGTTGCGCGCCGTATGGCCACCCCGACTGGAGGTCGGAACAGTGCATAATTGACCAAACAACATTGCCATATCTTGGATGGATATGGCGGGAGGCAGCATGTTAGCTTCAGTTGCGAACCCGCATATGGTATAACTCATATTGACTAGCTATCAATGGATATTGCATTGTATTGAAATGTAGACCTGCAAAACCTTTACTTTAAAGATTTTGATGTTTACTGCTGATCACAAACCTGTGCTCTCACCAACCTTTGTGTTGACCTTTTACTCGTATGTTTTCTCAGGTAGCTAAGGCACGTGCACGAGGAATTTAGGAAGCTAGGATGGAGTCCATGAATCTACTATAGTGTCTTAGTCTATTAAACATTTGTTATCATTTGATTATGTTACGTTATGTATTTTTAAACAATTTAAACCGCTTCCGCAACTAATACTCTGTAATGTTTTGAACACTGTTTTAACAACGCTTCCACAGTTTATGAATTGAATCTGTTTTGATTTCTACAACTCTGATTTTACAAAACTGTTTTATCCAAGTTATTGGATGTATGTATGAAACCAGACATGTAGGTCTCGCAACTGTGTGACCGGAGACTGCGTTCCTGCCAGATCAGCCTATCTTCGCGCCCCCGTCCGGGACGGGAGGGCCGTGGTGCGACATCTAATGCCCATTATACACACACAACACACACAAACCCACATGCAAGGATCAAAGCTTGCATGCACACACTAGACCTACACATGCATGATTTTATGAGGATTTAGATCTGTGTTTAATGATATATTTACTTATTTTGATCAACCATAATGTTACATAATGATCTACATTGAGATTTGTTGATGTTTGTGTAATATGGAGTCACGAAACTAAGAAATATTGATGAACACTTGCATGCATGTATGACCTAAGGTATTTTGGATGATTTTGGATATTAAGAAATGATTTTTGATGATATTCAAGTACATTTGCAAGGTTTAATGTGATCTAGATAGTCAAAAATGGGTTATTTGATGATGTTGCTATTTATAGTAACTTTTGTAACTCAAATCTTGCTAGGTGATGATTAAGGTAGAATGAACATGTTTAAATGATGACTTATGATATGTTATGATGATATTTGGCATAAAAATGGATTAGAAATGGTTAGGATGATCATTTGATGAGTATTTATCATAGTGACTATTTATGGTAACTTTATTTTTGAGTACTTGGTAAATAATGATATTAGATGAAATATAATGATGAGTTATTGTTAATAATGAGATTATTAACATATATTAAGCATCAAATTGGTTAAGAGGATGCTAGAATGAAAAGTTGCCATTTTAGAAAACTTTATCATATGAATTCATGAACTAGGAATGCAAGACTTGTTTTGTACATGTTAAAAGGCTCAACATGATGTAGTATGATTATTGTGGAGATAAGTTATGTAATTTTTGTTGTTGCACATGCCAAAACTAGAAACTTTCCGTATTAGGAAACTTTAATGACTAAGAACGAACTATGTGTTTATTTGATCGCATATGACAACATTCTATGTGATAACATGATCACGTAAGGTTATTAAGCATGTTAGAATCATTAAAAGGAAACATGTTGTGAAACTTGCTAAGAATGGAAACTTGTTATAAATAGTAAGTTGTCCATAAACATGAATTATGTGCTTTACACAACCTGTGCACTATAACAAATGTTACACAAACTATAACTGACACACGGTTCACCAACGGGTCGTTGACTTGACATGGTCAAACACGGTCAAACTTGTTCAAACAAGGATAAACGCGGTCAATGTGGACCAACATAGACAAACATAACCACCGAGGGTTGTTAAGCACAAACACGAAACACAATCGCATGTACGAACTAATGTAAGTTATACGATATAGGTAATCGGTGAACAAGTCACCTACAGCAAACCGGAGCTTACGCTATCTTTATCCGATTATTACTAAGGTGTGTTTATGGCCCCTCTTTAACTCTTTTGAAAACTTTTAAATGAGGGGGAGAATACTTGTTGAATCGAGTCAAACATTTGATACTTGTACAAACATATTGTGTATGCTGGTTTATTAGACAAACATAAGTGTTGTATGGTAACAAGCCCTCGCAAATTCTTACCGTTAATGTACAAACAACGAGGTGAGTTTGTATAGATCTGTTTGGGTGCGACGAAACCCACGTGGCACAATACTGACCGGAGGTCGGGAACGTGAAATCTTGACCTATCGCGCCATTGTTATTACAAGACATGGCAGAGGCAAGGACTAACAAGTCTAGTTCGGTAGTGACGCACTGACACTTGGAGCCTAGGGCTTGAGACTAACATTTGATAAACAACATGACACTTGACAAACATTTTACTATATATGTATGTATATAAAAACCTGTGAACTCACCAACCTATGTGTTGACACTTTTTCTTAAACATGTATTATCAGGTAACTAGCTTACTAGCGTAAGGACAAGAAATGCACTTAGAGAACGAGCACAGGACTTGCATGCATTTCATGTCATTTGAATAAACAACTTTATTTATGTCAATGTATTTAAAACATCGTAGTGTCTGACAATCTATTTTCTGCTGCATTATTAAATATCTCATTCCGCTGCTTGAAACTTAATTATTGCTGCTATATTTTAAAAACAGTTTGATCGTGACTATGACAAACATTGTATTTTGAAACGCATATAGAGTCGTTCTAAATGACCATGAGTTTTGAATCTGGCCACGTCACACCCATGTGGACTGACACCATCTTGGGAATTTGGGGGTGTGACAGACTAGTAGCAGGGCCTTGGTTATAGGGAACTAGGTTTGCATGTAGTAAACTTAGACTATAGCCATTGCTCAACACTAGACACTACACTTAGACAGTGCACAATAATATGTTATTATTATTGTTATCTATTACTTGTTGAACCGAGATTACAGGATGGACAGTAACAATGATGGAAGGAAACCTAGCAAACGCCCAACAGAGTACGAATTGTCTGAAGAGGAGCGACAGAAGATACGGGACATCGTAGCCCGAGTGGATTCTGAGGAGTCTAAGAGAGCTCGACTATCGAGCAGCACGAGACCGTGGGACTGATATCCTATGACTATGGTGCGGTGGATTGAGGAGGAGCGGGTACCATTTCCTAGACTACTTGGTGACACATCTAGTGGTAACCGATTACCACCACTTGGCATGCCCATGGAGCGGGCTTTTGCAGCAATTGTCTCTAAGTCGGCCCGTGATTCCCGACTTGTATATGAGCTCATGGAGGAGGTCAGAGTTCTCCATGAGGAGCACCGATATCTCCAGGGGCGAGTGGATTACTTGCAGGACGAGCTTGCTTATACCGACCGAGTACACGATGTCTTGGCCGGTATGACCAAGGACTCGATCCGAAAGCAGGGGAGACGACGGCTGAGGTCGCAGAGATCCATGCTAGGATAGGACAGTTGGTGGAGCAGCAGGGGACTATCACTTCAGTGGTACACGAGCACGGAGGACGTTTGGTAGCGGTGGAGGTCGCATCCGAGGAGAACACCGCACAGATCCAGGCGAGTTACACGATGATGAACTCCTGAGCGGCACAATTCATCGTCGAGCCGGATCTGGAGGACAAGCCTCAATTCGAGGAGGAGATTTGGATGAGGATCCAGAGGAGGAGCAGGATGACATACCAGCTGACAGTGGAGATTCACAGTCCACGGTTGCCTCAGCCTAGTTAGGTTCTTATTTCCGTTTTTTTATTTAGTTGTACTCCTAGATGAGCGGGATGTGCTCATATGAATCATGATGATAGTAGTATGTTTTGGAAATCATTGTACTAAAAAAGATATTATTAATGAAATGACATTTTGGTTTTATCATTCGTGTATTTAAATTCTGTACATTCTAACTCAACACCCTAACATCACTGACAACTAACACACTATCTAATTCGTATGAAACTAACAGTATGGCTTGACGGGGAACACACTCAAGAGCACATAAGAGACCGATTAGCGCGGAAACCATTAAGATGACGGTTGACCGGCAGGTCAACAAGGCGATTGCCGAGTATGAGGGAAGTCGTCTGCATAGAGAAACCAGTGGGACAAACAACGGTACTAACATTTGCTTAACCCGACTAACATAGTATAGCTAACGCGATCACTAACACACAACATTGTCTACTGACGAACAAGACCCCAAAACAACATCAAAAAGGGGTGCTTATTTAAAACATTTCTGAGCTGTCACCCACATACATTCAAGGGAATTGAAGGAGCTGTTGGGATGCTCCGCTGGATAGAGAAGGCAAAATCTATTTTCTCATCTGTGAATGTGCTGATGAAAATCGAGACAAGTTTGCGACCGGTACTCTCGAGGGTCCGGCCCTCACATGGTGGAACACCCATGTCTAGACACTTGGCCTGGACGAAGCTAACTCTATGACCTGGGAAGATTTTACCAGGATGTTGCAAGAAGAGTATTTCCCAAGAAACGAAACCATGAAACTGGAGGAAGAATTCTGAGTTCACAAGATGGTAGGCTCGGAAATTTAGCAGTACCGCACACGGTTCCCCAAGCTGTGCAAACTATGTCCGGGGATGGTGACCCCTGAATACAAAAAGATCGAGCGATTCATCAGTGGGTTGCCCGAACAGATTCAGAGCATGGTCACAGCCTCTGACCCGACACAAATTCAACCTACCATCAGACTGGCCCACAAACTGACCGATCAAGCAGTGGCCCAAGGGAAGTTACCCAAACGAGGTGAACATCTGAAACCTCAAGAAAGCCACAAACGCAAGTGGGAGCCCAGCCACCACCAGTCTCATTCCTCACATCAGCAACCACCAAGATTAGCTCCTGACAGAGCTTTCACAGCAACCCAACCCGACAATAAAGGTAAGGGCGTATACGGGGAAATACCCCCAGTGCTACCGGTGTTCATATCACCACTTTGGGCAATGCGAAAGGTACTGATGCCTAAAGTACGGACGACATGGCCATATGACCAGGGATTGCAAGACCAAGCTACCCAACAACAACAACAACCCCAACCACAACAACAACAACAACCCGAACACTCTCAAAGGGTGTTACGAATGTGGAAAATGGGACATATGCGGAGGGATTGCCCGCAATTAAAGAAGGCCGGAGGAGGCGCGGTGAAGGGCCGTGCATTTGTGATTGGCTCAGGGGAAGCCAAAGATGATCCAACCATCGTGACTGGTAAGTTTCTTTTAAATAATGTTTATGCAAACATATTATTTGATACCGCTGCCGATAGCAGCTTTATATCTAGCGAATTTAGCAAACTGCTTGATATTGTCCCAATACCACTAGATTGTAAGTATACCGTAGAGTTAGCTGATGGCAAACTAATAGAGACACAACACATCTTTTGAAGATGCGTGATGGTTTTGGCGGAATACGAACTCGAAATCGAATTGATGTCGGTAACTTTCGGGAGCTTCGATGTGGTCGTTGGAATGGACTGGTTATCCGCGAACCAAGCTGAGATCGTGTGCAACGAGAAGATTGTACGAGTTACGTTGCCGAGCGGAGAACAGATCTCGATCTTGGGGGAACAATGGGGTATACCTCTAAACATCATGTCCTGCATGAAGGTGAACAAGCACTTACAAAAAGGTTACACTGCTATACTAGCCCTCATCACAGAGCAACCGAAGAAAGAGAGGAAGATCGAGGACATCGTTGTAGTCAGCGACTTTCCTGAAGTATTTCCTGATGATTTACCGGGACTACCACCAAAACGACAACTTGAGTTCCAGATAGACCTCACACCAGGAGCTGCACTGACTGCTAAAGATCCATATCGACTAGCACCGACAGAAATGTAAGAGCTGTCTAACAAGTTGCAGGAACTGTTAGAAAAAGGATTCATCCGACCGAGCTTCTCACCTTGGGGAGCACCGGTCTTATTCGTAAAGAAGAAAGACGGATCATTCCATATGTGTATAGACTACAGGGAGCTAAACAAGGTGACGGTCAAGAATCGATACCCGTTACCATGAATAGACAACTTGGTTGACCAAGTGCAAGGGTCAAGCTACTATTCGAAGATCTATTTGAGATCAGGCTATCATCAATAGAGGATACATGAAGACGACATTCCTATTATTGCCTTTAGGACCCGCTACGAACACTATGAATTTTTGGTCATGCCCTTCGGATTGACCAATGCATCGGCCGTATTCATGGATCTCATGAATCGAGTGTGCAAGCCCTATCTTGATAAATTCATAATATTGTTCATCGACGATATCCTGATATACTCCAAGAATCAAGAGGAGCATGCCAAACACCTAAGGCTTGTCTTAGAACTGTTGTAGAACGAACAACAGTACACGAAGCTTTACAAATGTAATTTTTGGATTCATGAAGTAGAATTTCTTGGACACGTGGTTAATGAGGTAGGAATACACGTAGACCCAGCCAAAATCGAAGCCATCAAGAACTAGGAAGCACCGAAGACTCTAATCTAGGTGTGACAATTCGTAGGACTGGTAGGGTACTACCGACAGTTTATCGAGAGATTCTCGAAAATCGCTCAATCACTAACATCCCTGACACACAAGGACAAGAAGTTTTGATTGGGGAGAAAAACAAGAGTCTGTGTTCAATCTATTGAAGCAGAAATGATGAAATAAACCGATTCTATCCCTACCCGAGGGATGTGATGATTTTGTTGTATACTGTGACGCTTCGAAACAAGGACTCGGTTGTGTGTTAATGCAACGCGAGAAGGTCATAGCATACGCATCCCGACAATTGAAGGTGCATGAGAAGAACTATACAACTCACTACCTAGAGTTGGGAGCAGTGGTGTTTGCTTTGAAGATATTACGACATTACCTATACGGCACAAAATGTACCATCTTTACCAATCATAAGAGCCTACAACACATCTTCGACCAGAAAGAGTTAAATATGAGACAACGAAGATGGGTTGAAGTTTTCGGCTATTATGATTGCGCTAACAAATATCACCCTGGCTAGGCAAACGTAGTGGCCGACGCGTTAAGCCGGAAAGAAACAACAAAACGCGTACGGCACTACAACTCATGATCCATTCTGAGCTGCCACAACAGATTCGGAACGCTCAGCAAGAAGCTCTGAAAGTCGAAAACCTCGCGCACGAATCCTTGCGTGGTTTGGACAAACAATTGGAGGTAAAAACTGACGAAGCCTATTACTTCATGGATCGGATCTAGATTCTGCACTACGGAGGACTGAGAGACGTAGTGATGGATGAAGCTCACAAGAGCCGGTATTCGGTACATCCAGGCTCTAACAAAATGTTCCATGATCTAAAGACGACTTACTGGTGGCCGAACATGAAGGTGGAAATAGCAACTAACATAAGTAAGTGTTTAAGGTGCTTAAAGGTCAAGGTTGAGTACCAAAAGCCGTCAGCTATACTTCTCCAATCCGAGATACCTATTTTGAAATGGGAACAAATTTCCATGGACTTTATAACTAAACTGCCTAAGACGGCAACTCGTTGCTATACCATCTGGGTAATCGTAGACCGACTGACGAAGTCTGCACACTTTCTACACATTAAGGAGACCGACAAGTTGGATAAATTGACTCAGATTTATCTAAATGAAGTGATTACTCGACATGGAGTACCAATCTCGATCATCTACGACGGAGACAGTTGATTTACATCGCATTTTTGGAAGTCTTTGCATAAGGCATTAGGCACGAGATTGGACATGAGTACCGCTTACCATCCGTAGACTGATGGGCAGAGCGAACGAACTATACAGACATTAGAAGACATGCTCCACGCATGTTTCATAGACTTTGGCAGCAGCTGGGAGAATCATATACCATTAGTTGAATTCTCGTACAACAACAGTTATCATACAAACATACAAGTTGCACCATTCGAGACACTTTACGGACGTAAGTGTCGTCACTCGTTGATGTCACTTGTTGTTGTATTGTGTTGCGGAAGCTTGGTGGTGAAGTCACCGAGAGGGGGTGGGACTTTCATTGTTGTTGTATCAAAACACATACATGGCGTAGTAAACATAAGTTATATTAAATAATAAGTTAAGATTACACTATTTTTGTTACAGTCGTCCAAAGTAACTCAGATGTTTCCTCAATGTGTGAACTTGTACTGTATCCTCACCTTCGTGTCTTTTGTTATTCACTGTTCACCTGAAATTAGTTTTTGTAATGTAAAAGATCAGCAAGAATACTGGTGAGTTCATAATAAGCTTGATATGATATGATTTGATATGACACGATATGATATGAGAAGTATGAATGCAAACACAACTTTATGAATACGATTCACCATGAAAACCCATAACCAAAGCCTATGTGACTGTAATGTAATTGGCGATAATACCCGAAGGTAAGACCTTAGCCTCACTCTTAATGCCTATTGTTCCATTAAGCTATTATCTTGTAATGTAATAAATGGCAACAGGCATTCACACAAGGGTAGAAGCTATCTACCCATGAATGGGGTTGTCAGCCCGATAGTACTATCATTGTTATCATTTGGCTCCTCCATGAGTTTATTGGTTATAGTTGTTATGTGAGGACTTTTACGATAGCATGGTACAATTTTCATGTAATCATCAGACAAGAGTTGAAATGCATGCAACATGCAAGCATGTCATTGTAATTGAAATATGTAACCATCATGTAATTGTAATGCAAACCCCGAGGTTTAGAAATCCGAAGATTTGAAAAGGGTATGAAATCATGTAAGTACATCACTATAATTGAAATACATAACCATATTTTTATTCTAATAGATACCCCGAGTTTTGGAAAAGAAAACATTGAAAAGGGGGTTTATGAAAGTCACTTGAGAATATCATTGTAATGTAACCACATAGTAATTGTATTGGCATTCTCGAGTTTTAGAAACAAAACATTAAAAGGAGAAATTATGAAACTCACCTGAAGTCTCAAGGTAGTGAAATGACACGCAGAATGATATTGGTAGCTAATTCTGCATTAGTTTATGTTTAATAAGTTATTTATGTTTTAACTTACTGATTAGATCTTTCTGAACGCTCGATGTCAAAGACATTGCAGTGAAAGTCATCAAACCGATATTGGACGCTTAATTAATTATTTTATTGTCAAATCATACAATGTATGATAATGTAGGAACCTAGGCTGATTCAGGTTCCTAATACAAGGTTGATGAGACGTTTGATTAATCAGAATAATCTCAGATTAACCAAATAAATATTGTTGTTGATTATCATGCTGAAACAGATTCTAGATGAATTTATAGCTTAGGAACGATCAATCCTTGTTATTGATTACCAAAATATCACGAAATATCATAATGTGACATTGGAATAGGTTTAATAACCATGTTAAACATACTAATTTGACTGTTATCATAAACATCAGATAATCATTCCAATGAGTATGTGAATGATTGTGATTAGTTTGAAGCACTTGGGTTTTACCTTGCATTTCAAGGATTAATCAAACTAATCATATACATTGTCACAATCAAATGGTTTAAACCATTATAATCATGGATATAGTTTCACGAAAACCGGGCATTACAACGGATTAAAACAAGGATTTACCCGTTAACAGTACTAGTTCTTTGTTTATAATCATTCCTAGCCATCATCTAGGCAATAATCAACAATCCTAACTATACCACTACGTTCAAAAACAAGATCTAATCAACCATTATCAAACTAGTAGGTTAAAACGAATAGTTACCCGATCTGACAGATTTCTCGGACAGAAATGATGATCAGCACTTGTAGATACGTACCCTAGTGTGATCCGTGGGTTTAGAAGCCTTCAAAAATGAATTTGGATGCTAAAATTTAGTTTTTGTGCGTGCTGATGGTGAAAATATTCGAGAAGAAAGGAAATATGAACTCTGCTTGCAAATCTGATAAAGTAGAAAAATTTTTCCAAACCTCCATAGGCTAGGCGTACCGCCTAGCATGACTGCGTGACTCCAAGTGTACCGCGCAAAATATCGAATCTCATATATTTTTCAAGCCCCGCGCGTATCGCCTAGACTTGGTGTCTGGGGCAGGCATACCGCCTGGCATCAAGGATTTTGATATTTTTGTAATTTTCTTCGTTTTGCGATTCCGGATAATCCAGAAATCCGTTTTGCGCACGGTTTTTGCCTACATTCATCATTTCTCGTATACTTTCAACTTGTAATAATTTCAATTGCCAAATCAACGTGAATTTCAAGCATGATCAAATGTGCTCACATCATTAATGACGTAATTCTCAATTGCAATTGTCACACCGGCCCTGAGCTTGTGCACGAGACGAACGAGAAGATCGTGCATATATAAAATCGAATGGAAACAGCTCGGGACAGACAGAAAAGCTATGCCGACAAGAGGCGTAAACCCTTGGAATTCCAGGTGGGAGACAAAGTGTTGCTTAAGGTCTCGCCCTGGAAGGGAGTCATCCGATTTGGCAAACGAGGGAAGTTGAATCCTCGTTACATCGGACCTTTTGAGATCACCAAACAAATAGGCGTCGTGGCCTATGAATTGAACCTGCCTCACGAGCTGAGCAGTGTGCACAACGTATTTCACATATCAAACCTCAAGAAGTGCCTGTCTGACGATACATTTGCAATTTCGCTTGAGGAGATTCAAATCGACGAACAACTAAACTTCGTTGAGGAACCGGCGAAAATTATGGACCGGGAACTTAAGAAGCTTAAACGTACCAAAATACCGATAGTAAAAGTACGATGGAATTCGCGACACGGACCGGAATTCAAGTGGGAGCGTGAAGATCAAATGAAAAAGAAATACCCACACTTATTCGCTGAACAGGCTAACACTAACAACGTGATCAGAATTTCGGGACGAAATTCTTTCCAACAGGGGATGATGTGACACCCCGTAATTTCCACGTCAAATTTTATTTTAATTAAATATTTATTTAATTAGAATTTGCATACATGGCACTAGAATTAGCTTAATTTAGTGTGACACATGACATGACATTATAAACACAATCACATAACAGGATAATTCGAGGAATTATCGAAAAATCGCACACACGTGTCAGAAGTCATGAACGTTGGTGAACGTCATAAAAATTAAGCACGATAACTTCACAAGTTAATTATGACTAATAATTGACCATTAGAGTTCAAACGATGCTAAAACAACGCGTTACAGTCGAGAAACGAGCGAAAACGAACCTAAATACTGAAATTGGGCCTATTAGGCTTGTCCGAAGGCCCAAGCGCTACGCCCGGACCCAACACACATTCGCTGGCGATGCGCGAGATGAGGAAACCAAGACGGATGCTACTCATCCGTGCGCTACGCCTGGTGCCAACATCTCCCGTCAGGCGATACGCTTGGGAGCCCAGAATCGCAAAAATCTTAAAAGGACCAACCAGAAGCTTGATGCAACCAACCCCCTCATTACTCTCGAAAATTCAAGCTATTACACCGCTGAACACTCTTCCTGGACATCATTACAGCACCTGGAAGCCATTGTTGAGCATCTTGAAGATCAAGATTGAAGGAGGGAAGCTAGGAACTCACAAGGGGCTTGAAGAGGGCTTGAAGTGCTTGAACACCATCCTCACCTTCTTATCTCTTCAAAATTTTGCTGTCCAGAGGGTTTTTAGAGCTGCTACAGCAATATTTAAGTGTTACAAGAGCTTGAGAGGTAGTTCTAATGCCCATTATACACACACAACACACGCAAACCCACATGCAAGGTTCAAAGCTTGCATGCACACACTAGACCTACACATGCACGATTTTATGATGATTTAGATCTGTGTTTAATGATATATTTTCATATTTTGATCAACCATAATGTTACATAATGATCTACATTTAGATTTGTTGATGTTTGTGTAATATGGAGTAATGAAACTAAGAAATGTTGATGAACACTTGCATGCATGTATGACCTAAGGTATTTTGTATGATTTTGGATATTAAGATATGATTTTTGATGATATTCAAGTACATTTGCAAGGTTTAATGTGATCTAGATAGTCAAAAATGGGTTATTTGATGATCTTGCTATTTATAGTGTGTAACTCAAATCTTGCTAGTTGATGATTAAGGTGGAATGAACATGTTTAAATGATGACTTATGATATGTTATAATGATATTTGGCATTGTTGATACATGTAATGTCCCTAGTTCTATTTTGTAATACTCATCATGTAAAATTCAAGATATTAATGGAAGTTGCCTTTATATATCATTCTTAATGTTTGTTATTGATTATATAGTTAGTTGATCTGATTTAATTAATAGTTGAGTATCAAGAATACACATTCGGGCGAATGACTCTAAAATGAAGTCATTCGGCCGAATGAACGAAATAGCGAATGACTGGCGAGAGAATGAGTCATTCGCCGAATGAGTTGCTTCGGCCACTCATTCGGTCGAATGACTACTGCCTATATATACTTGTTCAAATCATTTCAACACTAACTTTTCCAGAGCCCTCCTTCTTCCCTGTGATTCCAGAGTCAAACCCTAGGAGATTAGAGCGGCCATTGATCGTCCAAGTTCGATTCTCAACCCGTGGTGTTCGATTCTTGCTTACAAGTCATTCCTACACCTTCGGATCACCACGGTTGCTGTTGGTTTCGATTGGAAAACCCTGGAATAGGATTCCGCTCTATTCCAGAGGCTGTCGGGTAGATTTCCATTGGAATCGGATTGTTTCTGAGCTCCTTATAGGTCCTACAAAGTGGTATCAGAGCTTTGGCTCTAGATTCTACTCGATTTCCACTCTAAATCATCAGATCTAAGTTTTCCAAAACCCTGATTTTCGTAACTGTCAAAAACCCTAAGTTTCTTGCTCTCCAAGTCACTATTCCATTGAAAATCTGTGGGTTTTTGTGGTGTGTTTGTCAAAACCTTTTCCCAATTGGTTGATTATCATGTCATGATGTTCTGTACCAAATTTGGTGCATAGATTTGGTCAAAATCGCAAGTTATCACGATTTTCGTTGTTGAAAACCCCAAATCGCCCGAATGGCTATTGTGGCCGAATAGGTTAGGCCGAATCAGCCTTCATTCGCCGAATAGCCCTCATTCGCCGAATAGCTCCTTCGTTCCAGTCATTCGGCGAATAGTGTTCTTTCGACCAGACATTCGACGAATAGCCTCATACTCCACTCTCATTCGGCGAATCACCTTATTCGATCATTCATTCGCCGAATAGGTTCATTCGATCTACTCATTCGCCAGGTGTCATATTCATCTTCTCATTCGCCAGTTTCATCACATTCGGCCCCCGACATTCGCCATATTCATCCTCATTCGGCAAAGATTTCTTAAAATTTTTCTAAGTGTTGAATTTTGTCATTTCTGATTAAATGGAGGATTTAGCACTCATGGCAAACCAGAATCATCGTATTCATACTCTACTGTTGACAGAGAATGAGACGGGGAACTCCAATAAAGCTCCCAAGTTACTAACCTTAGACGATTATCCTCACTGGAAGTATAGGTTTGAGATTCACATTAATGGGGTGGATACAAATCTATGGATGATGATTGAAGGAGGTTATCTGAGGCCTTTGAATGAGGATGGTACTCCCATGCTAGTCACACGGATGACTGAGCCTCAAAGGAAGCTTTATGACTATGAGAAGAAAGCTTATGCTATTTTATCACAGTCCATTGCTACTGATATCTTCCATCAGTTTAGACAGTTTACATCTTCCAAGTACCTATGGGATGTTTTGCAACAAAGATATGAAGGGAATGATGCTTTAAAGAGCATTAAGTCAAAAGCATTGAGAAAAGAATTCAATAGCTTTATATATGTGGGAAATGAGTCACTGGATGAGCTGATTGCTAGGTTTTATCATCTTTTGAGCGAATTATTCAATCATGAGGTCAAGACTACTACTCAAGAGAAAATTCAGTGTTTGGCGGAAGCTCTACCTCCAAAATGGGAGTCATTCTTGATGGTACTCAAGCAGAACCAGATGTTGGCACATATGGATATCAATGATTTCATTCAGAAGCTGAAAGAGCAGGAGATAGAAAACAAATGGAAAGCCAAGAGAGTAGTTCAAGTTCAGGACCCCTCCTTATACTATTCTACTCCCACAGTTGACAAATCCACTACTCATGCTCCTCTGAAGACTGCTTTTGTTTCTAAGACATCTGAAGCTCCATCTACTGCTCAGATTCATTTCAGTCAATCATCTTCAACCAGTTCACAAAAAGAGCATCATCAGCCTACCGCCAGTCTGAAAACAGAAAATTTCGACAAGGTCACTGTGGAGATTGCTAAAGAGCATATGGGTCTTCTGTCTACATTGGTTAGCTCATATGATGGTTTAGTTGCTGGTCAGATCGGCAATCCTTATTTGACCAATGATGACTATTCTCAGATAGATCCTGATGACATGGAAAGAATTGACATTATGTGGGCGTTGGCAAGTGCTGTTAGGAGAGCTAAGGGGTTTCTGAAGAGGACTGGGAAAGATATAAATTTAAACAAGGAGTCTAAGTTTGGATTTGATATGGCTTCGGTGACATGCTACAACTGTGGAAAGAAGGGTCATTTTGCCAGACAGTCCAAGCAACCGAAGAAAGCAGGCAACAAGAATCCATTCCAGCATCAGAAATCCTCTACTGCCAATCCAGAAAGGAGATTAGTTCCCATTGATTCTCCTACTCAAGCTGGATCTTCATCCTCTGCAAGCAAAGCTTTAATGGTACAACAGGATGAAAGGGTGAACTGGGATTTCAGATTCAATGCTGATAAAGAAGAATAAGATAAAGCATGTGTGGCTGAGATTCAACAAGCTGAAGATCAAGGTGAGGAAAGCACTCGGGAAGACTCAATGATGAATGATGATAAAGTCTCAAGTTCAGAATCAGATAGTGTGACAGATTCAGACACTCAAGATTCTGATGCTGAAACTGATGACTCCACTACTCAGTTAGCTTTAATGGTAAACTCTTCTGCTTCATCAGAGTCTAAGCAGGTATACACTGGTTGTTCATCTTCCCATTCTGAGTGTTTTAATTGTGTTGACCTTAGAAGTAAGGTTCTTGCTTATCAGAAACATAACAGTGACTTGTTGAATGATCTTGACTTGTGCATTGAGGCTAACAAAATTTTAAAATCTAATGAAAAAGATTTTCAAGTTAAAATTGATCTTTTAAACAGACAATTGCATGAGGCTGAGATCGCCGTTCTGAACAAGCAAGATGCTATAACTTCTTATCTCAATACCATCAATGAGATCAAGAAGAAGTTAGCAATAGTCGAGTGTGACTATGAGACCCTAGGACAGAAGCTAAAGAGCTATGAGAGCTCATCTTATATTATTGAGCACATGATCAGTAGGGGTACTGATCAACAAGGAAAGGGAAAGGTTAACTATCAGAATTGTCCTCCACCAATCCTCAACGCCTTTGTCAATACACCAAATGACAAAGATGTTAAGGATTTTCAAGTCATTACTCCATTAGTAATTGATCCAATTGGACTGATTACTAATCCGAGTTTATCAAAGACTGAGGGATCTCGGGTGGATGGAATTGTTGAAGATTGGGTCTCAGATTTTGAGGATGAATCAGATTATTCACCTAAGTATGGTACTACTCGGAATCAAACCCCTGTTGTCATGAAAGGTGACCCAATCTGCAACTCAAAAATTTACAAAGAATTGTGCTTTGTAAAATCTTCACAAGAGTCTGAAGCTAAGTGTGTTACCAAATCAGCTTTTGTTGGTAACAAAGGAACAAAGGGATTGGGTTTTAATCCAGACAGTCAGAAAACAAATGTTTTTAAATCAAATAAAAAATCATTTTCTGATT
The DNA here is from genome assembly GCA_009363875.1 of Mikania micrantha. NCBI lineage: Eukaryota > Viridiplantae > Streptophyta > Magnoliopsida > Asterales > Asteraceae > Mikania > Mikania micrantha. The sequence continues at coordinate 39,009,051 of CM018691.1, read as the reverse complement.
TAAAACATTTTCATAAAAAGGGTGAAAAAGTTTGTTTTGAATGTGGTGAATCTGGGCACATTGTGAGATTTTGCCCTCATTTGATCAGGCCAAAGGTTGTTCCTTTCTGAAAACTGAATTATGCTTCTACCAAACTAGTAAAATCTGTAACTAGGCCTGTTCAAAAAAACCCAAACAACCTGTTCAGATTAAAACTTTAGACAAGGGTAAAGGAAAAATGGAAACTTTGGATGTTCCAAGTGTGCTTAAAGTTAAACAAGCCAAAACATCATCCATTTATCTGAAAACCTCTTTTGATAAAAATGCAATCTGGAAAGTTAAACCATCTGAGGATTCAGTTCCACCTATCTCAGATAAGTCTCTTCCAGATGGAAAATGGATTGATGTATGGATCCGAGACTCTATGGGTCAACCCAAGACTGTAAAGGCTTAGGTTCCCGAAGTGAACTAATTGTTTCTTTATTGTGCAGGTTGCCCCAAAAGCTGGAGTTAACAGCAATTGGATAGTTGATAGTGGGGCTTCCAGGCACATGACTGGTGATATTTCTTTGCTCACCAATGTGAATGCAGTTCGTGGTGGATATGTTGCATTTGCTGGTGATAAAGGTGGATTTATTACAGGAGAGGGAATTCTGACAAATGGACAAGTGTCATTTGATAATGTCAGATATGTTAAACAGTTGGAAAACAACCTCCTGTCTGTTTCACAAATTTGTGACAAAGAGTACATGGTTTTATTTGATGAGTCAAAATGCTACATTCTTAAGCAAGGTGTTAAGATCCCTGAAGATTGGATTCTGATGTCTGCTCCAAGAAAGCAAGATTTGTATGTTCTCAACATGGCCACAGCTTCAACAACATCCTCCACAGCTTCATGTTTTATGACAAAGGCAACTGAGAAAGATTCAATTCTTTGGCATAAGAGGATGGGTCATTTGAGTTTACACAAGATGAATCATTTGGTTCATAATAGTCTGGTTGAGGGAGTTAGCCTAAAAAATTTTAAGCTGTCTGATATCTGTGTATCTTGCAAGAAGGGAAAGCAAACTAAGCAGTCTCACAAGCTGAAAAAGTTTCATTCAATCAATGTTCCACTTGAGCTTCTCCATATGGATTTGTTTGGCCCTGTGAATCGGAAGACTATAGCTGGAGATCAATACTGTCTTGTCATCACTGATGAGTATTCCAGACACTCTTGGGTTTTCTTTTTGAAGGAGAAATCTGAAACGTTTGATTGCATTCAAGTATTGGTTACCAAACTTGAATCACTTTATAAGCTCAAGATTCGTCAGTTTCGAACAAATAATGGAACGGAGTTCAAAAATCACAACATGGAAAATTTCTGTAATGCACGGGGTATTGTGCAACAATTTAGTGCTCCATACGTTCCTCAAATGAATGGTGTTGCTGAACGCAAAAATAGGACATTGATTGAGGCTGCTAGAACCATGCTTGCTGATTCATCTCTGCCGGTTCAGTTCTGGAATGAAGCTGTAGCAAATGCTTGCTATACCTTGAACCGGGTTCTCATTGTGAAAAGACATGGGAAGACTTGCTTTGAACTGCTCCATAACAGAAATCCAAATCTTAAGTATCTTGAACCGTTTGGTGCACCATGCACTATGCTTAAGAAACATGAGCAGGGCAAGTTCAATGAGAAGGTGGAAGAAGGGTACTTTCTTGGGTATAGCACTCCAAATAAAAGAGTTTACAACATTTCAACTCATAATGTGGAGGAGTGGTACCATGTTGATGTTCAGAAATATTCTATGCCCCCACCTGGAAATGGCCAAGATTGGATGTTTGATTATTCCGGTCTTTTTGATTCATTCAATATGCCCCCCATGTATTCAGATGAAGATGTTGCTGTTCAGATGCTGTATGATGCACAAAATGCACCTGATGAACACTTGCAACCTTCATCTGCATCTGTTCCAACTACACAGATAAATGATGACAGCTCAGACACAGATGACAATAATTCTCATCCGGCTGCTCCTGAACCAGTTGTTGATAATCTTGTACCAGGTCTTGAGGATTTGAATCTTAATAACTTAGATCCTGAGGTTGAGGTTCCAGCTCATCCTGTTGGAAGAATTAATCGTATTCATCCTCAAGATAACATAATTGGGAGTCCTTTGGATGGAGTGAAGACTCGAAATCAGATTTCTTCAGGCGCTCTTGCTGACATTCTTGATTTTGCAGATGTAAGCTTTTGTGCTCATTCCTGCTTTATTTCTCAAGTTGAACCACGTACTGTCACTGAAGCTCTCAAGGAAGAATCATGGGTTGATGCAATGCAAGAAGAACTTCTGCAGTTCAAAAAGTTAGGTGTCTGGCAATTGGTTGACAGACCCAAAGGTGCAAAAGTCATTGGCACTCGATGGGTTCTTCGTTGCAAGAAAGATGATCACGGGATCATAGTGCGAAACAAGGCACGTCTGGTGGTTCAAGGATTCAGACAGATAGAGGGTTTGGACTACAATGAGGTGTTTGCTCCGGTTGCTCGACTCGAAGCAATTCGTATCTTCTTGGCTTATGCATCATTTAAGAAGTTTAAGGTTTATCAAATGGATGTCAAGAGTGCGTTCCTTCATGGTGTGATCAATGAAACAGTATATGTCAGTCAACCTCCCGGGTTTGAGGATCCATTGCATCGTGACCAAGTCTACAAGCTAGACAAGGCCTTATATAGATTGCATCAAGCTCCGCGAGCATGGGATGAGACACTTTCTACTCACCTTCTGAACAACGGGTTCAGAAGAGGTGTCATTGACTGCACATTATTCATTCGTGAGAAGGACAGTGATTTGCTCTTGGTGCAAGTGTATGTGGATGACATAATTTTTGGTTCCATAAATGATAGTCTGTGCAAGGAATTCGAGAAGGTTATGAAAGAAAAATTTGAAATGAGTTCTATGGGAGAGATGAAATTTTTCTTGGGCTTGCAGGTGGATCAATCTGAGGCAGGGATTTTCATTCATCAAACCAAATATGTTGGTGACATTCTGAGCCGGTTCAGTATGTCTGATGCAAAGCCTGCTGGTACCCCACTGGCGATTAATCACGGGATTACACCAGATGAAAAGGGGGAGTTAATTGATGCCACTCTGTACCGAGGAATGATCGGATCTCTTATGTATCTCACTGCTTCTTGGCCAGATATCATGTTTGCTACTTGCTTGTGTGCACGCTATCAATCAAAACCAAGAGTATCTCATCTCATTGCTGTCAAAAGGATTATGCATTATCTGAAGGGTACACCGGAACTTGGCTTATGGTACCCTAATGATGATAACTTTGAGCTTACTGCATATAGTGATTCAGATTATGGTGGATGCAAGAGAGATTTCAAATCAACATCTGTAGGATGTCAGTTCTTTGGAAACCGATTAGTCACCTGGCAGTGCAAGAAGCAGACGTCGGTGTCTACTTCAACCTGTGAAGCTGAATACATTGCCACTGCTAGTTGCTGTTCTCAAATCATCTGGATTCAACAGCAACTCAGGGACTATGGGTTACATTTTTCTAACACTCCTATATATGTTGATAATACTGCTGCCATAGCTGTCACTAAAAATCCTGTTCAGCACTCCAAAACCAAACACATCGACATTAAATATCACTTCATACGTGATTGTTTTGAAAAGAAATTAATCGATGTAGTGAAAATTCACACCGATCACCAAAAAGCCAATTTTTTTACAAAAGCATTTGACAAACCCAGATTTTTATATCTGTTATCGGCTAATGGTGTTTTTCAAAAGGATGAAGTTCAATCCTCATCTGAGTCTAACAAATGATCATCATTTTTCTTAGCTAGTCTTTGCTTTGTTTATTTTAGTTCAGTCTTTAAATTTTTCTTGTATAGTTTATTTTCTTCATCAAAAACTCAAAAAGATTTTCTGTTTTTAGGTTTTTAGGGGGAGATATTCTGTTAATAGAAAAACTAAAAACATTTAAAAATTGAAAAACCAAAAACAATAGAAAAATTGAAAAACCAAAAACAATATAAAAACTAAAAATTGAGTCTCTTATTATAAAGTAATACATTAATCTATCATGTCATAGAAGCAGAAGTGAATGTATGAGCTGAAATCACAAGAGAATTGTGATGGGATGTACTGATAGGCTGACTATACAGAATGAATAAATAACTTGTGATAACTTAGAAATTTTGATCTGTGGGATCCATTTTAAAAAACCACTTGAGTGAGAAACGGTTTTTGACTCAAATCAAGCATACACCTGTCATCATGGAATCAAATGAGGTTTCAAACAAAGAAAAATAAAGGCAAGCTGGTATTAGGCTTGAAGAAAATCAAAAACAAGCTGGTATTAAGCTTGATGAAAAACAAAAACAAGCTGGTATTACGCTTGAAGAAAACCTAATGCAAGCTGGTATTAAGCTTGAGAAATACTTAAACAAATTAAGTTCGATTCCATATATGTGCCATATTGCTGGGATGGACCTAGCTGAAGCCATCCATTTGGATAGAACAAGAAAAATACAAAAAGATAATAATGTTTGAATCTTATTGAATTCATGATGACTGGTTTTAAGATATGCAGAAATGAGTTTTGAACTGATTTCGATCTTTAATGGTGAAATGAAATGGGGAACTCAATCAGAAAATATGAGTGATCATAAAGTTTGTTTAGTAGTTGTGTGTTGTTTGGTTTAATTTTGGACGAACATATCAGTAATCGTATCATAATAGAATTGTGTTTGAAGTAAAGCATTCATTGAAGACAATGTGATGTGATTAGAGATATGTGTTAGTTTATTAATGGACTTCTCACAAAAACATGTGTTTATTTGTCTTTAGTTACTATTTGTACAGTCGTAGTGGTTGTTTCAGAAAAATACAAAAAGATTTTCTATTTTAAATTTTATTTTAGATGATCATTTGTAGATTCGGATGTCTGTCATATCTGAATCCTGAACCAACCAGACATATCTTCATAAATTGTCAAAAGTTTGTTGTTCAAAATGCTATATATTAAAAAAAAAAATTTGTGTTTTGGGTGTTAACATCTCTCATTTGTCCGAATGAGAGGCAAAATTCATTCATTCGGCCGAATGACCTCATTCTGCGAATGAGTCATTCGACCGAATCAATCAGACCAAGTTTTTTTTTCTCATTCGACGAATGAGGTGTGTCGAATGTCTCATTCGACATTCACATCCGGCGAATAAGTGTTGCCGAATGACTCATTCGTAAATCACATTCGGCGAATGTGTCTGAGTTTCAACCGACCTTTCGTCTAGCTCATTCGGCGAATGAATGAGGCTATATAAGAGTCCTTCGGCCGAATGAAGTTCATTCGACCTCTTTTTCTTTCGCCACATCTGTGTGTTCTCATTCGCCGAATATCAGTTTTATCTCTTTCGATCGATTTACTGTGTTTGTTATTCACCCTGCTACTAAACATCATCTTCTAATTCTTCTCAGGTACTTGGAGAATGATTATTAGCGATTTTCAACCGTGGAATCATAGAGAACAGATTAAATTTTTAGAATCTAGGGTTTTGTTAATCGCTTGTTAAATAGATGATCAAAATGGACTTGAAACCATCTAAGACCTGTTTTGAATAGCTTATTCAGTCGATTCTGAACATGTTTATGTAAATTTTGTGGTCTGATTTGAGTGTTTTGAAAAAGGGGATTTTTGAATTCAAACTGGCTGCCGAATGTCGTCATTCGGCGAATGACTCATTCGGCGAATGAAGCTCATTCGGCGAATGGCTCATTCGGCGAATGGCTCATTCGGCGAATGGCTCATTCGACGAATGACTATCTTAGCTTATGTCTTATTCGGCGAATGATGTCTATTCGACGAATGAATCCCATTCGGCGTATGGGTCATTCGGCCAAAGGTCTCATTCGGCCGAATGAAACTCATTCGACCAAAGTGTTTAAATCTAATTCTGTTTTCTGATTTCTGTTTTCTGTTCAACCGAATTGCACTAACATGTTTATTTCTTCTGTTGCTCAGTATAGCAGGTTACAAGTCTGTCCCCAAGCATAACATTTGTGCTCATTTGGATCTCAACACAACAAACGCCAAACACTACTCAGAGATTATCACTTTTCTACGGCGTTCGAGGATTTTCACAGCGATATCTACTATACATGTACATACCACTCTCACCAGCAAGATTTCTGGTCTTCCGCAGACATAGATTGTGAGGCTGAGCCTACAGTTATTAGAGGGAAGGTGCTAGGACACGATGTTGTCGTATCTGCTGAGCACATAAGGAGAGTGTTTGGATTTCAGGATACTCCCGATCAGCCATCTCTGCTAGATCGTTTCTTGGTTCGTGGTTGCTTTCTGAGATGCAAGTACGAGGGTGATATTGGAGCTGGAATCCTCAACAAAGCATTCATGTCTCCTCAATTCAAATATCTCGCACATGTTCTGGTTCACTGTCTCGGATCAAGGAGAGGTGGATTCGATGATATGCGAGAGACAATACAGTGTGCCTTTGCTGCTTTGGTGCTGAACAAGCCGTTCAACTTCTCCGAGATGATTTTCATACACATGAAGGAGAATGTTGTCTTGAAGGGAGACAAGAAATTTCTGATGCATCCTCGATTTCTGCAGCAGATTATAGATGCTCAAGTTCCTGATCTGCCAAAGATCAATGCTGATATTGTTCGTCTAGAGCATATGAATGACACCACTTTGAACAGAGTCTTGTCATACAGAGGGAAAGAGAGGAAGCCAGCTACCCGATCTTTATTTGGTCATCTCTCTAGACCAGATTATCGAGCTCCTGCTGGTCGTAGATGGAGGCATGATGATTCTGATTCTGATGTTGAGGACATTGTTGTACCAGATGATGGTAGTGAATGTGATGGAGGAGATGATGGTGATGATGCAGGTGGTAGTGGTGCAGGAAGTGGTGAAAGCTCAGTGATTGTGTGCACTGCAACTGTTAGTTCTGTATCGGTGAGTGCAGGTATAGGTGACATAACCACTGCTGCTGATGTGAGCATGGTTGATGTTGGTGGTGTTGCTGCTGGTAGTGATGTTGGTGTTTCTACAATTCAAGAAGAAGATATAGATGTCGATTCTCTTTTAGAGTTGGATTTCTTGACTACTACTACAGTCACCACTTTTGTTTATATTGATGCTACAGTTCCTCATTCTACAGAAGGTGATCATAAGTCAGAGGACTCTAGTGAGGATGATGGTGTAGCTGGAGAAGATGATGAAGATAGTACTGATTCTGATGATATTATTGAGGATGGTTATGAGAAGGTAATGGTTGGTGGAAGGATGGTTGTGAGGAAAAGAAAGAGAAGTGAAGAGGAGCTGGAGGAGATTGCTGATCCATTGTTTATTCCATAATTTGATTTGTCTCCTCCACCTCGGTCTTCTGCTTCAGTTACAGTGGCTGTTTCTGCTGCCACTTCTCAGCCTACATCCTCCCGAGCTGGGAGAGGGAAGAGATCAAGGTTCTCTTTTCAAAGGAGGTCAGAACTTACTACAGCTGCTGCAACTACTGTTACATCAGTAGCAGCTGTTTCAGTTACTTCACTGACCCGGTCAAGGGATGTTCCCTCACATACTACTATTGCCCCACTGACCACTCCTATTGCCCATGATCCTGTGTATGTTGCTGCTTCTGCTGGCCCCTCTACATCTCGAGCTGACATGTTCATACCTACTGTTTCAGTTGTTGATCAGCTGAGCACACTGAACAGTATGGTTCTGAGACTGATGGAGAAAAACATGGAGCAGGAGAACAAGATAGCTCAGCTCACTCAAAGGATCAATGAGCAAGATGCCTTGTTGCTGCAGGCAGCTGATCAACGAGCTGATCTTAGAGCTCGTTCTGCTCAACAAGAAGAGCAGTTGTTGAAGTATATAGATGAGCACAACCAGTTGGCCATGACTGCCACTGGTTTCAACGAAAGAATTTTGCTACTAGAAGCTGAGAATGCTCGACTTGCTGAACTTGTTGAAAGTTCCAAGGAAGGCACTCCCAGGCTTGAGGGTACTGCAACCCGATCCGATGATTCAGATTCAGAGAAAACCAAGGAAGAGGAAGATGAAGAAGAGGAAGAAGAGGAAGAAGAATCTGATGAGGAGAAGGTCGATTATGAAGAATCTGATCAAGATGATGATCAGGACGGATCGGGGAGTGGGTCTTCTGAATCATCCAGTACTGATGACGATGATGACGATGATGATCAAGAACCTCCTTCATCTGAGATCCGATCCAAAAAGGCAAATGACAAAAAGCAACAGGCTCCTCCTCCATCTCCTCCTGCACAAACTGAAGAACCAACAGCTACTGAGGAAGTCGAAGCTGTGCCTGTGAGACGTCAACTGGATGAAACACTCACTATGATTCTTGACGCTCAAGGCATCATACAGCACTCAGTCAGCTATGACAAGGAGGAGGGAGAAATTATTCACTGCTTGACAAAGGAACAAATTGCTGAATTGTTCAGGTTAAATCCTGATGAGGTGATTACTGATGATACCTCCGTTCCTATTGTTGATGAGCCTGAGCCGGAAATTTTTGATGATATTGATGAAGTTATTCTGGAGGATATCACAGACGAAGAATATCCCAAGTACACATCGGCTGAGGATGAGTTGCCTACATTCACTGAACCATTTGATCAAGAAACAGAGGATCTTCTGGTCAGATATCTGGAAGAACAAGTTGAAGCTAGCAAATCCGAAGCCGATGAACAAAAGAAAAGAAAAGAAGAATGGGAGGCCTACTGGGTGGCATTGAAGAAACAGAGCACCGAGAAGATGCCAGCTACACACAAGAAAGTTTACAGGACCAAAGGCTACAAAGCTAGAGGTCAAATCTTGATCTGGGCATACTTTCACGACCTCCGTTGCTATGCAGTGAAAAGAGAAAAGGGAATTGATTACTTCAAGCACCCTCATGACTTCAAGACGTTGTCGGGCTTTGAAGTCAATCAATTAGCACGTCTGAAGTTACTGAACAGTGAAGACTCATGAATGTCTGCCTGGTTTTCTAGGCAAATTCAGTATAAGTACAGAAAGAGATGGGTGAACTTTCAGCCCCAGCAGCCTGAACGTTATTACTTGCCAGAAATTGACGGAGATACCCGTAAGCATAAGGTTATCCTGAAGTGGCTTCCCCCTAGAGTTTTGAAGAAGATTCCTTTACGGAAAATGTGACAAGACTTTATCGATGCCTTCCGATGGTGGTATTATGATGGGCGCACTGGCGAGGCTGTGATAGTCTTGTGCAAGGATAAACAGTGGGAGACTGTAAGGATATTTGATCCTATGCGGCTGACTAACCTATCTCACAAGGATGTTCAAGCTTTGTTTAGGCACCAGATTTTCTTTGATGTTCAAGACATGGTGCAAGCTTTGCAGTTTATGAGAGTGATCCGTCTCTGCAGCATTTTCAAGATCCATGCTAGAGCAGACTGGAAAGCTATATCAGCAAAGTATTTCAAGAAAGATGCTTCCAAGAGTTGAACTAGGTCCAAGGGGGGAGTTTGTTGATACATGTAATGTCCCTAGTTCTATTTTGTAATACTCATCATGTAAAATTCAAGATATTAATGGAAGTTGTCTTTATATATCATTGTAAATGTTTGTTACTGATTATATAGTTAGTTGATCTGATTAAATTAATAGTTGAGTATGAAGAATACACATTCGGGCGAATGAATCTGGAATGAAGTCATTCGGCCAAATGAACTAAATAGCGAATGACTGGCGAGAGAATGAGTCATTCTCTGAATGACTCATTCGATTGACATGTCCATTCGGGCAAAGTCATTCGCTGAATGAGCTGCTTCGGCCACTCATTCGGCCGAATGACTACTGCCTATATATACTTGTTCAAATCATTTCAACACTAACTTTTCCAGAGCCCTCCTTCTTCCCTGTGATCCCAAGTTCGATTCTCAACCCGTGGTGTTCGATTATTGCTTACAAGTCATTCCTACACCTTCGGATCACCACGGTTGCTGTTGGTTTCGATTGGAAAACCCTGGAATAGGATTCCGCACTATTCTAGAGGTTGTCGGGTAGATTTCCATTGGAATCGGATTGTTTCCGAGCTCCTTATAGGTCCTACAGGCATAAAAATGGATTAGAAATGGTTAGGATGATCATTTGATGAGTATTTGTCATATTGACTATTTATAGTAACTTTATTTTTTAGAACTTGGTAAATAATGATATTAGATGAAATATGATGATGTGTTATTGTTAATAATAAGATTATTAACATATATTAAGCATCAAATTGGTTAAGAGGATGCTAGAATGAAAAGTTGCCATTTTAGGAAACTTTATCGTATGAATTCATGAACTAGGAATGCAAGACTAGTTTTGTACATGTTAAAAGGCTCAACATGATGTAGTATGATTATTGTGTAGATAATTTATGTAATTTTTGTTGTTGCACATGCCAAAACTAGAAAATTTACATATTAGGAAACTTTAATGACTAAAAACGAACTATGTGTTTATTTGATCGCATATGACAATGTGCTATGTGATAACATGATCACGTAAGGTTAATAAGCATGTTAGAATTATTAAAAGGAAACGTGTTGTGAAACTTGCTAAGAATGGAAACTTACTATAAATAGTAAGTTGACCATAATTGTGAATTATGTGCTTTACACAACCCATGCACTATAACAAATGTTACACGAACTATAAACGACACATGGTTCACCAACGGGTCGTTGACTTGACACAGTCAAACACGGTAAAACAAGTTCGAACACGGACAAGCACGGTCAATGTGGACCAACATAGACAAACATAAACAAATAAAGTTTTGAACTTTATTATAAGGGATTGTTAATTGAATGTTAATTAATGAATTGAAAATTAGTTAAACTTTAGACATTTAATTAAATGACACTAACTAATTGTTAGTTAGTAATATAGGAGAGTAGTAATTAAATGGTTTAATTACTTAAAGAGTTTAACTAAATTAAAAGAGTTTAATTTAAATAAAATGTGAAATAAAAGGTGAGAATTCCAATTTTGAATTGGTAATTCTTAGTTCCTAAAAAGGTGGATCTACATTTGACTTTAAAAGTAGATCCAACCTTCACATTTTGAGAACAACTCTTTCACCCACTCTCCCCCTCTCTCTCCCCCTTGGAGCCGTCAACCATGTTTACCTTTGTGGGTTGTGTGGCTGCCGCAAGCAACCACCATCCAGCCACCTTAGCAGGAGCTGCACCAAAAGGCCAAGACGAGCTAAGGCCACTGACCCGAACCGTGTGTCGAGCCATGAGCCGAGCCAGGCCAAAATCTGTTTTGGACCATTCCGGTGATTCGTGGGACGGGATCCGGACTCAGGTGATCGTATGGAGTCAACTAGAGAGACCGTTGCTTGTTTTATCGTGTGGATTTGGAACCGCTTCGTAAAGGTCGATTTCTAAAACACCCTATGGTTATCGTGTTTGAATTTTATTGTTGTTTAAACCGTCTGTAATTGGATCCTGATTTGGGAATTGTTTCGATGACGAATCAAAAGGTTATAAAACTTAAAAGCTTCCATTGTGTCAGATCTAATATGCCTGTTTAATCTGGTTTTGTGAAAAATGATTTAATCAATTAATGTAATTAATTGAATATTATTAAATGAAAAGTAACCTAAAATTCCCATCATTGGCATCAGATCGGCTTTTACAAACGTTTAAATGCAATTAATGATCGATCTTTAGTTTTTGTTTGTCAAAACTTTTGTTTGACAAAAAGATCTAATCATTGAATGTGATGATTGTGATTTTGATTGTGATTGTGATTATGATTCGAGTCCTAGGATCCGACCCATGTGATTGTATCTTTTGTTTTGTTTGATTAGTTGGTTTTGAAATCTTGTATTTCTACGGGTACTTGGAGCCGATGTAATAGATTAGGTTTCAATTTTTGTAATGTAATTCGTACTTTACAAACGTAATCAAGGAATAGATATAAGAAGGAAGATAGTGACAATCGGGGAACTTGAAGATGGAGATCTTGGATCAAGTGGAAGAAAAGATGCAAGGCGTTGAATTGTAACCCTAGAATTGTTCGGTTTGTGTTTGATAACTCGAACTAAACCGAACAAATGAGACTTTGGCTATTTTCATAATTACGCTTTGGTGTTTATGGCTTTTTAATATTTAAGAAATATAAAACAAGTAAAAACAAATACTTTTCACAATCATTACAAAACAATAAAGAAATACAAAAGGAGTTTTGTAGTTACTTTAAAAGGATTTTTTTAAATAAAATTGTTTTATTTTAATGAAACAAATTATAAATAAAAGGTTTATTTTTTAAAATTAGAACTTGTTAGTTTAAAATGATTCGCGATAATTCCCGACTTAGTTTAAATAAGGTATTTAAAACTAATCGAGTCGAGAGTTGAAAGGAGTTTCAAACTATCGCAAATCAAGAACAAAATATGATTTTGTTAAAATGATATTGCCCGATTTGCGTCATGCTTCAAATCATTCAATAGTTTTAAACTAAAACAATAAAATCTATATGATTGATTAGATTTACAAATTCACGATAATGATCAATTTAGTTTTAATAAGGTATTAAAACAAATTAGGTCAAAATTGAAATAGGATTTCAATTAGATCGCGAATAAATAAAATAGTGATCTTATAAAATGCACAACTATCCTCATTTCAAATTAGTTGTCTATAATGTTTTTGAAACATAAAAGCAATTAATTAAAGTAATTAAATGACTCATTGGTCAAGATGTTTATTTTCTAAATATATAAACCTATAGTTAGTGCTTACCCTGCTATAGATTTATATACTAGAAATTTGATTTAAATGTCACCTTAAATGTCACCTTAGATTTGAGACACTTTATCAGTTTGACCAAAAATCTAGTGTTAGTTCTTACCCTGCACAAGGTCTATGGTTTTATTGTAAAAGGAATGATCGAGATTCCTAATACACTTAGGCCTGTCATTTGGTCAAAAATTGTAAGGCGCATACTTGAATGGTCAAGTTGGCATAGTTAGGGTAATTGTACAAAGCTAGAAATTGGTGTTCTAACAATCCCTAAGAACTATAGGATTATGATTGTCATAATTGGTTATCGTAACCCTCCGGTATTATTATGAACAGTAAATAGAGAGCTTAGCCAATTCACTGTTCATTAAATAAACAGTATCTCACAATTCTAAATTAATTTTGTTAATGAGTCATAATTAATTTGGGATTTTATAAAAGCATGAAATACTAAAACTTTTCTTTTTAGTTTTATAGATGTCTTTCATTGATGCTACTTAACCTCATAGAATAAGTCTTTTTCAAAGTCAATTCAATAGGAGTAACATTTCAACTTGGATGCATCACCTAAGACAAGTTCTAAGAATAGAAGGAAAATTGTATGCTTTGGATAACCCCATTTCTACTAAGCCACCAATAGGCAGCACCACATCTGAGAGGATGAAACATATTGGACACGAATGTGAGATAAAATATCTCATATGGACTTCGGTGTCTCCTGAATATGTGGATCAGCTTATGTATCTTTCTAGTGATGAGATGATAGAGGAGATCAAGAAGAGTATCCTGTCAAACAAGTTTTGGCGATTTGAAATTCTTAAAGAGGTCTCAAAGGGTTTGAGATCAGGTGGAGATGTAGGAGCTCACATTGATAGATTGCAAGGCTATTTTGATAGGCTTGGCAAACTAGGGTATCCTATGAACCATGAGATTGCTATAGACTTCATCCGTGTTTCCCTACCAGAGGAATATGAATCTTTTCTAAAGATTTACAAAAGAATATCTTTGGAGGAACAATTGAAGAACTCAATGGGATGCTCTTGGTTGAGGAAACCAAGATGAAGATAGAAGTGAGTAGTGGGAGGAAGAGACCATTGACCGAGGTCGATGAGGTCCAGTACATTGTTGCTTGACGTCTGAAGAGTTCAGATATGCCTGGATCTTCTGGTATGCCTTGTTACTTCAACATATTACTTGATTGGCAAATATTTGATAATAATGTGAGTGTCACAATTATTTCAATTATTTGCACGTAATCGAGATGGTTGATATGCTAGGAGCTTGAGTCTTGAATCCTATGGGATGGAAGACAAGACAAATAGAATAAATGTTCTTCTATTCATTTTTCACTGATTGTTTAAATTGTTTAAAACAATTATGAATACTTTTAACATTCTTAGTTTGACTAAGAATAATGCTTCTGGTATTTTTTATACATTGATTGATAAGTTATATTTATGCTTGATAAATTGTTTAGATATCATAATTAATAATGATTATTGATAATGAAAATGGATTCTATATGATAGAATCAATAAGAAAGGCAATACTCAAGATTCGTATTAATAGAATAATGTAAAGTGTTTAACTATTATAATTAGACAAGATTAACCTTTAAAGCAAGGTGTAATACACGAATCTCTAAACAATTGAAAATGAAATTCATTATTACAAGAGTTTGATGATTACATGACATGCTTAAGGAAGGTTAAAAGATTATGATCTTTTATATGCAATTCTTTTGCGTAAAATTGTCTAAAGTTTAAATATGAGTATTTCATAAGGTTGTGAACCTAATAAAATCGTTGAAGGAGTTCAAAGAAGATTTCCATAAAACGAAGATCTAAAAGCATCAATAGTTATATATGTGATATAACAAAAGGTTACCAAATTAATGCATAAAATGTGAAACTGTTTCACAACCACGTACACAATAATGTAGGTAATTTGCTAAATACCAATACATGTTGTGTTCTTCTCTTGAATATGATTCGATGAATGAATATCCCAATGAACTCATCATATGAATTACTACACCAGCTTTAATTACATGTAAATATAAAGAGTTATAAAATAAACCTGTATAAATTCCTATTTTGGGTTTGAGGATTTAACAAAGAGTTGTTAACCATTTATTTAAAATTGGATCCTCATGAATGATAAAGATAGTTATCATAAATCCCTAAAATGGAATAGATATAATTTTCATCAATTGCTTCCTAAGGCAGGAAACTGTATTGTTGAAAATTAGATAGTGCAAATTGAAAGTGTTCAATTCTGCAATGATATGATATATATGTTTCAATCAACACAAAGTGTTTGAAGGGATCTTAAATGAGTTTAAGAACCAGTTGTTACACATGACATCTGCAGAAGCTCATGGGATCACTATGAACCCAAAACTTGCAGAAGCGTAACTCTTGATTGATAAATATAATATATGCTTTCGAACCATAAACACTAAAGATGCAATAAAACAAGGTAAGAGACTTGTTTAACAACATTTATATATTGTGTAGTTGAAATTAGAGAATTTCAATGACAAGATCAACATGGATATATTAGGATACTACAAAGTATGTAAGCAAGGGTTGTTTGACAAACAAGTAGTCAAATATCAAAAATGTATTACCATAAGAACACCTTAACTGAGTATTCTTATAAGTAATTAGAAAGTATTGAAATCCTAATATGGCAAACTTGTTGCATTGAATCCATGGTTGATAAAAACATCTCAAGTGGGAAATCTATGTCTTGGTAAGAAACTAAGATGTTAGTTTTACCTAAAGGACAAAGATGTTCAGCATATATATATGTCAAGGCTAATGTGAGCGTAGTAAATTCTAATGACAACATTATCTAGATATGTAGATGACATACTAATTATTGAAAGGAAGTTTCTATAATAAAGACATCAACTTTAACATATGATGTTAAACGAAATAAGTAACAATTTTGTTTGATAAAATCGAAAATATATTAATGGTTAATATATAAATTATCCAATGACATTTTCAATAGAGATTGAAAATAAATCATAGATAATTTTGCATAAGATAAAGAGTCGGGTGAAAATTTTCTATGGTAAAGCATGAAGTGTTCATTAAAGGTTAGAGAACACAAATATACGCATCAGAATGCTTAGATTGAAAGTGTTCATTACTAGTCTCCATAAGATTCCTAATGACTAGGAATAGATTGAGAAAACGTATGACAACAATGTAGCATAGCTAAGACTATGAAATTGTAGTCATATTATAGTAGAAGAATAATGAGAAAGAGCTGAAAGAAAGACATGATAATAAATAAAATTCATAAATCAGAATCTAGCAATTCAGTTCGCTAAATCTATTTATAAAGCTAAATATGTGGATAAGGCTGATAAATAGATATTAGATATGTTGTATAAGGAATCTGATTTAAGTTTAGTATTGGGTGCTTTACAATCGAAACATGAGACATTGAATGTTCATTTTGATCTAATGGTTAAAGGAAAAATGAATAATGTTTCTAAATTCGAAATTTCGTACATTTTAGTATCCTTGAATATAGTATTCTAAATGTGCGTAGTCGATCAAATTCATGGGAATCAATCTGAACTAAGACTACTTGAATGCTTGGTTAGTTTATAGGGATAAAAGCTCAAGTGTTGAGAACCAAGATTTATAGACATTCATTAGAGAATGATGTCGGACGTAACTCCCTTCAAACATTCTTCATGGATCATTGTCATAAGATGTTTTGATATTAAAGTATATTAGATATACACAAATATCCTTAGACCTAAGGAGCATATTAAATTAACTTTAATTAAAGGTCACTCTTTGATCTTACCTAATGCTGTCATGAAAATAGGCAGTAATAAGGGTAATGGTTGGGAATGGTTCTAAGATTAAGTGGGATTTATATGCTGCCAAAAGGATTCTATACTCTTATACATATAAGAGTAGATATTTTGGCGCCCTTGTTGATTTAAAGTGATGTAAATGTGTGGCCATGCTCAAACTAAAAGTAGTTTGTTAGATCATTTTAAATTGAGAACACGAATGAGAATACTTGAACAATATATGAGATTGAAAGGAAATCCATGTCTCATGTTCAAGGAATATCTAAATAGAAAGGATATACAGATAAAGGTTATCTAAGACTATAATTGATAGTTAAAGTAACGAGTTACTTACACTAAGGAGTTTTAGTTGACTTAAGAAGTCATACCTTACTAGGGGCAGCATTATGCAGCTAGGCATCCAACACTATCTACGTTGTATCACTTAGTCGATGAATCGTCCAAGTGGGAGTCTGTTGGATATTGGATGTCCGATTAACGATAAGTTCAACGTTGCTATGAAAGTCATGATCCAAAGAGTTACGCTTTGGAAGGCAACAGATTTATATTTAGTTGTTAAACATAATATACGATCACGAATTGTCAGTTTTATCGAGTTGGCTATTATTATTTGTGAAAAATAATGTGTGGGAATTAATTATGGAGATATTTAGTTCGTTAAAAAAATAAGGTTTTGAAATTTATTATAAAGGATTGTTAATTAAATGTTACTAACTAATTGTTAGTTAGTAATATTGGAGACTAGTAATTAAATGGTTTAATTACTAAAAGAGTTTAACTGAATTAATAGAGCTTAATTTGAATATAATGTGAAAGAAAAGGTCGGAATTCTAATTTTGAATTGATAATTCTTAGATCCTAAAAAGGTGGATCTACATTAGACTTTAAAAGTAGATCCAACCTCCCACATTTTGAGAATAACTCTTTCAACCATTCTCCCTCTCTCTCTCTGCCTTGGAGCCACCGACCATGGCCACCTTTGTGGGTTGTGTGGCCGCCGAAAACAACCACCGTCCAGCCACCTTAGAAGGAGATGTACCAAAAGGCCAAGCCCAAGAGGAGCCGCAAACAGGGCTGCCTTGCCCGAGACAAGCCGAGCCAAGGCCACCGAGCCGAACCTTGTGTTGAGCCGTGAGCCGTGCTGAGCCAAAATCTAGAATTATATTCCATATGTGTGTGTGTTGATTGACCAGAGAAAAGAAGAAAGGATAAAACCCTAGCTTCTCATATCTTACTCATATTGGAAGTGTGTTTGTGTGCAAATCGAAGATTGAAGCTAGAAATCAACACCCACCATGATTACTAACAATAGGTAAGGGTTAGATTGTTGTTTAGTTGAATTTACGGGGAGTAGGATGGTTCCATGGGAGTGGTTTCATACAAACTCATAGCTAAAACATGTTAGTTTGATTATATAAACATGTTTTAAACACCCAATCAGATTCTTGCGTATAGAATCAATAGATGATGATATGGGTGTTGGGTAAATCATGTGGGTTTAAGGTCATGTATGAGCTTGATGAATTAGAGTGTAACTTAATGCTATGAGGATGTTTTTGAAGCAAAAGTGTTTTCAAAACTCAACAAACCTACTAAACTTATGATTTTGATGAACTTGAACATATGATGGAATTGGGGTAAGTTAAATTTGACGAAGAACATGTGTAGGTGAAATTTTGCACATGAGTTGTTTAATAAAATGCCTCAAAGAGATTTCGATTAAGTATGAGGTGTAATATGGTAAGAATTATTAGTAAAACTAACTGTATGACCAATTATTATATACCTTGGTTAGTTGGGTGAAAATCATCTATATAGAATATGTGTGTGTTGAATGAATTGTGGTATGATCATAGGAAGTCTTGATGAAGAAGATAAGCATAGACCGGGGGGAGCTAGCTAAATGATCATATCCATCCAGCTAAGGTAAGTCACCTGATACTGTTGAGTTTGTTTAATGTTGTGATAAGGAATCACAAGTATTGTGATCATGTGAGCAAAACTCAATTGGTGATCCACAAGAATATAACCTTGTGTTGATTGAGATATTAGTAATGACCTATAAGTGTGTAGGCATTCATGTTTGCTTGAATTGATTTTAATCCATATGATTGTGGATAATGTTTTTTAGAGGTATGTTGAAATGTTTCGCTTGAAAGTGAACTAACTATGATAGTAGACAAATGGTTGATGGTACTTAATATTTAAGCATAATTGGTTCATTTGGATATGAACTTGTATTTGATTTGCATTTAATGATTCACCAGGTGTGTAAACATATGTATTAATGATATATTTAATGTTGAATTTAAAGTTAAACACCAATATATGTTATTTTGAGTCACAAACGTTTGACTATTTGTTGTTTGTGTCTAATGGTGATCATATGTGTAAATGATACATGTAGCTAACTGTGACCATGGTTGATTCTCAAAGGTGAGAAATTTCCAAATTAGTGAACGTTGGAGTGATTCACAAAAGTATGAAGACTCAATGAGACACATAAGTGTGTTGATGTGAATTATAATGGTGTGATACTTATTTGGTAGTTAGAAAGAATTGTAATTCAGGATCTACAATTGTGTAGACAATTTTTTTTGATTCACTTGAGAGTGAACATTTAGTGTGTTGTAATGTAGTTAAATGATTCACATGTGTGTGAACATATGAATTGGGAGTGTATTTGATGTAAACACAAGTAAATGTGTTCAATTGGGTGTAAGTAGTCCATTTTTGTTGACTTGTAGTTGTAGGAATGGTTGAGTACGCATTACAAGAAATTGTGCATTTTAGCATAAATGTGATTAATTGTTTTGTTAAACTTGATGGTAATGTTTGTGTTTTGATGAAAGCATTGTAATTGAATGATTTACAAAAGTTTGAACCTTCAATTAGTTTCATTGGTTAAGTTGATTCACAAGAGTGTGAACAATTACCAAAATTGTAAGAGTCATGATCTACAAATGTGTAGACACTTATTTTGCTATCTGTCTGCTTTGATTCACAATTGTGTAAACATTAGACATGCAAAGCTAATGATGCAGATTCATAAAATTGTGAAGAATGGATGATCTACAAGTGTGTAGACATCTAATTGTAGAATCAAAATGGTTAAGTTTGACTTTTATGAGATTTGATGCACAATTATGTTTAGTGTGCACATATGTGTTGTATTGATACACAATGATTTAAACATAGTAGTAATGCATATTATATGTATGTGGATGAATTAAATCAATTCTAGAAAGGTTGGAACGATAATTGCTTGTTTAGGCAAAGTTTGTCCCGTTTAAGGAAGTAAAATGGAAATTGATGCACAGTTGTGTTTGTGTGCACATATATGTTATATATATTGATTTAATCATGTTAGTAATCCATATGATATGTATATGGATGGGTTAAATCAGTTTTAGAAGGGTCGGAACAATAATTGCTTGTTTATGCAATTTTTGACCCGTTTAATGAATTTGAAATGTGTGTGGAATACTTGTCATATGTTTCAATCAATTTTTGCGTGACACCCGGCAATTTCAGGTAAATTGCAACTCTTATGAATTTACATTTTGCATTCATACTTGTTACATTTCATTTAATTACATTTAATTAGATGAATCAAACACAAACAAACTGCGAAACGATAGTTCGAGGAACTATCGAATTAAACATTGCACATTGGTTTGGAAACCAAGTGTGGCAAACACAAACACTAACGCAAAACAATAATTCGGGAAATTATTGAATTGTGCATTACACGTAGATTAGGATTAATCAAGCATGGAAACACGTTGTAAAACACAAACACAAACTATCAAAGATAATTCGAGGAATTATCGAAACACACACACGAGTCTCACGAACGTTGGTGAACAAACAATAAAACAAACAACTTATGTGTTATTATGGGAATACACGCTAAACATGAAATAAATGTTTAGGATAAACGTTAGGAATAGAACACGAAAGAAATCAAAGCAACGAAATCGAAAAATGAAGTAATGAAGCCTTCGCGGTACGCCAAGACCCTCGGCTAAGGGCTTGGCGGTACGCGAAGCGAAGCGGGAGTCGATATTCCGAAATCCTTGGCGGTACGCCAAGGCCATGCAAGATCGGCCTTGGAGGTACGCAACGGGTCCCAGTAGACATATTGTTATAAACAGCAAACCCAGCTCATTTTGATCGGTTTCTATCACACACCACCGCCTCTTTTCCTCTTAAATTCGACCTAGAACCACAGAAATCAAGCCTCTAACCCTCTGCAATCACTTTGGAAGCTACCTCTTTGTGTTTGGAAGCCATTGGAGCATAAGGGAGGTATTGGAAACCATCTACAAGCTAGGAGCAACCATCAATCCACTAGATCTTCATCATAAGAAGATGTTCAACTCAAATCCTAGGTGCTAAGGTAGTTTATTATGCTTTTCTAGTGTTAGATCGAACATGCAATGGGTAAAAACCAACATGCAAGAACATCCACCCACATGCAACCCCATGTGGCTATTGTGCATGAATTTGTTAGTGATTTTGTGTGATATTGTTGTAGATCTACTGATTTTAGATTATAGGATTGATTGGATTGAGTTTTGGATGGGTTATTGATGATTTGATGATGATTTTGTAGAACTTGCCATAAAAGAAAACTTTTATGTTGCATGTAGTATATTTGTGATGATCTTAACATGTTCGACATGTCTACATATTGTCAAATGGATACTAAAGTGTTTAGAAACAAATTTGAGTATTTGATTTTGTCAAAAACATGATTTTGTATAAACTTACTATATATGGAAACTTTTGTAAATCAAAAGAGGGCTTTTGATGTTTTAAGATGTTTTGGTAAACTTTGATTAATGAAATATGTTTAGAAATGATTTTTTAACATATTTGGAAACTTGGATTTGTGAAAACGAGCTTTTAAATCGATACTTACTATTTTAGAAAACTTTATTTGGGCAAAATGGTATAAATGATGATTTATACACAAACGATACGTTTTAAGTGTTTAAATGTGTTTTTATAAACATCTTAAAGATATTAACTTTATGAAATGGAATTTCATAATTATACTTTCCTAAAATGGAAACTTTCCAGAAATGGAAACTTTTACGATTTTCAATATTAATCCACATAAACTTTCTTTGGTTAGTGTCGTAGGATGTATGATGAGTTCCTACGTACATGTTAGGAATAATACGACACGTAAAAAACTAAACACAACAAACGTGTCACCAAAGATTCGTCGAGTCAACACAAGTCAATACACACACACTCGGTTGAGCACACAGACACTTTGAGTTGTATGGGATACAACACACAACAAAACACATACTCACACCTATATGGTTATAGGTGCATACTAGTAGGCGCTAGCATTCGCAAGACGCGAACACATAAAAACCGGAACTGCTAATCAGGTGAGTTCACGGCCCCTTTTTATCTTTTTTACCTTTGGGGGAGAAAACATTGTATGATAAACTGTTTTGATACAAAAACTGATTTTGATTATGTATGGACACGCTTTATCACTATATGTATATGTGTGGCACACATCACAAACTCAAAGTCCTTGTGATACTCCTCGGACCGTTAGTAGCACGGAGCGCCTAGCGTGGTAATTTTGAATAGTATTATTTGAGCCCGACAAGCCCTACCCATCGCGCTTGGAAGGCCAACCCGACTGGTGGTCGGAATGGGTGCAATATTGACCAATACACTTTGCCATTGTCTTGTGTTGGACATGGCGGGAGTCACAATTGTCAACTTCGGTACGAACCCGCATATAATATAACTGTATTGACTAGCTATCAATCGATACTGCATTGTAATGATATGTAAATTAGCAACTCTTACTTTAAACATTTTGACATTTACTGCTTATGAAAAACCTGTGCTCTCACCAACCATTGTGTTGACCCTATTACTCGCATGTTTTCTCAGGTAACTAAGGCGCGCAAGGATAGGATGCTAGGATGGAGTCCCATGCATCAGCTTTATGAATTGAAAACTGTTTTAAACTTATGCTTCCGCAACTTATATTTACAATGTTGATGTGACAACATAAACTCTTACTTCTGCAACTCTGATTTTACTAAACTGTTTTATCCAAGTTATTGGATGTACGTATGCAACCAGACATGTAGGTCTCGCAACTGTGTGACTGGACATTGCGATCCTGACTGTTCTTGGTCGCGCCCCTGCCCGGGTCGGGAAGGCCGGGGTGCCACATTTTGATCATCCAAACTTGGTGGAGATTAGTTATAAAGTGGATTGGAATGGTTTTGGGCAAGTTTGAAAACTGGGAACTCGTCGTGTTCGATTAGGAAGTGCTCGACACGTGAAAAGACCCGAATTGCCTTACGCCACAACCAGCGTATGATATGCCACTTGCAACTCAAAGTCTTCAAAATCCCTGTCATACTCTGGTCCATATGTTGGGAACTGATTTTGACCAAAATTGACTATTTTGGTCATGAATGCTAGGGGAAGCGACCAAGATGCCTTACTTAGTTCTTTTGAACAACCGGTGATTTTTTCTGTGTTTGTAGCTTCGAAATAGTTGTGCAAGCGGTGGATGTGATCATGATCGAACATGGAGGCTCGGGTAATGGTTTGAAGTTATCAATCAAACCTTTTGTAAAACTTGTGCATAAGTTAACTTATTATAAGTATGTGGATATATTTAAACTTGGTTTTAATTTTTGTATGATTCCAACGATATTCGAACGGGTTAAAACGAAGCTAAAACGAGAAAATTATGAAAAATATTAAAAATGATTTTAAATTTCAAAAAAATATTGTTGGAGCCCGGGTTCGAACCCGTGACCTCCAACCTCAACACACACTCTACCATCTTATCCAGCTCTGATTTCGTTAATAGAATGCACTGAAACTCGTGTTAACCAACAAAGGGTCGGATTCCCTTTGTTTCCCTATACCGAATCAAAAGAACCCCAATTGAGACCCGATTCGAACACGATCGAACCTGAAACCATGGGGCTTTGGTTCGAGAGATCCAAAGGAGTTTAATTGTGTGTTTCATTTCCTTATTTCAGCAAAATCATGGGGTTTTATAACCCCAAATCGAATTCGAATATTGTCCCATTCCCATTGATTTAATTCTGTTAAATTCGATAATGTAAAGTTGTAAATCCATGGGGTTTTCTCTTAAAAATGCATTTCGATCCCGTCTGTGATGTTTAATTTCATTTTCAGATTCGTTTGAGTTGAAACCCCCAAAACATATTATGTTAAGAACCTTAGAAATCGTTCTCACAAAATTCGTTGTAATGTGATGCAACTATCATAGGGATTTCGTTCAATGGGTTATTCCGAAGCTGCTCATATAGTTTAATTTGATTTATCGAAGTTTTTTTATTAAAAACCCACAAATGGTTTTTCCTCAAGAACCCTAGCATCTGAAATCATACAATTCGGTTTTGTGATTCGAATTCAATATAGAGTTTTTGTTAAACGATGGTTTCTGAAGCTAATGATATAATTTGATTCGATTTTTGAATTCACTTAAATAGAAATCCCCAAATCCGTTTATACTATGAACCCTAGAATTAGAACTTATATAATTCGATGTTAGAACCACGAATTATCATGGGGCTATACTTAATATGCCTGTTTAGGTTATATAGAAGTCGATTATTACCTGATTTGATGTTGAACGAGTGTGGTTCGACTTTTAAGTTGAAGTTCGGCCGACTCACGATCTAAATCTTCTTTCTGCTACTTCTCAGGTCGAATTTTTGGATGTCAAAGTCCCTAAAGATGCCGACTAGAGATTCCAAAGTTCCAATTTTGTGAATTGTGGTCGTGGTATACGGTTTTGATATGTAAAGCTACGGTTTCGACTATTGAGTATAATTTGAGTTAAATTAGATCATTAATAAGTTCAATAACGGATGGTAACTGATAATAATCATCAATGTGATGATTATGAATGATTATTAATATTAATTACAGTGGGCTAAGGTTAATTTCGAATTTCCTCAACCTTTTACAAACGAATTTTGACTTTAAAAGTCAAAATTGTATATTTTAGTGAATTACAAGTTTGATCCATGATGTTTATATGTTTTGAGACTGAGTTTGTTTAATTTTTGACCTTCTAATTTGATATAGTGTGATTTCGTATGATTCCGTTAGCGTTCGGTTAACTAGGTTAACCCGAAAATGTCGGATTGTCACATCATCCCCTTGTTGAAGGAATTTTCGTCCCGAAAATTAGTAAATGTTAGAAGTAGTTAGGACACTACTTGTGAGTTCAAATTGTACGTGTTAGTGCGATATTTGATCATTCTGCGTACTTGTGTGTACTCACACACAAAACCCAATGTTTGTAATATCACAGTTAAGTGTGATCGTTTTAAGTTCTATGTTTGCGTGCACACGGTTAATGCACCTAACTGTTAATGTTCTTGTTTGATCATACCGTACTACGTAGCCTTGCACATAGCTAATTGTTTAACTAAATGTTGTACTATGTAGCCTTGCACAAAGCTAATTGTTTAACTAATCATGTTTGTACTACCATAACATGTAACATATGAAATGTAGCACATAAAATGTAATTGTTTAACTAAATGTTGTACTATAAAGTGTTTGTGCTTACAATTTGAAATCTGAAATGTTAAAGTGTGAAGCATCACGTCATCCCCTTGTTGAAGGAAATTTCGTCTAGAAATTTAACGTGTCTTCTCTGTGTTTGCAGTGGTTGTTTTGAACAGATGAGGATACTTCTTCATCATTTGATCTTCTCTTTCCCCTATGAATTCAGGTCCACGTCTTGAATTCCACTGGACTTTAACTATCGGAATCTTGCTTTGTTTGAGTTGTTTGACCTCTCGGTCCATGATTTCAACTGGTTATTCAATGAAACGTAACTGTTCGTCCACTTGTATTTCCTCAAGTGGTACAATCAATGTCTCATCAGAAAGACATTTCTTTAAGTTCGAATCGTGAAAGACATCATGAACTCCGCTGAGTTCATCCGGTAATTGTAATTGATACATTACCAGACCAATCCTTTTCAGGATCACAAAAGGTCCTACGTAGCGTGGACTAAGCTTCTCGCGCTTGCCGAATTGTATCACACCTTTCCAAGGTGATACTTTTAGAAGAACTTGATCTCCTATTTGAAATTCCTACGGCTTGCGACGTTTGTCAGCGTAACTCTTCTGTCGATCCCGGGCCGCTGCCATACGGTTCCGGATTTGAACTATCTTCTCTGTCATTTCATGTACTAGTTCAGGACCTGTAATCTGACTGTCACCAATTTCAGCTCAACAAACCGGTGAACGACATTTACGACCATACAATGCTTCAAACGGTGCTGCCTGAATAATTGTATGATAACTGTTGTTGTAAGAGAATTCCACTAACGGTAAGTGATTTTCCCAGCTATCACCAAAATCAATGACCCAAGCTCGTAACATGTCCCGGAGCGTTTGAATTGTGCGTTGACTCTGACCATCGATTTGTGGATGGTATGCGGTACTCATGTCTAAACGAGTTCCCAAAGACTTATGGAGAGATTTCCAAAAGTTTAAAGTAAATCGAGAAACCCGATCTAATATGATAGAGATTGGTACACCATGTCGTGCTACCACTTCCTTGATGTAAATGCGAATCACTTTCTCCATTTTGCCAGTTTCTTTAATTGCCAAAAATGTGAAAATTTCGTTAATCGATCGACAATTACCCATATCGATCACAACCACTTGGTGTATGGGGTAACTTAGTAATAAAATCCATCGAAATATGTTCCCATTTCCACATAGTTGCAGTAAACCAGATGGTTTTTGATATTCAACTTTGACTTTCAAACAAGTCAAACATTTGCTAACCTACTTAGCAATATCTGGATTTGTGCGCTTCATCCATCACGAGTTCCCTTAAACCACCATGCAAAGGTATCCAAAGCTGATTAATGAAACAATGAGTTCCATCAAGCATGACGTCCAATTGTTTTTCCATTCCCGTAATGATTCCTATACCAAATTATCCTTTTCTAAGGCTTCAAGCTGAGCACTGCGTACCTTGTCAGGTAAGTCAGTATGTATCGTCATCATAAGTGCGCGAACCCGTCTTGTTGATGTTGTATCTTTTCTTCTTAGAGCATCAGCTACCACATTAGATTTTCCCGAATGGTACTTGATTGCTCATTCGTAGTCATTCAACAACTCAACCCACCGTCGCTGTATCATATTAAGCTCCTTCTTATCAAAGATATGTTGCAAACTCTTATGATCAGTGTAAATGGTACACTTGGTTCCATATAAATAGTGTCTCCAAATTTTCAAATCAAATACCACTGCTCCTAACTCCAAGTCATGGGTAGTGTAATTCATTTCGGGTGGTTGCAGTTGTCGTGAAGCGTAAGCAATCACTTTATCACGTTGCATCATCACACATCCCAAACCCTGTGCAGATGCGTCACAATACACCACAAAGTCTTCTGTTCCTTTTGGTAAGGACAGAATCGGTGCACTGCAAAGTTTCTGTTTCAATAGCTAAAATGCAGCTTCCTGTTTGTCAGTCCAAACATACTTTGTCCCTTTGTGCGTAAGAGCTGTAAGTGGTTGAGCGATCTTTGAGAAACCCTTAATGAATCGTCGATAGTAACCCGCCAAACCAAGGAATTGTCGTACCTCGGTAGGGGTTTTTGGTGCTTCCCAATTCTTAATCGCTTCAATTTTTGCTGGATCAACATGTATGCCCTTTTCATTGTCTATGTGACCCAAGAATTGAACTTCTCGTATCCAAAAGTCAAATTTCGAGAACTTAGCGTACAATTGTTCTTGTTTCAGTAATTTTAACAGCAATCGAAGATGTTCAGCATGCTCCTCCTCAGTCTGAGAATAGATGAGAATTTCATCAATGAAAACAATGACAAACTTATCAAGATAAGGTTTGCAGACTCGATTCATGAGATCCATAAATAATGCTGGAGCGTTCGTCAATCCAAACGGCATAACCAAGAATTCGTAATGGCCATAGCGCGTTCTGAATGCTGTTTTAGGAATATCTTCCTCTTGTACTTTGAGTTGATGATAACTAGATCTAAGATCAATCTTCGAGTAGTAACTCGAACCTTGTAACTGATCTAACAGATCGTCAATTCTAGGTAACGAATACCAATTTCTGATGGTAACTTTGTTAAGTTCCCGGTAATCGATACACATACAGAAAGTCCCATCTTTTTTTCTTAACAAATAATACTGGAGCTCCCACGGCGAAAAACTAAGTCGTATAAAGCCCTTATCCAACAACTCTTGTAGTTGTGTAGATAATTCTTGTGTTTCAGACGGTGCAAGTCGATAAGCTCCCTAGCTATCGGTGCTGCGTCTGGAGTAAGGTCGATTCGAAATTCCACCTGTTTGATAGGCGGTAATCCTGGTAGGTCTTCGGGAAATACTTCAGGAAATTTACAAACCACTGGGATGTCTTCGATCTTCTTTTCAGCTACTGGCTTCTCAGTTATAGGTGTTATAATTGTTGTATGACCTTTACGCAGGCATTTGTGTGTCTTCATACAAGATATGAGACGCAGTGGCGTACTGCTCTTCTCGCCTTGTACATAATGTGTCTCTCCATGTGAAAGAGGTATACGGACGATCTTTTTTGGCATACTATTTCAGCCTGGTGTTTCGACAAACAGTCCATGCCAATGACTACATCAAAATTGCCTAAGGCAACAGGCATAAGGTCAATGTCAAGTGTTTGACCCATCAAATCAAGAATACATCCTTTGAGAATATGTTCTACTGCAACTAACTTACTGTCAGTTAGTTCTACAGTATATTCAACCTCTAACGGTGTTGAGGTTATGGAAAATATTTCGCTAATTTCATTAGATCTAAAGCTCTTTTCTGTTACAGTATCAAACAACACAAGAGCAAAAATTTGTTTAGCATATATGTACTTGTGGCAAGGTTGAGATTTTCTCTATGCTTCTTATGATCATGAAGGCTTGTCCCCCTTATACCATTGTTTTCGTTCTTTTGTTGTTACTACCAGAGCGTTTCAATTGAAGTGCCATGGCTTTTTGCATTAGAAGCATCCTTTGGTTGTTTCTTGTTGTTGTTGTTATCATTGAGAACTCTGCTCGTTAGACGCATGAAATCAAACTTTGTTCTTTGCTTGATAGGTAATCTTTACAGATGTTCACAAGTAGGTGTTTTGACATACACATGAATTTATCTAGGTGAAGTGCAAAGTCTCACTATGAGAGTTTCTTGAACACAAAGTAACCAGATCTACGGCTGGAAATTTGATCAATGTAATGTTGGAATTTCGATATGTTAACTGAATTCATTTCAATCACCAGAATGAAGGATAGACGAAAATTTTATGTATGTGTTTCGAAAATAGGCTCACAATTGAATTTTCCAGAATTCATACGTACTTGTAAATTCACAATTACGTTGCGCACCATGATCGTCAATTTACCTTACATAAGAATTCTAGTTCCTCCTACCTTGAGCTATTTGGTTTTGCAGGATTTAGAGTTTATTCATGACATCAAGATTCAGACAATAGTCACAAGATGTATACTTGGATAGCCTATTGAAGAAATATTTAGGGATAGTTACTCGAGTTGAATGCTACTATAGGGTCTAGTGTAGATCCTACAAGGATAGATATTTTGCTTGAGTGTGTTTTTCTTATGTAACCTGATGTCGACACACTCATTGTGTAGGTGTTAGTGTAGCTGTTTGGAGTTGACCACCTTGCAGTCAATGTATCTCCCCTAAGTGCCCAAGTTGATAGTTAATTCACCATTAAGGTCACCAAGGTTTTCATATAATGTAACTTTCCTTCATGTATGCTCCTGTAACGGAAATCTTTCCCGCGCGATCACTCTAGTTCTTCTTAACTCGAGTGACTGTGTCCGTTTGGTGGTACTTCAAGCATGGCAAGAAATTGGGTTTGAATTCTCATCTTACAGTTAATGAGTTCATAAAGTGGTCCTTGTAAACCGTACATGTGGAAGTACAAAGAGCTACAAGAATGTTTTCGAGGAGTTAGAAAGAAAACTGATGTTTTCTTATCAAGGCTGAAACCACAACCTTATTAACCGTTGTCAGTGTTGTAAAGAGTGATGGATCATTTGTCAAAATTAGAAGTTTAGTGGAACTAGTAGATATAGTCCCGAACTAAGGAACGGTTTTGCTGTGTCATTAGGTTTATTTCGTCCGCTGACTCGTTGAGTGAGCCATAGGGCCTATTTCTTTCCCTAACTTGTTCGAGTGAGCCATAGGATCTATTTCCTCCCTTGGCTTGTTTTATTGAGTCATAGTGCATATTTCATCCCTTGACTAGTTTTAGTGAGTCACAGAGCCTATTTCATCCCTTGACTTGTTTTAGTGAGTCACAGAGCCTATTTCATCTCCTGGCTGGTTTTAGTGAGTCAAAGAGCCTATTTCATCCCTTGACTTGTTTTTGTGAATCATAGAACCTATTTCATCCCTCTAGTAATCTAGTGATCTATCCAGCTGCCTCTCGCATGTTGTGAATCTCCCAATTCACACGTGCAACAAAAGCTGCAAATGCTTGCTCTGGTGGGTATCTCAGAGTAGGTAATGTCCAATTACTAGTAGTAGTGTCAGGAGTAGGTGGCGGAAGTACTCGCTCCTCACGCACCCAGTTGCGAATCAGATCAGGGATCCACTGTCAGTACTAGTCGTTCTCCCTCGGTCGTTTGTGTATCTCCTCATCATAGTGAATCGCGTCATCCATTGGCTCAGGTCGCCTCTTCTTGGATGCTGGTGATGATACGACTTGATGTTCCTTATCACTAATAGGTGTGGATGATGATGTCATATCCGTTACATAATACCATATGTAGAAGCTATACAAAACTATCATGTAAGCAAGTGTGTCTAATGTCTAACAGTTATAGTCTAAGTCTACCAATGCAAACCTAGTTTGCTATAACTAATGTCTCTCATACCAATCTGTCACACCCCCAAATTTCCACTAACGGAATCATACCGTTTCGGGCGTGACAAACTAGGATCTCAGTCATTAGACACAGCGAAAGACCTCTATATGATTTTTCCAACATAATTTTGGTCTAAAACTGTAATATCAAAGTTTTAACGTTGCGGAAGCCTTTAAAAACAAATAACAAACGTAACTGTTTGAAAACTGTAAACTACAAGTCAAAGTCTTAATTATCCAAATTCAAAACACAAGACTTTAAAATATATGCATGAGACTCAACATCCTAGTCCCTGCTTGTCCTTGCTTGTGCCTTAGTGTCCTGAGAAAACATGTAAATAAAGTCAACACAAAGGTTGGTGCATACACAGGTTTGTATGAATAAGCACAAATGTTTGAACCAAATGTTTGAACAAGCTGTTTGTAATAAATGTTTGCAGATCACATAATCACACATTGCATAGTCATGATAGCTAGTCATTATACTATTTACATAAGTGGTCGACACCGAAGCTGACTGTTGCATGCTATTGCATGTTTTGCCTTTTCACTATTGTCTAACACAAACAATAGTAATGTTGAATTGGCAACTTAAACACCTACATAGACCTCCAGTCTACCAAGTGAGGCTTGTCAAACCCAATAGATCTATCTTCAACTACCACGCTTTGCACTACGGCAAACTAAACGGTTCGATGTGTAAGGACTCTGAGTGTTATGTGCACACTTATAATAAACAGCCAACTCATGCAAGTGATATGTATCCAAAAGCGTTTGTTTGCACATGTTTTCTCCGCCAAAACAGTAAAAGTAAAAAGGGGTCGTGTACGCACCTTTGATAGTAAACATAATGATTACGTGTACTCGAAATCACGTAGAATGACTTCTACGAAGAATCTGTGTTTATATAATAACATCGTGTTATTAAAATTGTTCATATTGTGTTTGTTATCAAATATTTGTCAACACATGTATATTAGTTTGTTCAAAATATCCATATTAAAGTATATGTGAATTTGTATTTAGTTATTTAAATAGTATAAACATACAAGATCATGTTTATAAACACGTAATTATACGCGATCATGGTTTTTTTTGTCAAAATATAAATTTTATTGTTTTATTTTGTTCGGAATTCAAATCTGATTCCAACGAAATTTGAACGGGTTAAAACGAAGCTAAAACGAGAAAGTTATGAAAAATATTAAAAATGATTTTAAATTTCAAAAAAATATTGTTGGAGCCCGGGTTCGAACCCGTGACCTCCAACCTCAACACACACTCTACCATCTCATCCAGCTCTGATTTCATTAACAGAATGCACTGAAACTCGTTTTAACCAACAAAGGGTCGGATTCCCTTTGTTTCCCTATACCGAATCAAAAGAACCACAATTGAGACCTGATTCGAACACGATCGAACCTGAAAACGTGGGGCTTTGGTTCCAGAGATCCAAAGGAGTTTAATTGTGTGTTTAATTTCCTTATTTCAGCAAAATCATGGGGTTTTATAACCCCAAATCGAATTCGAATCTTGTCCCATTCCCATTGATTTAATTCCGTTAAATTCGATAATGTAAAGTTGTAAATCCATGGGTTTTTCGCTTAAAAATGCATTTCGATCCCGTCTGTGATGTTTAATTTCATTTTCAGATTCGTTTGAGTTGAAACCCCCAAAACATATTATGTTAAGAACCTTAGAAATCGTTCTCATAAAATTCGTTGTAATGTGATGCAACTATCATAGGGATTTCGTTCAATGGGTTATTCCGAAGCTGCTCATATAGTTTAATTTGATTTTTCGAAGTCCTTTTATTAAAAACCCACAAATGGTTTTTCCTCAAGAACCCTAGCATCTGAAATCATACAATTTGGTTTTGTGATTCGAATTCAATATAGAGTTTTTGTTAAACAATGGTTTCTGAAGCTAATGATATAATTTGATTCGATTTTTGAATTCACTTAAATAGAAAACCCCAAATCCGTTTATACTATGAACCCTAGAATTAGAACTTATATAATTCGATGTTAGAACCACGAATTATCATGGGGCTATACTTAATATGCATGTTTAGATTATATAGAAGTCGATTATTACCTGATTTGATGTCGAACGAGTGTGGTTCGACTTTTAAGTTGAAGTTCGGCCGACTCACGATCCAAATCTTCTTTCTGCGGCTTCTCAGGTCGAATTTTTGGATGTCAAAGGCCCTAAAGAGGCCGACTAGAGGTTCCAAAGTTCCAATTTTGTGAATTGTGGTCGTGGTATACGGTTTTGATATGTAAAGCTACGGTTTTGACTATTGAGTATAATTTGAGTTAAATTAGATCATTAATAAGTTCAATAACGGATGGTAACTGATAATAAGCATCAATGTGATGATTATGAATGATTATTAATATTAATTACAGTGGGCTAAGGTTAATTTCGAATTTCCTCAACCTTTTACAAACGAATTTTGACTTTAAAAGTCAAAATTGTATATTTTAGTGAATTACAAGTTTGATCCATGATGTTTATATGTTTTGAGACTGAGTTTGTTTAATTTTTGACCTTCTAATTTGATATAGTGTGATTTCGTTTGATTCCGTTAGCGTTCGGTTAACTAGGTTAACCCAAAAATGTCGGATTGTCACAATACTCTTTCAAGGAGAGAATTTCCACATAACCTTGTCACCTATTTGGAATTCAAGGAGTTTTCTACGATTAACAACATAACTCTTTTGCCAATTCTACGTTGTCTTCATTCGACTTCAAATGCGCATAATTTTTTCTGTGAGTTTTTCAATGGGCCTCTTATATGGCCTTCCCTTATTTCAACCCAACAGGCAGGAGATCTACATTTCCGATCATACAATACTTCAAATGATGCACATTTGATACTTGTATGGTAGTTGTTATTATTTGGGAATTTAACAAGTGCAAGATGAATATCCCAATTACCATCGAAATCAATCACACAATTTTTAAGCATTTCTTAAAAAGTTTTGTTTATACGCTCAGTTTGTCCATCCATTTGGAGATGATAAGCCGTACTCATGTCATATTTTTGTATCCAAAGCATTTTTAAAGAGTTTTCCAAAACTGTGATATGAAACAATTATCTCTTTCAAAGTTTTTTGAAACGGGTACCCCTAGTCGTTATACCCCTTTATCTATATATATTTTGGCGACTTGATCCATAGTATAATCTTCATGGACGGGTAAGAAATGAGCGAACATAGTTAATCTGTCCATAATGATCCATATGGAATCATGATTCTATGAAGTTCTAGGTAACTTGGTAATGAAATCTATCTAGATTTGTTCCCATTCCCAGATGGAAATCTTTGGTTGTTGTAGTAACTCTACTGGTTTTTTATTTCCCCTTTAACTTTAAGACATGTAAACATTTGTTTACGTACAACGCAATGTTTTTCCTTAAATCAGGCCACCAATGATAATCATAAAGATAATAATAGATTTTATCAGCCTAGGTTGCATTGGTACTAGTACGGGACTGGGGTACGGGTACGACATGGAAATGGGAAACGCCAGAATTCAAAAATTCAAGAAACGGGTACGGAAATGGTACGGAAATATAAAATATAAAAAATAGATAAATATATTAAACAATTCTGATGTAGATATATATTTTGATGTAAAGTCTAAATTCTAAATGTACTAAATTTCTCAAAGATAATTAATTTTCAATAATCAAATCATTTTCAAATTCTGGTTCATCTAGTGAGACATCGGCAAACTCAAAAAACCCCCACATCTTCCATTGAATCAAAAGCATCACCACCCACATCCCACATCTTGACATCACTATTTGGATTCCTTGACAAAATTCTGAGATTATTATGGATGTAAACCAAGTCTTGAACACGACCTGTATTAAGCCTGTTCCTCCTAAGCGAAAGAATAAATGCATAAGTACTCCAATTACGCTCAGCACAAGAATATGAACTAGGTTGTCCAAGTAATCTAAAATACAAATCCTGGAGAAAAGGAGTTTGAGCACCAAAGTTGACCTACCAATTCTTAGGTTCCATAGTTGCCATCTTCGAAATACTAGTTAAATCCTCAAAAGTACCACTCTTCATTGAAAACATTGCATACTCATCAAGGACTCTCCTATACTCGTCATCATTAGGAAACAACCTTCGAAAGCATTTCATCATTTCCACCGAAACTACTCCATCCCTATGTGGAGCAATTCTTGTAGAATCCTCAAGTAACCATTCTTCACTATAATATCTACAACATTCAAAAGTCAAAACATAAGTAAATAATAGAAATCAAGCATGTAATTTAAAATCATATACCTTGGATTTAAAGAGTGAGCTAAACAATGTAGGGGAGTGTTACTCTTCACCCATCGAGCCTCTAAAATGTCATGCACAACATCATAAGAGAGACTTAATTAAGAAGTCTCTTTCTTGTAGATCTCAATCTTAACTTTCTCGATCATCGAATCCAACATCTCATACACCAAGTGTAAACATGGCTTGTCAGCGTCACAAACTCTAATCATCTCATATATAGGTGCAGTGAAACTACGAAGATATGATACTTGATCCCACCAATCATCATCTAAAATCTTTTCTTTAACAAAGCTTTCTTTCACAGTATCATCTTCTCTATAAGAAGACCATTCTTCACTTATGACCATAGCTTGAAGACCCCTTTTGTGACACCCCATAATTTACAACTTTTATTTTAATTAAATGTTTATTTAATTAACATTTGCATACGTGGATCTAGAATTAGTTTAATTTAGTGTGACACATGGCACAATAGTACAAACACAGTCACAACAACGGGATAATTCGATGAATTATCGGAAAACGCACACACGTGTCAGATATACAAGAACGTTGGTGAACGTCGAATTAAGCACACACCTAAATGAAAACAAGTCAATTACGACGAATAATTGGTGATTAATTCCAAACGAGGTTAAAACGATGAGCCAAGGTCTAGAAACGAGCGAACACGAACCCAAATATGAAAAATGGGATAATTGGGCTTGTTTGGCCCAGCACACGACATCTAACGAAGCGCGTGAGACAGGGAAGACACCTCGGAGCAGGGTGATCCGCGCGTTACGCCTGGACTCGATGCGGCACGTCAAGTGGTGCTCCTGGGAGGCGGGACTACAAAATATCTTCTTGGACACCTAAAAAATCATGGTTGTCCTACCACCATCATTTCATATAGTTTCAAACGCCATTTGCACGAGTTATACTCCCAAAAACCTCTGCTAGCAGCCTTTAGAACTCAAGAAACTCCATTGGAGGCCATTGTTGAAGTATTTGGAGCTTGGAACTCCTAAGAAGCTTGAACAAGGAGGCTGGTGCACCACCATCACCTTCTTATTTATGCAAAACCTTGTTGTCCAAGAGCATTAGAAGCTGCTTTAGTTCATCATCTCTACATTCTTGAGGCCTTGGAAGGTAACACAACATCCCTTGTAGCATAACAACACTCAAAGACCCACATGCAAGGTCATGCACACACACATGCAACCCACTTGATGATGCATCCACCAATTTTCAGCTTTGTAACTTTATGTTTTGATGATCTTGCTACTTATTTGGTGATCTAGGATGTTGATGTTGTGAATAGTTGATCATTTTGTTTGAAATAATGAAAATGATGACTTTTGGTTGCATGCATGCATGATCTAAAGTGTTTTAGATGATTTTAGATGATGATGAATGGTTAGTGATGACTATTGAAGATATTTGAGATGTGTTATGAAGTTCATCATGTTTCATTTTATCCAAAGATGCATTATTTGGATTTGTTACTATTTTTAGTAACTTTTATATGGCAAAATGATGATTTGGTGTAATATGATCACAAAAGTAACATTAGATGGTGATTTGTGACATAATATGGTGATATTTGCATAAGTAATGGATTAGGAATTATAGAATGATCATTTGTTGAGTTTATGGACATAGTTACTATTTTTAGTAACTTTATTCTTGCAAAACTATGTCAAATAATGATCTTGATGAAATAAGTAGTTTTAGATGATGAGATATGGCTAATAATGTGTTTATTAGTAAATGTTATGAGTTAGTTTGATTCAAATGATGTTTTAAGTAAAACTTGCTTATTATAGAAACTTTATTTGATGAATTCATGAAATGGCTATATAAGATTTGATTTATTCATGACTAATAGCTTAGAACGATACAATTTGATTATTGAGTGAAAGGTTATGTGATCCTTGTTGTTAAACATGCTAAATATAGAAACTTCCTATTTTAGGAAACTTTTAATGAATGAAAATGGTTTATATGTTTATTTGATCGTATGTATCAATGCACTAAGTGTTAACATGATCACTTAAAATGTAATTTGTATGAACTTACTAAAAATGGAAACTTACTATAAATAGTAAGTTGTCCATAAACGTGATTCATGTGTTTTTACGCACTATGTGCACAATAACGAATGTTACACGAATTTTAACCGACACACGGTTCACCAATGGGTCGTTGACTTGACACGGTCAAACACGGTCAAACATGGACCTACATGGACAAACATAACAACTGAGGGTTGTTGAGCATAAACACGAGCACCAACACGAAACACAAACACAAACAGGAACCTACGTAAGCCGTACTATATAGGTAATCAGTGAACGAGTCACCTGAAGCAAGTCGGAGCTTAAACATTCTCAACGGATTACTAAGATGAGTTTACGGACCCTCTTTAAACTCTTTTACAGGCTTTCAAAATAGGGGGAGAATACATGTTGTTGAGTCAAACATTAAGTGTTGTATCGTAACAAGTCCTCGCACAGTCTTACCATTAATGATCAAACAACGAGG
The DNA here is from genome assembly GCA_009363875.1 of Mikania micrantha. Classification (NCBI taxonomy): domain Eukaryota; kingdom Viridiplantae; phylum Streptophyta; class Magnoliopsida; order Asterales; family Asteraceae; genus Mikania; species Mikania micrantha. The sequence continues at coordinate 38,971,633 of CM018691.1, read as the reverse complement.
TGAGTTTAGATTGTACTATTGGGTGTGACGAATCACACGCGATGCCAATACTGACTTGAGGTCGTGACACATGTAATCTTGAACCATCACGCCATTGTTTTTACGAGACATGGCGGAGGCAAGAGCTAACAAGTCTAGTTCGGTAAAGACGCGACTGACACTTGTAGCCTAGGGCTCGGAACTAACATTTAATAAACATCATGACACGTGACAAACATTCTTTTGTATATGTATGCATATATATCAAAACCTGTGAACTCACCCACCTATGTGTTGACACTTTTTCTTAAACATGTATTCTTAGGTAACTAGCTGCTTATGGATCAAGATGCACTTAGGGCAAACGAACATGAGACTAAGCTTGCATTCATATCATGTCTTTTGAACAAACAATTTATTTCTTATGATGTGTATCAAACAATGTAGTGTCAGTCACTTTTATTTTCCTCTGCATTAAAAACTATTTATTCCGTTGCTTAAACAACTGAATTTCTGCTGCATGTATTATTAAACTGTTTGATTTGTCAAACATGAGTTTATTCAAACGCATATAGAGTCGTTTCATATGACCGAGAGCTTTGATTCTGGCCACGTCACACCCATGCGGTTTGACACCGAACGTGAGAAATTTGGGGATGTGATAGACTGGTATCAGAGCCTTGGTTATAGAGAAATAAGTTTGCATGTAGTAAACTTAGACTATAGCTGTGACACCCGGCAATATCAGGTAAATTGCGACTCTTACATTCTTTACATTTCACATTCATACTTGTTGTATTTCATTTAATTATGTTTAATAAACACACACAACTGTGAGACGATAGTTCAAGGAACTATCGAATCTTACATTGCACATTGGTTTTGAAAACCAAGTGTGGCAAACACAAACACTAACACAAAACAGTAATTCGGAGAATTACTGAATTGTGCATTACATGTTGATTTGGATTAATCAAGCATGCAAACACTTCGTAAAACACGAACATCAGCTATCAAAAATAATTCGAGGAATTATCGAAACACACACGAGTCTCACGAACGTTGGTGATCAATCAAACTTATGTGTCATTATTTGATTGTGTGCTAAACATGCATTAGATGTTTAGGATTAACGTTAGGAATCGAGTACGAGCGACGAAAAACAAGAAAATGGACCCAACGCGGTACACGGAGGTCCCTTGGCGATGGGCTTGGCGGTACGCGAAGCAGTAGCGGGGATTCTGGATCCCGAATTTCGTCAGGCTAAGCGATGAGTGTTTTGATCGGCCTTCGCGGTACACGAAGGCCATGCAGATCAAAATATTCTATAAAATCAACCCCAAACGCATTTCAGTCGGTTTCTTCACATTTCCTCCGACTTTCGACTCATATTCTCGACCAAAAACCCCTGAGATCAACATTGAAACTCCATAGAATCACTATTGAGGCCATTTCTTGGTGATTGAAGATCGTAGGAACAACAAGGAAGCTTTGGAAGCCATCAAAACAACGAAAGATCCAATCTCAGCCACTTGAAGAACCTCCAGAAGCTGTTCTAGCACGAGTCTTTCCATCTAAGGTAGTTTTACACGCTTATTAGTTGTTAGATCGTACATGCAAGGGCTAAAAACCCACATGCAACTCCATATGGTTATTGTGCACGAATTTGTTGGTGATTTAATGTGTATTTGATTTAGAACTACTGATTTTATAGTATAGGACTGATTTGATGATGATTTTGGTACACTTGCCATAAAAGGAAACTTGTATGTTGCAAGTCATAGATTTGTGATGATCTAGACATGTTAGACATGTCTAGATGTTGTCAAATGCATATTGAGGTGTTTAGAAACACATTTGGGTATTTGATTTTGTCAAAAACATGATTCTGTATAAACTTACTATTTAGGGAAACTTTAGTAAATCAAAAGAGGGCTTTTGATATTTTTGAATGATTTGATGATTTGTGATCATTGAAATATATTTAAAAGTGATTTCTAAACATATAGGAAACTTGGATTTGTTAAAACGAGTTCTGAAACGGATACTTTCCAAATAAGGAAACTTTGTTTGCATAAAATGGTATAAATAGTACTTTATGCACAAACGACTTATTTCAAGTGTTTACATATGTTTTTACAAACATACTAGAGTTATTTGTTTTATGATATGGGATTTCATAACTATACTTTCCAAAAATAGAAACTTTCTAAATATAGAAAGTTTCCCGGAACGGGAACGTTACGATTTTTGAAACATAACTTATGTGAAAACATTATGATTGGTTATATGAATGCATGTTGGTGTCTTATTTGCATTAAGACACATAATCACAACAAACGTGTCACCAACGATTCATCGAGTCAACACAAGTCAACACACACACACTCGGTTGAGCACACCGACACTTGGAGTTGTATGGAGTACAACACACCACAAAACACATACTCACACCTATATGGTTATAGGTGCATACTAGCATGTGCTAGCTTTCACAGACGCAAAGACACTCATAACCGGAATTGCGTAATCAGGTGAGTTCACGGCCCCTTTTTACATCTTCTACCTTTGGGGGAGAAAACATTGCATACAACTGTTTTTGAACAACATACACACTTTCGGTTACTTTGGTACATGCTAATATCGTATATATGCATATGTGTGGCATTCATCCACAAAACTGATAAGTCCTCATTAAACACACCTCGAACCATTAATAGCGCATTGCGCTTAGCGTGGTAATTCTGAATAGTACTATTTGGGCCTGACAAGCCCCACTGTTGCACGCCGTATGGCCACCTCGACTGGAGGTCGGAACAGTGCAAAATAGACTAAACAACATTGCCATATCTTGGATGGATATGGCGGGAGGCAGCATGTTAGCTTCGGTTGCGAACCCGCATATGGTATAACTCATATTGACTAGCTATAAATGTATATTGCATTGTATTGAAATGTAGACCTGTAAAACATTTGCTTTAAACATTTTGATGTTTACTGCTGATTACAAACCTGTGCTCTCACCAAAATTTGTGTTGACCATTTTCTCGCATGTTTTCTCAGGTAACTAAGGCACGCGCACAAGGACTAGGATGCTAGGATGGAGTCCATGCATCAGCTTTAGTGTCTTAGGATATTTTTAGATCATTTATCAATTTGATATGTTATGTATTATTAAATATCTTTAGTCGCTTCCACAAACTATTACTCTGCTTTATTTTGAAACTGTTTTAACAACGCTTCCGCAAATTATGAATATTTATCCGCTTTGGATAACTTATACTTTACTTCCGCAACTCTGATTTTACAAACTGTTTTATCCAAGTTAATGGATGTACGTATGAAACCAGACATGTAGGTCTCGCAACTGTGTGACCGGAGACTGCGATCCTGCAAGATCAGCCCAGTCGTCGCGCCCTTGTCCGGGACGGGAGGGCCGGGGTGCGACAATAGCCATTGCTCTACACTAGACATTACACTTAGTCATTGCACAATGATGTTATTATTATTTTTATATGATTGCTTATGAAACCAAGATTACAGGATGGACAACAATGTCGGGAGGAACCCTGTGACGCCCCGTAATTTCCAGGTCAGACTTTCCCTTAATTAAATATTTATTTAATAGACATTTGCATACATGGCACTAGAATTTGTTTAATTTAGGGTGACACGTGGCACGACAGTACTAACACAGTCACACAACAGGATAATTCGAGGAAGCACACACCTAAATGAAACAAGTCAAATATGAACGTTGGTGAACGTCGAAGTAAGCACACACCTAAATGAAACAAGTCAAATATGACTAATAGTTGATGATTAGAGGACAAACGAGGTTAAAACAACTTGTTACAGTTGAGAAACGAGCGAAAACGAGCCCAGAACATGAAAATGGGCTAATTGGACTTATCACAGCAGCCAGGCGGTACGCCTAGGACCAACACACTACTCCTGGCGATGCGCACGAGACAGGGAAGGCGCCTCAGACCAGGAGGGTCCGCGTGCTACGCCTGGTCTTGATACAGCAAGTCAGGCGATACGCCTGAGAGTCAGGAATCGCAGAAAATCTTTAAAGACCAACTAGAAGCTTGCTGCCACATTTTAGTCATTCTCCTCCAGCCCAGACACAATCCCTTGGTTATTCCACTCCTAGATCACCTGCAACCACCCAAGGCACTACAGAAATCATTTGGGAAGCCATTGTTGAGGTACTTGGAGCTAAGAAATCTTAGAAAGCTTGAAGAAGAAGGTTGGTGGGCTTGGAGATCATCACCATCACCTTGTTTCTGCAAAACCATTGTTGTCTAGGAGGTTTTTAGAGCTGCTACAACATTATCTAAGTGTTACAAGGTCCTGAGAGGTAGTTCTAATGTCCATTACACACATACAACATCTTTAAACACACATGCAAGCCAAGATGCTTGCATGCACACACTCACGCTTCACATGCATGAATTTTGTTGACAAAAACATGTAATTTAATGTTATGAGGATTGATTTATAGTTATTAGAACAATCTAAGATGATCTTCAAAGAGTTTTGTTAACATTCATGCTATTATGGTCATATTTTTATAAATAGTGACTTGAAGTCACATGCATGTGCTATCTAAGTTATTTTGGATGATATTGGTTTTTCATGAATAATTGTTGATGTTGTTGGAGGATATGTACAAAGCCCAAATTGATTTAATGGTCATTTTAAGAGGTTTTAAACATAGTTACTATTAATAGTAACTTTTGAACAACAAAACTTGCTAAATGATGTTGTATGTACATGCATGCAACTTTAAATGATGATTTGTGATATATGATGGTGATTTATGCATAAGAGAATGATTAGGGATGTAAATATAGTCATTTGGTGAACATTTAGGCATAGTTACCATTTTTAGAAACTTTGTTTTTGTGAAATCTTGATAAACAATGATCTTGATGAAATAAGTAGTGCTAGATGATGAGATATGATTAATAATACGATTATTGACAATGATCATGGTTTGGTTTGGTTCAAATGATGTTTTTAGTAAAACTTACTAATTTTAGAAACTTTATTTGGCGAATTCATGAAATTGAAATGCAAGGCTTGTTTTATACATGATAAATGGCTTAGCATGTTGCAATATGATTATTGTGTGGGAAATGATGTGAATCTTGTTGTTAGATATGCTTAATATAGAAACTTTCCATTTTAGGAAACTTTAATGACTAAAAACAATTTATATGTTTACTTGATCGTATCTATTGAGCATGTTAGAATCATTAAATCGAAATGTGTTGTAAACTTTCTAAAAATGGAAACTTACTATAAGTAGTAAGTTTTCCATAAACGTGAATTGTGTGTTCACACACCATGTGCACGATCACATTTGTTTCACAAGATATAACCAACACATGGTTTCGTTGACTTGACAAGGCCAAACACGGTCAATGTGGACCGACATGGACAAACATAACAACCGAAGATTATTGAGCACAAACACAAGCATGAGCATGAACACGAAACACGGTCACACACACGAACTCACATACGCTATACGCTATAGGTAGCCGGTAACCGACTCGCCACAGAGAGCTGGAGCCTACGCTTACCGACGACTACTAAGGTGAGTTTACGACCCCTCTTTAAACTCTTTTACAAGATTTCAAAATAGGGGGAGAATACATGTTGATGAGTCAAACATTATTACTTGTACAAACATTTGTGTATACTGGATTATTATACAAACATTAAGTGTTATCGTAACAAGTACTCGCACAGTCTTACCGTTAATGATCAAACAAAGAGGTGAGTTTAGATAGTACCATTGTGTGTGACAAACCCCACGCGGCGCCAATACTGACTGGAGGTCGGGACGCGTGTAATCTCGACCCATCGCGCCATTGTTTTTACGAGACATGGCGGAGGAAAGAGCTAAGAAGTCTAGTTCGGTAGAGACGCAACCGACACTTGTAGCCTAGGGCTCGAAACTAACATTTAATAAACAACACGACACTTGACAAACATTCTTTTGTATATGTATGTATATATCAAAACCTATGAACTCACCAACCTATGTGTTGACACTTTTTCTTAAACATGTATTCTTAGGTAACTAGCTGCTTATGGATCAGGATGCACTTAGGGCAAACGAGCACGAGACTAAGCTTGCATTCATATCATTTCAAAAACAAGCACGAGACTAAGCTTGCATTCATATCATGTCTTTTGAACAAACAATTTATTTCTTATGATGTGTATAAAACAATGTAGTGTCAGTCACTTTTATTTTCCGCTGCATTAAAAACTATTTATTCTGCTGCTTAAACAACTGAATTTCCACTGCATGTATTATTAAACTGTTTGATTTGTTAAACATGATTTTATTCAAATGCATATAGATTCGTTTTATATGACCGAGAGCTGTGATTTTGGCCACGTCACACCCATGCGGTCTGACACCGCATGTGGGAAATTTGAGGGTGTGACACCTTTTGACAAGTTTCAATATCTTAAGCATCACAATGATAGAGGCATAGCAAGTATCAGCAACCGAAAGCAGTCTAAGAGGACTAAACTTTGAGAATATTAAGAGTCTCAAGTTATGGTTCATGCAGAAATTTTTTATTGCAAGCGCATCTACGTGAACTTCTTTTATCCATTGCACTCATCAAATGGTATTTGATTTGTTTCCACACACCTTGGTGAAAAAATTTTCTTCAAAGCAAGATTAAGTGTATGAACAACACATGGTTTCCAAAAGATGTGAGGAAACTCACTCTCTATAATCTCTCCAGCCGCCTTACAATTTACTGCATTGTCTGTAATGATTTGCACAACATTTTGATGACCAATCTCCTTGATGAATTCTTTCATTAACTCAGCAATAAAAAATATATCTTTTACTTCCCCAAAACAATTAACTGCTTTTATACAAAAAAGGACCATTACCCAATGTAGCCATGAAATTGATTAGAGGCTTTCTTCAAGGATCACTCCAACCATCACTCACAATAGTCACACCTTTTTTCTTTCCATGTAAGCCTAAGTGGCTCCAACAGCTTGTGAACATTTTCTTTTTCTTTTAGTAGCAAGGTTGTTCTAAGCTTGTTATAACCAGGAGGTACGCAACCATCAATTTTTTGGGCTGCAACAAATTGAAAAGCCCTGACATAGTGTGGATTTCTTGCAAGATTAAAAGGTAATCCTCAGGTATAAAACATCCTTGCTATTTCTTGATAAAGTTGGTCCCTTATCTCAACACCAAAGACTCTTTGAAGAGGTTCTGAAAGACCTTTTCTTTTCTTAAATCCAACACCCGATTCACATGGCAACTCCACTTCTATCGATTTGGACTCGGCTTTCTTCTCTTCGTGGGCATCCTCTAATCGTTTCATCTCAAGTTTGTCACCTGCTGTTGCTTTCTTGAAAAAACTAATTCCATAACCTATGTAAACATGTCCACTAAAAACTATTATTACACAAAAAACACTATAAAGAATTAATCTTTAATACCAAGTAGATGTGCTCTAACTCTTGAATACGATCCATGTCGTATTTCACTACAAAGATTGCACTTAAATTTCCATGTAACTCCTCCACCTTGTTTTTCTATCTTACTCACATAGTCCCATAATGGAGGTTCTTCTAAAGTTGATAATTCTTGGTTTTTTGCTTCTTGGTTAGCCATAAAGAAAACTGTAAGGGATCAAGGGAACATGGTCATGCACAAGGCTGACCCTAATTAAGAACCCTATTTCGTTTGTAAATCACGTTGACCACAAAGGTATGCGACTAGATTTATTAGTAGGGTTTTCATTAAGGTTTAAATGAAGCTGGCAAGCAAATTCGTTTATTTTATTTTGTTTGAATGAAAGATAATACTAATAACTTAGTTATTTTATTTCGTTTTAATATTTGTTAATGATTTGGAAAAGGACAAAAAGTAATGTATTACTGTACACAATTTGTCAAGTCAAAATCCATTTGACCGGAAATTGCTTTACCAATTACCAATTACCAGTTTGAATGAAAGTCAAAATTGCTTTACCAATTACCAGTTTACCGATTCAAGAAACCTCCGAATCTCCTATTACTCCACAGCCTCCAATCCGACACAGCGAGTTGGCGACACTCCTCCACGAGACCGTGATTTCTATACAGCCTCCAATCCTACCCGACTCGTCGACCGTCGGCCTCGCCTGTGCCTGCTTGCTCTCCGATTTCCGCCGCCCGCCGACTTCTATGGAGTGCTCCGATTGCAGGTATTAAGGTATACGAATACGTATGTTATGTGGCTAGGGTATACGAATACGTATGGGTAAGGAGCCGAATACGAAAAGTTACTAAATTAAACCCTAAAATTGACGGTTCGCCCCAGAAGAGTTCCGGAAGCTTAATCTGAAACGTTTCGTATTCAAGGGGACGTTTCCGCGGCGTTTTACAGCTGTTTCCGTCCCCGAGCCATTTCAAAACGGGTACTTCAAGATTTTCCACGCTTCCGTGCTTCCTAGTTATCGGCACCTGGATGAATAGATTATTTGAACTTATGGGCTTCATCCAAGATTATTTGTCTCAGATTACCAAAATAAGGAACCCATATTCGATTCTTGAAATATAGTATACATCATCAGCTTGAGTCACCAATTGTTTACCTAATCCCTGTAATGCTTCATCTGCTTGATTTGGTTCCTGAACAAATTGTTATTGGGCTTCATGTATTTGAGATAATAAACTGGTCTGAATAATCATTTTGAAAGCTTGAGCCCGTGATGATTTAATATGATCTTTGCGTTATAATGAATCGGCTATCACATTTGCTTTGCCCGTGATATCGAATTTCACAATCATCGTCGTTAAGGAGTTCCAACCATCGTCTTTTCACATGTTAAGCATCTTCCGATCTAGAATATGGTGATGACCTTTATGGTTAGTATTTATTGCACACTTAGAGCCATGAAGGTAATGCCTCCATAATTTTAGTGCAAACACCACGACACCCAATTCCTAATAATGTGTTATGTAATTCTTTTCATGTACTTTCAATTACCAAGAATCATCTACAATTACTTTATCCCATTGTATGAGTGTAACATTCGCAACAATTCGATAAATGATTCTTTGTTCAGGTTACTGAACAATCAAGCTTGGTAAGGTCCAATGAGGATTCAGACCCTGATTAGGCCCATTCTTTGAAACTTACGCCCAAATAAATTAAAAAACTTTGTTTAATAAGTCATTACGTAATTTATTAGTGGTTGTTAAAGAATACGAACAATTTACCGATTAACACGTCAAATAATCCGTTATTAACGTAAATGCGAAAAATAAGTATTTAAACGCAAAGTACATACGTGAAAACGATGAAACTGTGTTAAACTTGTGTTAATGGTTTAAACGTACTGATGCGCGAACTAAGGTTAATGTACCAGTAAATATTCATTAATGAATACTAATAATACTTGAAAGATAGGAATGACATTTATCATGCATAAACGTTAAAACAGTTAAACACGTTAAATACGCAACGTTAACGAGTTATGAATAGTTTATTAACCAGATTTACTATATCTGATGAAATAAATATTCATAGAATGTTTATGACTCCCTTTGATTAGTATTTTCAAGAAATAATAATCTAAGATGAGTAACGTGACTGAGACGACTTCGTTACGCGATTTAGGCTAGTTGAATCTCGGACTATAAATACTAGGAGACCAACTACATTCTTCATTCTTACGATATCAAAACCCACACATAAAGGTGTGTTTCGGATCTCTACCCTCCAACCATTTCTTGACGCTACGAACGTCATGGTAAGCTCCGTTTCTCTTAAATAATCTCCTAAAGTCGTCTTTATTGTTAATAACGTGACTGAAACCATTTAGTAAAAACTGAGTTTGCATTTTTGTTGACCCAGTCCCAAAGAAAGGTTGATCTCGGTCTATAAAACCGTCGAAATCAGGCCATTTTTGGATATGTTCTTGTAGATGCACTTAATGTCCGTAGTTTCATTTTGTATCATTCATCATGTAAAAATCAAGTTATATTAAAGGAAGTTGTCTTTCTATATTGTTCTTAATGTTTATATTTTAGTTATTTGATTATTTGATTGGGTGATTTGATTTATTATGTAATTGAGTATGAATATGGTTCATTCGAGCGAATGACTCTAACGTATGAAGTCATTCGCCGAATGAAACCAGAGTATGGCTATAGTCAGCGAATGAGTCATTTGCCGAATGACTCATTCGACTGAATTACTTATTCGACAGAGTCATTCGCCGAATGAGTTGTTTCGGCCATTCATTCGGCCGAATGTCTACTGCCTATATATACAAGTTCAAAATCATTTCAACCCTAAATTCTGAGAACCCTCATTCTTCCCATTGTACTCCAGTGTCAAACCCTTGAAGTTTTGAGAGTTTCTTGATGTCCAACTTCGATTCATAGCTCGTGGTGTTCGATCTTCACTCAAACGTCCATCTAGTACCTTCGTATCACCACGGTTGCTGTCGGTTTCGATTGGAAAACCCTGGAATAGGATTCCGCACTATTCCAGAGGCTGTAGAGCAGATTTCCTTTAATATAGGAGTGTTTCCAAGATCATACTTGGTCCTACAACGTGGTATCAGAGCTTTGGCTCTTTATTCTGCTCGATTTCCAATCTAAAACATCAGATCTGTGATTGCTAGTTCGAAATCTATAAAAAACCTGATCATTTTGCCCTAAAAATTACTGTTTCATTGCAAATCTGTGGATTTTTGTGGTGTTTTTGTCAAAACTTTTATCCCAATTTGTTCATTATCATCTCATGATGTTCTGTACCAAATTTGGTACTTAGATCTGGTCTAAATCTCAAGTTATCGCGATTTTTGTTGCAAAAACCTTCAGATCGGCCGAATAGGTTTGGCCGAATCAGCTCTCATTCGGCGAATAGCTTCATTCGCTGGTCTCATTCGCCGAATAACTTCATTCGCCAGTTTCATTCGCCGAATAGCTTCTTTCGTTTTACACATTCGGCGAATAGCATCATTCGACTCCTCATTCGCCGAATAGGTTTATTTGCCCTAATAAGTCATACTCAGTTCTTCATTCTCCGAAAGACTCTCATTCGGGCCCCGACATTCGCCCGAAAGATCCTCATTCGGCCATCATTCAGAAAAATTTTTCTAAGTGTTGAATTTTGTTGTTTCTGATTAAATGGAAGATTTAGCACTGATGGCGAACCAGAATCATCGCATTCAGACTTTATTGTTGACTGAGACTGAGACTGGAAACTCCAACAAGGCTCCCAAGCTGTTATCTTTAGATGATTATCCTCACTGGAAGTATCGGTTTGAAATCCACATCAATGGGGTGGACACCAATCTATGGATGATGATTGAAGGTGGATATCTTAGACCTCTTAATGAAGATGGAACTCCCATGCTAGTCACACGGATGACTGAGCCTCACAGGAAACTTTATGATTACGAGAAGAAGGCTTATGCTATCTTATCTCAGTCCATAGCTACTGATATTTTTCATCAGTTCAAACAGTTTACTTCATCCAAATATCTGTGGGATGCTTTGCAACAGCGTTATGAAGGCAATGATGCTTTAAAGAACATCAAGTCAAAGGCATTGAGAAAGGAATTCAACAGCTTTATGTATGTTGGGAATGAATCTTTGGATGAGTTGATTGCTAGATTTTATCATCTTTTGAGTGAGTTGTTCAATCATGAAGTCAAGACTACTACTCAAGAGAAGATCCAGTGTTTAGCTGATGCTTTACCTCCTAAATGGGAATCCTTTTTGATGGTACTTAAGCAGAATGAGATGATGGCTCATATGGATATCAATGATTTTATTCAGAAGTTGAAAGAACAAGAGATCGAGAACAATTGGAAAGCAAAACGAGTTGCTCAAGTTCAAGATCCTTCCTTGTACTACTCTACTCCTACAGTTGAGAAATCAACTACACATGCTCCATTGAAGACAGCTTTTGTATCTCAGACATCTGAAGCTCCATCTTCTGCTCAGATTCATTTCAGTCAGTCATCTTCTTCTTCTGCCAACTCTCAAAAGGAACATCATCAACCTACTACCAGTCTGAAAACAGATAATTTTGACAAAGTTACTGTGGAGATTGCTAAGGAACACATGGGTCTTTTATCTACACTTGTCAGCTCATATGATGGTTTAGTAGCTGGTCAGATTGGCAATCCATATCTGACTAATGATGATTATTCTCAAATAGACCCAGATGATATGGAGAGGATTGAAATTATGTGGGCTTTAGCAAGTGCTGTTCGAAGAGCAAAAGAGTTTGTAAAGAGAACGGGAAAAGACATCAATCTTAACAAAGAATCCAAGTTTGGTTTTGATATGGCTTCTGTGACTTGTTATAACTGTGGAGAAAAGGGTCACTTTGCTAGACAATGCAAGCAACCAAAGAAAGCAGGAAAAAAGAATCCGTTTCAACATCAGAAGTCCTCTACTTCAAATCCAGAAAGAAGATTAGTTCCCACTGATTCTCCTACTCAGGCTGGATCTTCTTCTGCAAGCAAAGCTTTGATGGTACAACAAGATGAAGGGGTGAACTAGGATTTCAGATTCAATGCAGATTAAGGAGAACAAGACAAAGCATGTGTTGCTGAGATTCAGAAGATGGATGATTCTAGTGAGGAAAGAATTTCTGAGGAAACAAAGATTAGTGCAACAGAAGCATCAAGCTCAGAGTCTGAAAGCATGTCAGACTCAGACACTAAGGAATCTGATGCTGAAATTGAAGAATCTACAACTCAGTTTGCTTTAATGGTAAACTCTTCTGCTTCATCAGAGTCAGAGCAGGTATATACTGACTGTTCATCTTCAAATTCAGAATGTTTTAATTGTGTTGACCTTAGAAGTAAGGTTCTTGCTTATCAAACACATAATAGCGATTTGATGAACGATCTCGACCTATGCATTGAGGCTAACAAAATTTTAAAATCTAATGAAAAAGATTTTCAAGCTAAAATTGATCTTTTAAACAGACAATTGCATGAGGCCGAGATCGCTGTGCTAAATAAGCAAGATGCTATTACTTCTTATCTCAATACCATCAATGAGACCAAGAAGAAGTTAGCCATAGTCGAGTGTGATTATGAGACTTTGGGACAGAAGCTCAAGAGCTATGAGAGCTCATCATACATTATTGAGCATATGATCAGTAGGGGTACTGATCAGCAGGGAAAGGGAAAAATAAACTATCAAAAATGTCCTCCACCTATCCTCAACACTTTTGTAAATACACCAAATGACAAAGATGTTAAGGATTTTCAAGTCACTACTCCATTAGTAATTGATCCAACTGGACTAATTACTAATCGAGATTTCTCAAAGTCTGAGGAATCTCGGGTGGATGGAGTTGTTGAGTATTGGGTCTCAGATTCTGAGGATGAATCAGATGATTCATCTGATTGTACTACTGCTCAGAATCAAAACCCCACTGTCATGAAAGGTGACCCAATCTCAAATTCAAAGATTTACAAAGCATTGGGCTTTCTAAAAGCTTCTCAGGAGTCTAATACTAAATGTGTTAACAAGTCTGAATGTCTTGGAAACAAAGGAACAAAGGGTTTGGGTTTTAATCAAGCAAACCTAAAATTAATGTTTTTAAATCCCAAAGGCAGTCTTTCTCTGATTTAAAACATTTTCATAAAAAGGATGAAAAGGTTTGTTTTGAGTGTGGTGCACCTGGGCACATTGTTAGATTTTGCCCACAGTTGATCAGGCCAAAGGTTGTACCATTCAGAAAACTGAATCAAGTTTTCACTAAACCTGTAAAATCTGTAACTAGGCTTGTTCAAACAAAACCCAAACAATCATGTCAGATTAAACCTTTGGACAAGGGTAAAGGGAAATTGGAAACCTTGGATGTTCCAAGTGTGCTTAAAGTTAATCAACCAAAACCATCATCCATTTATCTGAAAAATTCTTTTGGAAAAAATGCAATCTGGAAAGTTAAATCTTCTGAGAGTTCAGTTTCATCCATCTCAGAAAAGTCTATTCCAGATGGTAAATGGATTGATGTATGGATCCGAGACTTACTGGGTCAACCCAAGACTGTAAAGGCTTGGGTTCCCAAAGTGAACTAATTCTTTTTTGTTTGTGCAGGTTGCCCCAAAAGCTGGTTTTAATAGCAATTGGATAATTGATAGTGGGGCTTCCAGGCATATGACTTGTGATATCTCTTTACTCACCAACGTGAATGCAGTTCGAGGTGGATATGTAGCTTTTGCCGGTGACAAAGGTGGATTCATTACGGGAGAGGGAATTCTGACCAATGGGCAAGTTTCTTTTGACAAAGTCAGATATGTCAAGCAGTTGGAAAACAATCTTCTTTCAGTTTCACAAATTTGTGACAAGGAATACAAAGTTCTATTTGATGATTCCAAGTGCTACATTCTTAAGCAAGGTGTTAAGATTCTTGAAGACTGGATTTTGATGTTAGCTCCCAGAAAGCAAGACTTGTATGTTCTCAATATGGCCACAGCTTCAACAACATCCTCCTCAGCTTCATGTTTTATGACAAAGGCAACTGAGAAAGATTCAATCCTTTGGCATAAGAGGATGGGTCATTTGAGTCTACGCAAGATGAATCACTTGGTACACAATCATCTGGTTGAGGGAGTTAGTCTGAAAAACTTCAAGCTGTCTGATATCTGTGTATACTGTAAGAAAGGAAAGCAAACCAAGCAGTCTCACAAACTGAAAAAGTTTCATTCAATCAATGTTCCTCTAGAGCTTCTCCATATGGATTTGTTTGGTCCTGTGAATCGTAAGAGTATAGCTGGAGATCAATATTGTCTTGTCATCACTGATGAGTATTCCAGATATTCTTGGGTTTTCTTTTTGAAGGAGAAATCTGAAACGTTTGATTGCATTCAAGTGTTGGTTACCAAACTTGAATCACTTTATAAGCTTAAGATTCGTCAGTTTCGCATAGATAATGGAACAGAGTTTAAGAACCACAACATGGAGACTCTTTGTAATGCACGGGGTATTGTGCAACAATTCAGTGCTCCATATGTTCCTCAAATGAATGGTGTTGCTGAACGGAAAAATAGGACATTGATTGAGACTGCTAGGACCATGCTTGCTGATTCATCTCTGCCGGTTCAGTTCTGGAATGAAGCTGTAGCAAATGCTTGCTATACACTGAACCGGGTTCTCATTGTGAAAAGACATGGGAAGACTTGCTTTGAACTGCTCCATAACAGAAAACCAAATCTTAAGTATCTTGAACCATTTGGTGCACCGTGCACTATGCTTAAGAAACACGAGCAGGGCAAGTTTAATGAGAAGGTGGAAGAAGGGTACTTTCTTGGGTACAGCATTCCAAATAAAAGAGTCTACAATATATCAACTCATAATGTGGAGGAGCGGTATCATGTTGATGTTCAGAAATATTCTATGCCCCCACCTGGAAAAGGCCCAGACTGGATGTTTGATTATTCTGGCCTTTTTGACTCTTTCAATATGCCTCCCATGTATTCAGAAGAAGATGTTGCAGTTCAGATGTTGTATGATGCACAGAATGCACCTGACGAACCTATGCAACCTTCCTCTGCTTCTGTTCCACCCACACAGATAAATGATGACAGCTCAGACACAGATGACAATCAGTTTTAGCCTGCTACTCCTGAACCAGATGTTAACAATCTTGTACCAGATCTTGAGGACTTGAATCTGAACAATATGGATCCTCAGGTTGAGGTTCCAGCTCATCCTGTTGGAAGAATTAATCGCTTTCATCCTCAAGAAAACATAATTGGAAGTCCTTTGGATGGGGTTAAGACAAGAAATCAGCTTTCTTCAGGAGGTCTTGCTGACATCCTTGATTTTGCAGATGTAAGCTTTTGTGCTCATTCCTGCTTCATCTCCCAGGTTGAGCCACGTACTGTCACTAAAGCTTTAAAGGAAGAATCATGGGTTGATGCCATGCAAGAAGAACTCTTGCAATTCAAAAAGTTAGGCGTCAGGCAACTTGTTGACAAACCCAAAGGTGCAAAAGTTATTGGCACTAGATGGGTTCTTCGTTGTAAGAAAGATGATCACGGAATCATTGTGGGAAACAAGGCACGTCTGGTGGTTCAGGGATTCAGACAGATAGAAGGTTTGGATTACAATGAAGTGTTTGCACCAGTTGCTCGACTTGATGCAATTCGTATCTTCTTGGCATATGCATCCTTTAAGAAGTTTAAAGTTTATCAAATGGATATCTAGAGTGCATTTCTTCACGGTGTGATTAGTGAGACGGTGTATGTTAGTCAACCTCCCGGGTTTGAGGATCTAGTACATCGAGACCAAGTCTACAAGCTAGACAAGGCCTTATATGGATTGCATCAAGCTCCGCGGGCATGGTATGAAACACTAACTACTCACCTTCTAAACAAAGGGTTTAGAAGAGGTGTCATTGACTGCACACTATTCATTCGAGAAAAGGATGGTGATTTCCTCTTGGTGCAAGTTTATGTGGACGACATCATCTTCGGTTCCACATATGATAGTCTGTGCAAGGATTTTGAGATGGTTATGAAATAAAAATTCGAGATGAGCTCTATGGGAGAGATGAAGTTCTTCTTGGGATTACAGGTGGATCAGTCTGAGGCAGGGATCTTTATTCATCAAACCAAGTATGTTGGTGACATTCTGAGCCGGTTCAGTATGTCTGATGCAAAACCTGCTGGTACCCCACTGGCTGTTAATCACGGTATTACACCAGATGAAAAAAGGGAATTAATTGATGCCACTCTGTACCGAGGAATGATCGGGTCTCTTATGTATCTCACGGCTTCTCGGCCAGACATCATGTTTGCTACATGCTTGTGTGCACGCTATCAGTCTAAACCAAGAGTATCCCATCTCATTGCTGTAAAGAGGATTATGCGTTATCTGACGGGTACACCGGATCTTGGCTTATAGTACCCTAATGATGATAACTTTGAACTCACTGCATATAGTGACTCAGATTATGGTGGCTGCAAAAGAGATTTCAAATCAACATCTGCGGGATGTTAGTTCTTTGGAAACCGACTAGTTACCTGGCAGTGCAAGAAGCAGACGTTGGTGTCTACTTCAACCTGTGAAGCTGAATACATTGCTGCTGCTAGTTGCTGTTCTCAAATCATCTGGATACAACAGCAACTCAGGGACTATGGGTTACATTTTTCTAACACTCCTATATATGTTGATAATACTGCTGTCATAGCTGTCACTAAGAATCCTGTTCAGCACTCCAAAACAAAACACATCGACATTAAATATCACTTCATACGTGATTGTTTTGAAAAAAATTAATCGATGTTGTTAAAATTCACACCGATCACCAGAAAGCCGATCTTTTTACAAAAGCTTTTGATAAACCAAGATTTCTATATCTGTTATCGGCTAATGGTGTTTTTCAAAAGGATGAAGTCCTATCTTCATCTGAATCTAACAAATGATCATCATTTTTATTAGCTAGTCTTTGTTTTGTTTATTTCTTTATAGCATTTAAGTTTTTCTTGTATAGTTTCTTTTCTTCATCAAAAACTCAAAAATATTTTCTGTTTTAGGTTTTTAGGGGGAGATATATGCTAATTGAAAAACCAAAAACATTTGAAAAATTAAAAAAAAACAATTGAAAAATTAAAAATTGAGATAGTCTTTCTTTGTAAAGTAATACATTAATCTATCATGACATAGAAGCAGAAATGATTGTGTAAGCTGAAAATACAAGAGAATTATGATGTGATGTATTGATAGGCCGACTATACAAAATGAATAAACACTTTGTGATATCTTAGAAAGTCTGATTTGTGGGATCTGTTTTATAAAACCACTTAAGTGAAAAATAGTTTTTGACTCAAATCAAGCATACACCGGTCATCATGAAATCAAATGAGGTTTCAAATGAAGAAAAACAAAAACAAGCTGGTATTAAGCTTGAAGAAAAACAAAAACAAGCTGGTATTAAGCTTGAAGAAAAATAAAAGCAAGCTGGTATTAAGCTTGAGAAATACTTAAACAAATTAAGTTCGATTCCATACATGTGCCATATTGCTGGGACGGACCTAGCTGAAGCCATCCATTTGGATAGAACAAGAAAAATACAAAAAGATAATAAAGTTGGAATCTTATTGAATTTATAATGACTGGTATTAAGATATGCAGAAATGAGTTTTAAACTGATTTTGATCTTTAATGGTGAAATGAAATGGGGAACTCGATCAGAAAACATGAGTGATCATAAAGTTTGTTTAGTAGTTGTGTATTGTATGGTTTAAAACTGGACAAACATATCAGTAATTGTATCATAATACAATTGTGTTTGAGGTAAAACATTCAATGAAGCTGATGTGATGTGATTAGAGATATGTGTTACTTCATCATTAGACTTCTCACAAAAATATGTGATTATCTGTCTTTAGTTACTAGTTGTACAGTTGTAATTCTTTGTTTCAGAAAAATACAAAAAGATTTTCTATTTTTAAATTTAGTTTAGATGATCATTTGTAGGTTCGGATGTTTGTAACATCTGAATTCTGGACCAACCAGACATATCTTCATAATTGTCACAATTTTGATGTTCAAAATGTTAAATCTTGAAAAAGTTTGTGTTTTGGGTGTTAAAAATTCCCATTCACCCAAATGAGGTGTGAAATTCATACATTCGGCTGAATGACATCATTCTGCGAATGAGTCATTCGACCGAATCAATAAGACAAAGTCAATCTCATTCGGCGAATGAAGTGTGTCGAATGTCTCATTCGACATTCACATTCGGCGAATGAGTGGTGACGAATGTCTCATTCGTCAATCACATTTGGCGAATGTGTTTGAGTTTCAACCGACCTTTCGCTTGTCTCATTCGGCGAATGAACAAGACTATATAAACAGTCTATCAGCCGAAAGAGCTTATTCGACCAAATACACTTTCGCCGTAACTGTGTGCCCTCTTACGCCCGAACACCATATTTGCTCATTCGATCTTTTTCTAATGATTCATCTTCACCCAGCCACTGATAATCTTTCTTATCGTTATATCAGGTACCTTGGGATCAAATATCATCAACTTTCAACCATAAAATTGTCAAGATCCGAGTATCTGTTAGGGTTTTAGGGTTTTTCTTTAGGCCCTTGAAATAAACTGTAAAATTGAACTTGAAATCAAATGTTTCATGTTTTAAACTTGCTAGTCGGTCGTTTCTGAACATGTATATACAAACTGATTTGATTTTCTGATAATCAAGGGTTTAAATTTCAAAATTCAGCCGAATGACGCCATTCGGCGAATGTCTCATTCGGCGAATGAAACTCATTCGGCGAATGACTCATTCTTTCACTGTCATTCGGCGAATGTGGTCATTCGCCAAATTATCTGTCATTCGGCCAAATAGTCTGAATTGATTCTGATTTCTGATTTTTATCTGATTTCAACTTTTCAAGTTATCTGAATGGTTCTAACATGTTCTTATATATTTTTCAGAATGGCTGGATACAAATCTGTGACGAAGAACAACATATGCGCACATCTGGATCTCGACACTCCGAACGCCAAGCACTACACTGAGATTATTACTTTTCTCAGGCGTTCGAGGATATTTTCTGCCATCTCTACTATGCATGTGCCTTATCGTTCTCATCAGCAGGATTTCTGGGCTTCAGCTGATATAGATTGTGAGACTGAACCTACAAGTGATCAGAGGGAAACTACATGGACATGATGCGGTTATTTCTGCAGAGCACATAAGGAGAGTTTGTGGCTTTCAGGATTCTCCAGATCAGCCCTATCTGTTAGATCATTACTTGGTTCATGGATGCTTTATGAGATGCAAGTATGAGGGAGATCTCGGAGCTGGAATCCTCAACAAGGCCTTTATGTCTCCTCAGTTCAAGTATCTTGCGCATGTTCTGATTCACTGTATTGGATCCAGGAGAGGAGGATTTGATGATATGCGGGAGACCATACAGTGTGCATTTGTTGCCCTGGTGCTGAACAGACCATTCAACTTCTCTGAGATGGTCTTCACGCACATGAAGGAGAATGTTACACTGAAGGGAGACAAGAAGTTTCTCATGTATCCGAGGTTTCTGCAACAATTGATCGATGCTCAGTTACCTGATCTACCAAAGATTAATGCTGACATTATCAAGCTGGAGCATATGAATGACCTCACCCACAACAGGGTGATGTCATACAGAGGCAAACAGAGGAAGCCAGCATCTAGATCTCTATTTGGTCATCTCTCTAGGCCAGATTACAGAGCTCCTTCTGGTCGTAGATGGAGACATGATGAGTCTGACTCAGATATTGAGGATATTATTGTACCAGATGATGGTGGAGATGTAGATGTAGAAGGTGATGGTGGTGCAGTTGAAGGTGTGCGTACTGCTGGTGGTGCAGGTGAAGATGTTGGAGGTGTTGGTGAAAGCTCAACATGTGCGAGTACTGTGGTTGTGAGCACTATTGATGTGACTCCTGATGCAGGAGTTAGCACCTCTGTAGCTGCTGAAGAGGAGGTTGATATTGATTCCCTGATGGAGCTGGATTTTTTGACTACCACTACCTCCACAGTGTCTATTCCTCTTGATACTACAGTCACTCAAGCTGCAGAAAGTGAAGATGAGTCAGAGGACTCAAGCGAAGATTAAGGTGAAGCAGGTGATGGTGATGAAGATAGTTCTAATTCGGAAGAGACTCAAGATGATGAGTTTGAGGAGGTTATGGTGGGAGGAAGGCTGATAAGAAGAAAGAGAAAGAGAAGTGCAGAAGAGATGGAAGAGATTGTTGATCCTTCGTTTATTCCAGAGTTTGATTTATCTCCACCACCTCGGTCTTCTGCACCTGTTACTGTGGTTGTATCTGCTACTACTTCTAAGCCTACATCTTCCAGAGCCGGGAGAGGGAAGAGATCGAGGTTCTCGTTTCAGAGAAGGTCAGAACTGACAACTGCTGCTACAACTACTGATACATCAGTAGCAGCTGTTTCAGTTTCTTCACTGACAAGGTCAAGGGCAACTCATGTTCATGCAACTACTGCCCCTCTGACCACCTCTATGACCCAGGCTCCCATCTTTATTGCTGTCTCTGCTGGTCCCTCCATCTCATGGGCCGATACGTTCATACCCACTGTTTCAGTTGTCGATCAGCTGAGCACACTGAACATTATGGTGCTTAGATTGATGGAGAGGAGTCTTGCGCAGGAGAAAAAGAACAAGGAGCTGGAGCTAGTGATTGCTCAGCTCACAAAGAGGGTGGAAGAGCAGGACACTCTGCTTCTTCAAGCTGCAGACCAAAGAGCTGACCTAAGGGCTCGTTCTACCCTACAGGAGCAGCAGCTGCTGAAGTATATTGATGAACATCATCAGTTAGCCTTAACTGTCACTGATTTCAGTGATCGGATACTGTCCTTGGAGACTGAGAATGCTAGACTAGCAGATCAGATAGACAGTCTCAAGGACAGTACTCCCAGGATTGAAGGCTCTGCTGCTCGTTCCGGTGAATCAGACAAGGAAGAAGATGAAGAAAAAGAAAAAGAGTCTGAGGAGGAACAGGTGGATTATGAGGATTCAGATAAAGATGATGAATCTGACAATGATGATGATAATAAGGACGGATAGGGAAGTGGGTCTTCTAGTTCATCAGGTGACGATGATGATGATGATGATGATGATGATGATGATGATGATGATAATGATCAAGCCCCTCCCTCATCTGAGATCCGGTCCAAGAAGGCTAATGATAAGAAGAAACAGGCTCCTCCTCCTTCGTCTCCCTCAAAAACAGCTGAACCTGAAGCGACTGAGGAAGTAGAAGCTGTGCCTATGAGACGTCAGCTAGACGAGACTCTTACTATGATTCTGGACGCTCAAGGCATTATACAGCACTCAGTCAGCTACGACAAGGAGGAGGGAGAAATCATTCACTGCCTTACTAAGGAACAAATAGCTGAGCTATTCAAGTTAAATCCTAACGAGGTTATCACTGACGATACCTCTGTTCCTATTTTTGATGAGCCAACTCCAGAACCTTTTGATGACATTGATGAGGTTATTCTGGAGGATATTACAGATGAGGAGTACCCAAAGTATACATCGGCTGAAGATGAGCTGCCTACTTTTGCTGACCAGTTTGATCAAGCTACGGAGGATCTTCTGGTCAGGTACTTGGAAGGACAGGTTGAAGCCAGCAAGTCTGAAGCCGATGATCAGAAGAAAAGGAAAGAAGAGTGGGAGGCCTATTGGGAGGTCATGAAGAAACAAAGTACTAAGAAGATGCCAGCTACTCACAAGAAGGTTTACAGGACCAAAGGCTATAAGGCTGGAGGTCAAATTCTTAGCTGGGCATACTTCCACGACCTTGGATGTTATGCAGTGAAGAGAGAGAAAGGAATAGATTACTTCAAGCATCCCCATGACTTTAAGACGCTGCCAGGCTTTGAAGTGAATCAATTAGCTCGTCTAAAGATGTTATACAGTGAGGATTCGGGGATGTCTGCTTGGTTCTCTCGACAGATCCAGTACGAGTACCGAAAGCGGTGGGTGAACTTCCAACCTCAACAGCCTGAACGTTATTATCTACCAGAGATTGACGGAGACACCCGGAAACAAAAAGTTATCCTGAAGTGGCTTCCTCCTAAAGTCTTGAAGAAGATTCCTTTACGGAAGATGCGTCAAGATTTTATGGAAGGCTTCCGATGGTGGTATTACGACGGGCGTACTGGAGAAGCAGTGATCGTACTTTGCAAAGACAAGAAATGGGAGACTGTGAGGATTTTTGAGCCAATGTGGTTGACAAATCTGTCCCTCAAAGATGTCCTAGCTCTTTATCGTCATCAGATTTTCTTTGATGTACAGGACATGGTGCAGGCATTACAGTTCATGAGGGTGATCCGTCTCTACAGCATTTTCAAGATTCATGCTCGAGCTGACTGGAAAGCCATTTCTGCCAAGTATTTCAAGAAAGACACTTCCAAAGGTTGAACTAGGTCCAAGGGGGAGTTTGTAGATGCACTTAATGTCCCTAGTTTCATTTTGTATCATTCATCATGTAAAAATCAAGTTATATTAATGGAAGTTGTCTTTCTATATTGTTCTTAATGTTTATATTTTAGTTATCTGATTATTTGATTGGGTGATTTGATTTATTATGTAATTGAGTATGAATATGGTTCATTCGGGCGAATGACTCTAACGTATGAAGTCATTTGCCGAATGAAACCATAGTATGGCTATAGTCAGCGAATGAGTCATTCGCCGAATGACTCATTCGACTGAATTACTTATTCGACAGAGTCATTCGCCAAATGACTTGTTTCGACCACTCATTCGGCCGAATGTCTACTGCCTATATATACAAGTTCAAAATCATTTCAACCCTAACTTCTGAGAACCCTCATTCTTCCCATTGCACTCCAGTGTCAAACCCTTGAAGTTTTGAGAGTTTCTTGCTGTCCAACTTCGATTCATAGCTCGTGGTGTTCGATCTTCACTCAAACTTCCATCTAGTACCTTCGTATCACCACGGTTACTGTCGGTTTCGATTGGAAAACCCTGGAATAGGATTCCGCACTATTCCAGAGGCTGTAGAGCAGATTTCCTTTGATATCGGAGTGTTTTCGAGATCATACTTGGTCCTACAGTTCTTCTAAACTCGCAAATAGTTAATGTGACTGGAGGAAATTGTAATAAGAGTCGTATAGATATGTGATCCTAAAATGATTATTGGTTTAATTAACCATGTTTGACTAGTTGAGACTCCCTCGGTCTAGTACGAGCAATAATATATATGTATATTTAAGGATAAAAAAGTTTTTCAAATGACTGAAGTGACTTGTAAGAAAGGTTTTAAAGGAAGAAAATATGATTAAATAAAAAGTATTTTATAAATAATAAAAGCCTTACCTGGCTACGAATATGACTATTACTAAGTTACTAATTAGGTAATATGTCTTAAGGATCAGGATTAAGGATTAGGTTGTGAGATCACTTCCTAAACTAACGTGTTGACTTAGAATATTTATATATAATAGGTTTGCAAGTGCGTGACTAGATTTACTCACCAGGACTTGGTGCACTTACTATTTAAGGATTATCTACTCAGTCAAATAACTCAGGTGAGTCTTGACCTCTTCTTTTTACTTAACTGTTTTGGGGATGTATCCGAGCTCTTCTAAAAAAATTTACTTAACGAATTTTTACTCAATAGATTTTTATGTGTGTTGTTGTAAGATAAATTTTACCACTTAGCTAGCGTTGCATAGACTTATGTACATCCGGTTATGGATGATGGTCTAAGGCAAATCATCGAGGTGGGGGAAGGGGTGGGCCGGTGTAACCTTAAGACCTACTTACCACAACCTCGAGGCATATATGCGTTCAAATGGATCCGTGAGAATTGGAGGTACCTTACTCTCGAAGCTATGGATAAGGATAAGGACAAGGAGTCAGGATGGGGTCGAATGTTCGACTCTGGCCAATGGGCCAGTCCTTATGGGGATAAGGGATTGTCGGGTGACTGTCACTATGGTGGAGTTATTGTGGTTGACGTCATAGGAAAAGAATTGGTGCAGCACTAAAGTGGACCCCATGTGTGTCATTCAACATTGTATCTGCACCGGTGGTTCTAGAGTAGTGTATCTATTATCAAACACTGCATTAGCATCGTCGACCGACGAGTACCTTGGCGTCGTTAGACTTGATTTGTCAACAAGTTTACTTGCACACACAAACTTGATTTGATTAATATTTTAATGTCATTGGCCATGACTCACCAACTACGTATGTAGTTGACATGTTTTAGCTCGTGATATAGGTAACCCCAGGAATATGAAAGTCAACGAATACATGAAGGATGCTAATTAGATATAGAAGACAAGATTTTGAAACCACACGCGCGTGTTAAGGTAATGGACTTTGTTAAAACATTGATTTAAGGTTTTATGATTATTTTGTAATTTCTTCACCATAAGCATTGTCCATTGTGCAAATATTTCAATGTTTTAGGAAGTTCAAATATATTCACATGTCATGGTCAACGTAAGTCTTCTACTTTATATGATTGGCTAAGAATGTACAACACGTCATGTCCTCGGCGGGGGTGTGACAATGAGTACGCACCCCAATCCTAGTCGTGAAGCATCACAATATACAACACAGTCAGCAGTGCTTTATGGTAAAGTAAGAATGGGTGCATTGAATATTTTTTGTTTCAATAGTTGAAATACTTCCTCTTGTGGCTGACGTGAATCAAATATCTTATCCTTCTATGTTAGGCTAGTTAAAGGCAAGCCTATTTAATTTTATTTTTATGAATTGACGATAATAACCTGTCAACCCTAAGAATTGTTTGAATTCTGCAGGAGTTGTAGATGTTTCCCATCAGTTCACGATATCAATCCTCTCAGATCAACTTGTATACCTTTTTTCACTACTATTCGTCCAAGGAATTGGACTTCCTGTAGCCAAAATTTGCTCTTGGAAAAGTTGGCATACAATTTTTCGCGTTTTTGTAATACAAGAATTTGGATTTGAAGTTGTTCATGTTCTTTCTGATTTTAGGAATAGATGAGGTTATCATCAACGAACACGATCACATTTTATCCAGATAGGATATGCATACTGGGTTCATTAAATCTATGAGGATTGCAAGTGCATTCGTTACCCCAAATGACAGTATTAATAACTGGTAATGCTCATATCGGGTTCGAAAAGCAGTTTTAGGAATATCATCCACATGGACCTATAATTGATGGTATCCTGATCAGGGATCAATCTTTGAAAAATGAGTTGGTCAAAGAAATCTTCAATACGAGGTAAAGGATAATGATTCTTGATAGTATGATTGTCAAGTTTCCTTTAATCAATGCACATTCTGAATGATCCATCATTCTTCTTATCGTACAACAGGGGATCCCTAAGGTGAGAAACTTGGCCTAATGAAACCTTTGTCCATAAATTCTTGCACTTCTAATGGTGCATGACGATAGGGAATTTTGCTACTGATACGACACCTGATACCATGTCGATATGAAATTTGACTTATCTCACCATGGGTAATCCAGACATATCATCACGAAAGACTTCAGGGTGGATTCTGACTATAGGGATATCCTTCATACGTTTTTGTTTAAGGTTCTTTTCTATCACATGGGCTAGAAAAACTTGATAACCCATCCTAAGACATTTATGAGCTTGCATACATGATATGATCCCAAGTAGTCTCACATCATTAGATAATAAGACTTGTATAACCTTGTCTTGACATACTACTTCCACCAAATTCTTTGAAAGCCAATCCATGCTCAAAATGACATCAAAGCCTCCAAGTTTGATAGGGAGAAGTTCAATGTTGAAGAGGTGATCATTCAATTTCACAGAACACCCTTGAATAATGTTATTAGCTTTATTAACTTGCCATTAGAAAGTTGAATGATACGTGGTTTATCTAGATTCGTGGAAGGTTGATCTCATTTTAGAGGCAAATTCTCATTACACACACATGGATTAAAATAAGAATTGCTTGAATAAGAACTCTTAGATATGAACACATTCAGTCACACAAATATAATTGCATACAGTTGTACTAAAGTGTTGTTACACGTGGTAATACATAGATATTGCATAGCCACCCTTGTATGTTTTGTCACTTAGATTCAGGTATGCATAGTCACACAGGTACGCTATGTACTACCATGTTGATACCCATAATTATATAGGTATGTCTTGTTATCTTAGAGATATGTTCTAGTATCACATAGCAGCATGGCATTGTCACACATATATCGTTTCTTATGTTATTCAGATATGTTATGATATAGTACAAATATGTTTGTATTAACGTTATTGCCTCTACCAGAACCAGAAGACATATGTTGCTGAAGCGAAGGTATCAAGGTAGGAATTGCAGCTGCGACTTGTTTGTTAAAAACTCTGGCTATGTCAACTTCAGTAAAGTTAGAGCCACCCAGAATTGCATTAAAGTTTGTTTTTGGTGGAATAGGATTGTTATTAACCCATGCTAGAGGGGTATCTTGACATGGTCCTTCACGCTTAGGACGCTAGATCTAACCATAATAACATTGGTATGATCAAATTTAACTAAAATATTTACTGAAGTATGTAATTGTTTCTTGTCATCCCATGATCACACAAGGATTTGGAATATGGGAACTATGAAAATTTAGCTAAAATACACTCTTCCTTTTATGGATAAGTGAGAAATCAAGTTATCACAACCCGTGACTTTGTGAAATATGTCATAGACGCATGAAATCGACACTACTCTTGCACCGACACTTTCTTGACAAACCGAAGGTAGTTTATGTATAGGGTATATGTAGGGCATAATGCCTAGCCACCAACCTACCACCTCTTTGATATATCATGATCGTGTCCTTGCGCTTACACACCATACACATGTAATATGTTATTTGAAATTGATATGTTTGTAATGCCTCATGATACACATGTAGTCTGTTATCTGAAATTGATATGATTGTAATTGCACATGATACACATGTAGTCTATTATATGAAATTAATATGTTTGGAATTCCACATGATACACATTTAGTCTGTTATCCAAAATTGATATTTTTGTAATCCCACAAGATACACATGTAGTCTGTTATTTGAAATTGATATGTTTGTAATTCCACATGATACACATGTAGTCTGTTATCTAAAATTTATGTAATTCCACATGATACACATGCAGTCTGTTATCTGAAATTGATATGTTTGTAATTCCACATGATACAAATGTAGTCTATTATATGAAATTAATATGTTTGGAATTCCACATGATACACATTTAGTCTGTTATCCAAAATTGATATTTTTGTAATCCCACATGATACACATGTAGTCTGTTATTTGAAATTGATATGTTTGTAATTCCACATGATACACATGTAGTCAGTTATCTAAAATTTATGTAATCCCACATGATACACATGCAGTCTGTTATCTGAAATTGATATGTTTGTAATTCCACATGATACAAATGTAGTCTGTTATCTGAAATTGATATGTTTGTAATCCCACATGATACACTTGTAGTTTGTTATCTAAAATTGATATGTTTGTAATCCCACATGATACATATATAGTCTGTTATCCGAAATTGATATTCTTGATAAATGAAAAGTCAAGTTAATGAAATTCATGACTATGGAAAATCGGACATAGGTATATGAAATCAAAATCACTGACGCACTGACACTTTATCGACGTACCGAATGTAGTTTACATATAGGGTATATGTAGAGCATAATGCCCAACCACCAACCTCCCACCCCTTCGATATATCACGATCGTGCCCTTATGCCAACACATCATATATATATATATATATATATATATATATATATATATATATATATATATATATATATATATATATATATATATATATATATATATATATATATGGATTTGAATTATTCTGCTTTGTTCTGTTTTGTTATGATATTTTTCTGCTTACCTTGAGGTTCACCCAAAACGCACGTGTTGCAGGTTTTAATTATGCTCACCGCTCATAATTGTTAACTGCACCACCTGATTATTTTAGTTCACTCAAGTTAAGTAATTTTCCATAAGCATAATTAAATACGATTAAATAATAAGTAACGCTAATTATCTTTGATTTACCTCAAAGAGTACGTTGAGTTAGTTATATATACATACATACACACACACACACATATATATATATATATAATCACTCTATTACATTTGTTTGATATGCTATAACTAGTACTTCTGTCACCACCCTCGAATACACTATCTTGCTGTACACACACCATTCCTTAAATCCGCACAACCTATTTGTTATACAACTGTTGAATGGTCAAAATTAGGAATCCACCATCAACATTACCTACTTCCCAAACAAAGGTAGGCTTGAAACTAAAACTACAAAGGTTGCAATTGCATCCACACTCATCAACAATTGATAAAATTCAGTCAACTAAATAATAGTTTATGTGTGGTACCTCTATATCACATTCACTGAGCCATGCACAATGTCCTCCATGATCCTCCTCTAAGGTATGGAATCGGCATCTATGGCAGTCCACTGCTCGGTAAGATTCTGCGGAGCAATACAATTTGTTCTAACGAAACATGAGTTTGCTAGATAGTAGAATAAGCCCCGTATAATCTCCCAGCAACTGATCACATGTACGCTCGAGATATACTGTAACCCTCTGTAGTGTAGCTGTGCTCGTAAATCGACTTATACGGAGGAATCTCCTTGCGCGTATATAGGATGTGATTGGTCACATGTAGCTAACCAACCCCACATTCAACACTGTCCAGGTGGTTAAGGTATCTCAGTACTAGATGATTCCTCCCATGACGGGCATCAGCAACATTGTCATCATATACATGCAGGTTCATGATAGGTGATCAATGATGTAAAGGAGTAGCAGATACATGTGACACCGCTGCACTAGATGCTAGGTGTGGAGATTCGGAAGAATCACTGTTAAAGGAAGTAAAACCGGAAGGAGTGGCATCAATGAGAACTCAAGGTATAACCTCTACAATGTAATTTTTAAGTGATCTCCACATCTTCGTATGAACGTTTTGGTATCGTATCTGTAATATGTCGTTAGCACATAATAATAATAATAATAATAATAATAATAATAATAATAATAATAATAATAATAATAATAATAATAATAATAATAAGTACTCTTGTAAAATATGCGTATAATTGCACTCTGTGTTATCATACGAGTCTAAGGCTATAGACACTCTAAGTCAACTTCACTATAACCAATGACTCTGATACCAACCTGTCACACCCCTACCTCATTCCCTGATAATGTCACTTGTTGTCGTAATGTGTTGTGGAAGCTTGGTAATGAAGTCTCTAAGATGGGGTGTGACTTTCGTTATGGTTGTATCAAAACACATACATGGCATACTTAACATAAGTTGTATTACATGATACTTTAACATTACAACATCTTCACTACAGTCATCCAAAGTAAACAGAGGTTTCCTAAACGTGTGATCTTGTTGTCCATCATCTCCTTTGATTCTTTCATTTAGTTACTGTTCACCTGAAATTGGTTTTATAATGTAAAAGATCAGCTTGAATGCTGGTGAGTTCAAAGTTGTAATAGACTTGATGTAACGTGATATGATAAGTATACAAGCATATACAACTTTATGAATATGATTCCCATAAATACCCATAACCAAAGCCTATACGACTGTTATGATATTGGCGGCAATACCCGAAGGTAAAACCTTAGCCTCACTCTTAATATCTAACATTGCCTTAAGCTGATATCTAATATTGTTATAAATGGTAACAGGCATTCACATCATGGTAAACGCTATCTTCCCATGAATAGGGTTGTGAGCCCGATAGTACTATCATTGTTATCATACGGCTCATCCATGAGTTTATTGGTTACAGTTATTATGTGAGGACTTTTACGATAACATGATACAATTTATATGTAATCATCACACAAGAGTTGAAATACACAAGTAACATTCAAGCATATCACTGATATTGCAAACATGTAAAGTCTTTGTAATTGTAACAAAATCCCTGAGGTTTAAAATCCAAAGATTTGAAAAGGGCAGTGTTATTGAAGTCTATGTAGCTGATTGTCAAGGTAGGTATGCAGATCTTGAAGTGAAATATGCAGTCTGTTAGAGTATTGTTAATTGTTGTGCTCGATTTGTTTCATCGAGCCATTCCTCGATGTTTGGTATCAATGATATGCTAAATTGAATCATCAAACTGATTCCCGAATACACAGATCCGTTTAAACAATCAATAGATATTGTTGAAGTCATTGGTTTTCATTAGACTTTGAAATTCAATAGTTATACATTAATATTTTTCGTTAACTGACCTCCGTATCACAATTCAAAACTTTAATTAGCTTCCAGATCGATATCAGGTCACCGGATTGCGAAATAAACTTCGTTACACAAATGATTTCAAAATTGACTTCCATATCCCAAATTGGAATCTTAATCAGCTTCTAGATCGAAATCAGATTGCCAAATTGAGAAATGGACCGCAAAATGGAGTTCAGAACCCGAAACTGGACAAAAAAGGTTTTGGCCGTAATTTTTGCTCGCCGGGGTTCGCCAGAAATTTGGCCGGCATGGTGATTGGGGCCGGTGTGTATCTTTGGAAATTTCTACTAGACGTGAATCACTATTGTTATGATCCCATTTGCACACCCATAAGTATATAATGTGATTGGGGAAGTCGGGTTGTTGAGAATTTGCTATTTACGCGCACCAAACCACATTTCGTAAAATCTTCGGCTTAAAATTCCAAGACTTATGGATTTCTCAATTTAATTGAGTTATTGATATACATTGTTATTGGTTAGCTTTATGCATTGTATTACCTTTGTTTTGACTTTCAATTTTGGTAAGATCAATGAAATCCCCTGAAATTGACATTGTTATCGCGATTTTCGCGTAATTCGGCATTATAACGAATTGTTATTGGATTGGCTTTCCTTTCACATTCTACCATGCATACAAACACACACTTATGTAATTGTAAATATATTCATTCAATAATTAATTTGAGAATTTAAGAATTTATCTCGCAAAATGGAACGAAATGTCACACCATCCAAATGAACTATTGACTTGTTGACTTAATTACTAGCTCAAATGTAGTTTTATACAACGTTTTCTGAATCACATCAGACAACTACAGCTAGTTGAACGCTTGGATGGTACGATAGAAATTGTTAGAGACTATTAGAGATTTTGTCTGGTTGAGTGTTTTTTAGTATTCCCATTTAACTGGCCTGCTATATCAATTGGACCTGGTTAATTGCATCAGATTATATGGTTCTAGAGCTGGCAAAACATGACTTATCCTTTTTAATATCTAGAGACAACGCGATTAACGCTAATATAAAACTTGAAAACGACTTGTTTAACACTTGTCTTGTGATTTAAGCATGACAATTTATGTTTTATGTAGCAAAAAGAGAAATGATGAATCCTATCCTCCGAATTTTTCTTATTTTAAAAAAGAATAAAATTACATAGTGTATTTTTTGTTAAACATGGCTAATTTTATAATTTTATATATAGAATTATAGATTTCAATATTTTCATTTTTTTCCTTCAAAATTCATATAGTGATTGGTTTATTAATTTAGGCTTCATGTATTATCTACTTAAGATATCATACATATACATACATATATATATATATGGGATGGTTCGAATATTAATCATTTCTTATTGCGTTAACCGAATAACTACATCTTATTACTTTGAGATCCACATTAAATTACGATGGTATAAAAATTAATTTGTAAGGAATAACAATACAAAGGGTGGCATAATAGTTGATGCCTCCGCTTCTATGTAAAAGGTGACAACTCCGCCCCTGATTTCTTCTTTTATTTTTACTTTTTTTTTCGTCAAATTTTTTTTTGGGAATCAAAAAACACCATCTTGGCAATTTCTTCATTTTGTATTCAATTCAGCCAAGAAATGTCATCTTCCATGTGTTTCGAGATTTTTTTGGATGTTTTTGGATTTTTTTCTTTTTAATACTTTAGCTAGGTTCGTGTATTTTTGGTTTTCCTATCGTCTGGCGTCTTTCTTTTTACGTTTTTATATACGATATCGAGTCGTTACCACCAGAACTTGTTTTAATATATTAGTTGTAGGCTCGCTATTTATTGACGATTTTGTGTCGCTTTTTATTTTCTTGTTTTGAAGAGACCAAAAGAACTTACGTATTTGAAATGAAGAAAATAAGATTTTTTTTAGAAGTTGATTTTTGTCATATTGTGCCAGAAAACTATTTCTTCTATTTAAGAGCCATCCAACATCATTTGTACAAACTCATCATTTATGTGCGACTGAGTGCAATACAAATTCATACCTAATTATTTATTTTGTGCTAATTAATTAATACAAATGGAGGGTTGGTGTTTGTTAAGGATCTCCATAGAAGAAGATGAAAGAAAAGCCCTTCTTGAAATTAAAGCCTCACTTCTTGATTTTTCAAAGTCTTGCGACAATCTTCTTCCCAGTAGGGTGGCTGATGATGGAAGTAGTTATTGTGACTGGGAGAGGATGAGTTGCAACTCAACCTCCTCCTCTTCTGGTGATAATAATTATAAGTTTGTTACTCACCTCTCTTTAGGCAACATCTTCTCCATAGAAGACATCGTTTACTACTCAGCCTATGAGACAGATGGATATAAAGGGTTGATGTGGTCGTTAAACTTTTCTATCTTCCTTCATTTCAAGGAGTTGAGAAAACTTGATTTGTCATTGAATTATATTGGCAATACGTTTCATGTGACCACAGGTTTCATGCATCTCATGGCTGGTTTAATTTTTATGAAAACTTGATGTGTTATATTGCCATTTGATAGAGGGATGGCTTAATTTGTTTTTATTTTATTTTTTATTTTTTTGCAGGACTTGAAAGATTGTCGGGATTGAAGAATCTAGAGAATCTCAATCTTAGTAATAATTTTATAAAAACCAATAACATCTTTTTTTCATTGAGTCAACTCACTTCACTCAAAGTTTTGGATCTCAGATATGTTAATGAAAATCAGGGAGACTCGCCTGCTCATGGCATGTGTTAATTCCATCTTAACTTTTATTATAATATGAATTTATTATATTAAGATTGATTCTCAGTACACTTACTTGTACGCACAGATATTTCTGAATTTCGTATTCCGAAAAACATGGAGGTATTGGATCTCACTGTCTGTGGCTTTTATGGCACCTTACAAACTAAAGGTAATTATATATGTATATATATATAGGGGATTGTTCAAATAAAAACTTATTACTTTGGAGAAAACTAAGAAAACTCTTACTAGACAATCAATTTTTAAAAAAAAAATTCATGGTTTTTTATATTTAGCTTAGAAATGGTATAAACAAAGAAATTTTTTTAATAAAAATATGTAGATTACGAAGTTACGTATATGTAACCAAAAAAATACATATATGTAACTCATATATATAGTTTACAAGTTACATATATGTAATCAATGATTACACATATATAATAACATGAGTTACATATATTTTTTTATTTTTGTTAACATATCTAACCTTATAATAAAACAAAATGTAAAATAAAAAATGAAAAACAAAATTGATTTATAACAATTGTGGTTAGTTTTCTAAGTTTTCTCCAAAATAGAGGTTTTCTATGGAACCCTCCCCTATATACCTATATATATATATATAGGGAGACGATCAAATGTTAACCCACTCTTATTGCGGTAACCTGTATAACTCCGTCAAGATCAATCCAAATCTTTGTTTTCTTTTTTTTAATATTATTATTATTTTCTTCTTTTATGTGTATGTGTAAATTTATCACCGTTTAAGATTTAAAAGAATTGTAAGTTTTGGTTATATTAACAAGTTTTGGTTACATTAAGCACTGCTTTTAAGACTTAAATCGGTGACAAATTTACACATACACATAAAAGAAGAACGTATTGTTTATATTTAATAATTGTATTTAAAAAAAGAAAAAAATATTTGGATCGATCTTGACGGAGTTACACGGATTACCGCAATAAGAGTGGGTTAACAAAGGAATCATCCCCTATATATATGTATGTACGTATGTACGTATGTATGTACGTATGTATGTAGAGGGTTGAAATCAAATAATAACACACTTTAATTGTGGTAACTCAACTAACTCTTTCAAGATCAACCCAAATCTTTGAGGGTTTTTTTCATGCCATGTATTATACATGTACAAGACCATCTTCTTATATGTGGATGTGCAAATTCTTATTCGTTTATGATCTTACACCAGAGTAAATTTTCAATACATTAAATAAATATTTACAGTATACCACAAAATTACACTTGTTTTAACTCCTAAATACGTGTGAATTTGCACATAAACATAAAAGAAGATAGTCTTGCACATTTATAATAAATGTTATAAAAAAATCAAAGTTTTGAGTTGATCTTTATGGAGTTAGTTGGGTTACCACAATTATGATGGGTTAACAACCGAACCTTACCTATATATTCAATCCTGTTACTAACACCAACAATTAATGTGTGATTCAATGAGATGATAAAGGCAAACACTCTAGCCCAATAGGTTTTTCCAATTTATTTAGTACATTTTATTTAGCCCAATAGGTTTTTTCCAAATTATTTAGTACCTTTTAGAAATGTGAGTATTATATTAGAAAAAAGAAACCGATTTAAGGCGATTAATCAAGACATTATACATGAGATTATTAAATATCGAACCAAAATATATCATGAGTCCACCAAGAGCTGCACAAATCAGATTTTTTTTTTTCAAACCGGTGTGGGTTGTGTCGACAAAACTTAAAACTGGTTTGGGAGACGAGTCATCGGGTTCATTCGGGTTTGAAACCCGTTTTTAATTGGTTCGTTCGGCTTTACTGGATTGAAACCGGTTTTAATATATAGGATTAGAAACTGATCCCAAACTGTCCGTTCAATTTGGGTTGGAATCGGTTTCACCCCAAACCGGTTTTAGGATCAGATCCAATCCGATCGAGTGTTTCAATTCTCAAACCGGTTCTTTATTTTACACACGTGCATATATCCACCTCTGCTATGCCTATCTCAGTGGCTAAAGGAATAAAATAAATTATAGTTCACTTGTTTTTAAATTTACATAAAAGTACATACGTTATTTTTCATGCATATAT
Source organism: Mikania micrantha (assembly GCA_009363875.1). Classification (NCBI taxonomy): domain Eukaryota; kingdom Viridiplantae; phylum Streptophyta; class Magnoliopsida; order Asterales; family Asteraceae; genus Mikania; species Mikania micrantha. The sequence continues at coordinate 38,935,947 of CM018691.1, read as the reverse complement.
TGAAAACTTATATTTTACTTTAATTTTTCTAAAGGAAAATATATAGAATAATTAACAAAGTCAAGCCAAGCCTACTATGAACTCGGTTGTTGAACTTTTTGATCTAAGGCAATTAGCTATTCATTATTTTTTTTTGACAATTTTGTTAATAAGAGGACTTGAAACCCAAACCTTAACAAAAACATTATGATACTATTAAGAGTTTAAGACAAATACCTCTTTGTTGTTTGGTCCGTTTTGACTTTTGACTGCAATGCTAAACTTCACTCACTTGCAGGCCCAAGAGTTATGCGAACCGGCTTCAAGCGAACCGGCTGGTTGATCAGGTTCACCGGCCAGACCGGTTTTCAAAATTTGTTTTAACTAAAATCTAAAGAAAAACATTAAAACCAATATATATATATACATATATATATATATATATATTTAACATGATTATGTTAGTTTAAATATTAATTATGTTTGTTTAAATGTGATTATAATTATATAATTTTTTTGGAATATTTTATATATTTATTATGTCATCCGGTTTTTAAATCCGGTACAACCAGTAACCAGTAAGACGTCTGGTTCGGTTCTGAAAACATTGCTAATAGCCCATGAATGAAATAAATTGTGAAGTTTATTAGCAACCAAATTGAATGAAATAAATTGTGAAGTTTGGCAATCAAATATTTTTGATGGGTTTATATCAATTATTTGCATACGAATCAGTTCCTTACACAAATATCATTAAGCCAGAAATAATTATTTGACAACTATTTAAAGTAGAGATAACCAAGGGTTTTTAGTATAATGGTTACCCCTCTGGCTTTCTTATGGGAGGTCAAGGGTTCAAATCCCTCTCAAGGCGAAATAGGGGTCCTTGGGAGGTCGGGGGTTTTCCGGTGTGGTTTCCTCCTGGGGTGGTGGTGGGTCTCAACGGAGGTCATGGTAACTAGATTTTGGTGACGTGGCCTGGAAATCAGTGGTTCACACATTGAGATCAAATGCCGTTCAAAAAAAATTTAAAGTAGAGATATGTGTCTTTTTAAATATTTTTCACATTAACAAATACCAAAAACATTTATGGATAATCAGGCTCAGAAACAACTTCTACATTAAGGAACTTGAAAATTTTAAATCTTGGAGGGAACCAATTTGATGAAAGCCTTGTATCATCTATAACTGCTCTTACATCACTTAAAAGTCTAGATCTTTCAGAAAACTTGTTGTCAACATTTCCATCTCAAGGTATGTTTTATCTTTAACTTAATAGATATTATCGTCTTTATTTTTACGAAAGTTATATTACGTCTCTATGTTAACTTTATAAATAAAATATGAATTGTATGATATTAATTTGAACAACGAAATGTTTTGTGTCAGAAGATATAGTTACATTAACATGTTAATACTAAAAAAAAAGAATTAGTGCATTAACTTGATTTCATTCTAGTGAAGATTTTTTATTTTCCAGAAAAATATTTTCTTTAAACAAATTAATTTTTTTTTGTATTTGAATACGAGTGAGGTGACATGTAGCCACATCTACATTTGACATCACTTAAATAAAGATTTTTTGTTTGTAATATCTCTCTTATTCAATTTTATATGTTGGATCATTCCTTCAACTTGTTACTTTAGTGATATTTCGTCCTTTTAAGATTAAAAGAAATAAAGATATTCAAGTGATATGATGTTTTTACGTGAGAATACACTGAATGTTAAAAAAAAAAAGAAAAAAAAAGGAGTACGTTTAGCCGACCTCTTTCTCTAAAACATGACCATATTTTATGACATCATAAGACACCTCTTTAGGAGTTGTGTATCAAAAGGTATTCGAATAAAAAGTTTGTTATCTTACAAATAAGTGACACTTAAAACAATGTAATTATAAAATTTTAGTAACGTTTATGAAATTCATAGCAATGGAAAATTATATAAATTTTAAAATTATCTCTCAAGTTTCTTCCGAAGACTAGTTACATCCGGATGGTAACTCTGTTCTTAAAAGATTTGGAAAGCATCAGCATTTATGTTCATACAAACATGTTTTCCCTTTTCTTTCATTTCCTGTTTTTCTCTCCTTAAATACACTCGGGAACATAGCGTAGATTCATTTGATTTATGTTTGTTTGTTTCCTTCAATCTACAGTTCATGATATTTTGTCTAATTTCTGCAATCCATGAGTTTTGTTTCTTGATTGGGCTATGTTCTTTATGCAATCGGAGGTTCATGGTTATTCAAATTGTAGCAATCGCAGCACCAAAATGCCATCGTTTTTGTCATGTATTGCTTCTACAAAAGAATATTGTTTCTGGTTTGGATTCAATTTGATAAGGAGCATCTGGGTACCAAAGTTTTTAAGTTGAAATGATGATGCAATTCGTTGTATGCATGTGAGTGACATTGATGACAAATGTTAAACAAGGCAAGGATGGATGTTCCATGTTCATTGATTTGTTTTTTTTAACCACTTGGAACCCAAATACTAAAGATAAGATTTCAACCATCCCAAGTATTTGACGCTCTAAATTCACCCCAAGCCCATCCTAGGAGAAGCCTAACCACTAGTTAATTTTCCTGATTTTGCCGCAGCAATTTGTCTCGGCTTGCATTCAAATATAAGACCTCTCACAGAGAAAAATCAAATGAGTAACCACTAGGCTAGAAGTTCGTAGTTAATTATTTGGTTTAGTTATTTTATTTTATTTTGATTGCAAAGGTTAAAGATTTGCTTCTATTTATGGCCTTAGTTTTCAAGTGTGATTTCGATTTTGATTTATGTTTAGATGAACAAATAAGATAATGATCGTGTTTCTAGGCATGAATTTTTTGTTTACGGTTTTAATTTCTAGCAGATTCAAAAATTTGAATTTTATTGTATGTTATGTTTTGGTGTTTCATGATGTATGGGTTACATTTTTGAAGTGATAGCCAATGCTTCTCGTTAAGTATGTGATCGAAGTCTGATTTTTAAACTTAATAACAAAATCCGTAATTCCTACACAACCCAAGGCTTAACGGCTGCTTGTTTGATGGCATTCTTTTTTTGAATATTAAGTTTTTTTTTTTTTAAAAAAAAAAAGGAAACACAGGAAGAGTGTGCAACACCCCAACCCGGCGAGGGCTGACGTGTCGCTATTACAGAAATCAGAACAATGCATTTTCCATATTTAATGAACTAACACTAATTAAATACAAAATATCTAATTACATCATTAACTATCACAATCATCTTTCTAATCTTTTAATCTTCTCTTCACACATCCCTTGAATCCCATGAGTACCTGTTTTAGAAACAAAGAAAACAAAAAAAAAAATACGGCTGAGCCAAAAACAGTAACGGAAGAACAATAGTACCAATTAAAGAGTGACAAAGAATAACAATTTTGGAAATAATACGATCTGCGGAAGCATTTCAATTGAAATAATCATACCATATGATAACGAATGTCAGAACGGACTAACCATACGATTAACAAATGCAATTTATCAGAACGAATACATGATCAAATACGTCGTATGGTAAAGAGATACCCATTTGAGCACAAAACAAAACAAATAGTGTACACAGACCCGTCGGCCTAATGTACCAAATTGTGAGCTGTATGTGGGCACACACCAACACTCACCGAAACAAAACAAATATCCTAGGACCAGTCCATACGCCTCCCAAAATATCACTCCTCAACTGCCCATAATATGGAGACGCCGTGAACCAGTCACACCGTCACGGAAAGTGCTACGTCATTGATGCCCCAGTGACGCACCGGTAGAATCACCTACCGGAGGCTTTGCTCGGGTATCGGATTTGAAATAGTTTACAATTAACAGATAATCAAATATCTAAACAAAGATCAAATGCAATGATTTCATAAGTCGATATAACGGAACATGCGATAATGAATACGATTTAATAATTATATCGCATGCCTAACAAATCAGAATCAAAGGATGCTCAAAACCAAACGGTTCAACTTAATGAAATGGATATAACGAGCAAAATAAACAAATATACTACGAGTTAAATAAACAGAATCCGTACCTTAGTCGTAACAGTCTATCAGCAAGAAATCAGATACATACGGTCGTAATCAAATTTTCTGGCGATTCAGAAATCTGTGTTTTTGTTGAAATTTCACGTTACCGTCAATTTCCTAATAACATCAGTACCCTAGTGGAATTACTTAACGTATCTTTATATTTTCAGGTATTGATTCGAGCTTTTAATTGGACAGCATAACGGCTTACGCTTTTTGATTTTCTTAAAAATACGTGGGCAGAATTTCGGCTTACAAAACTTTATTTTAGAGTTTTAAGTTGGACAGAGCCTTGTCTTATAAATATATATTTTTATAAAATATTTGGGCAGCATCTCTGCATACTCCGTGTTTTTCAAAAATATTGAAAATAGCATCCACGCATAATATTAGTGAGGTTTTAAACAAACAATATCTCGACCATAGTAATTAAATAATTATTTTAAAATAAAAGTATAATAGGTGGTTACCTCAAAGTAGCTCGTACCAAGGCTCGCTTATCTTTGAACGAAATTCTAGTAACTACCGTACACGTTCAGGGGTTTTAGGAGAGTATTTTGACAGAGTTTTGTTACTTAAGAGAAATGAATATTTGATCGTCGAATTACATCTATTTATAGATGTAAATTTCCTTCGTCGTTAAGAAAGAAAGAATATATTTCAAACGATTGAATTTAATTGTCACATGTCGAATTGAATATTTTATTATTTTTTTATTATTTTATTATTATTATTATATTATTATAATTAATTTAGCTTAAATCTTGTTTTTCTCTTGTAACTTTTTGCATCTGATGTTTTAAAAATTTTCGAATATGCCGTTGAAATCTACTAATTATTCTCTACATTTCTACCAAAGTTTCATTGAAAACGGAGCAGGGTCAAAAATAATATATTTTTAATATTCACGAGCTTATATCTTGTTCATACTTTATCGTATAACGGTTCGGCTTATATCAATGTGATCGTAATTACTTCAGGATTGTTCATAAAAATTTCGAACCCAAACGGTCACAGAAATTCGGCACGTTATTAATAAGCTTTATAACGTGTCCATACATTATCAGATATTTTTATCGTTTATATCCTTTTGATCATAATTATTTTACGAACGTTTATATAAATTTTGAACATAAACGGTTCCCGAAATTTTGCACGTTTATTATTAGATTGCTAAATTTCATTTAGTAAGTTTTTGTTTTTGTATTTTTTTTAACCTTGTTTTACGTATTTATTTATTTATTTATTTATTTATTTATTATGTTACGTTTTTTTTATTATTATTTTTTTTATTTTTTTATTTTTTTTACGGTCATTATAATTCTACCCCCCTTAGAAAAATTTCGTCCTCGAAATTTCTGATTTTACAAAACGGTTTATTTTTAAAATTTTGTATACTTATTCAATTAATTTTTTTTTTCTATTTGCATAACCAACTTTATACTGATTTTATTACAGAATTTTTTGAAATTTTTTTTTCTTTCGAAAAAGGCAACTTATCACGAATACAAGTTCCTAAGTTTTTCAACAAGTCGAATATCAAAACAATTCATGGAATTTCAAAGATAACACACTTTTAACGACTATCAAATAACGGTTTTTACACAAAAAGTAAAACGATGGAAACTTGCTACAAACTACTTCGTTATTTATTGACATCTTATTCTCTAAGTAAGTTATTTTGGCATGGATATTTGGAGCGGCATAGGTCTTAGTCGGATGTCAATGTAAAAACTCGCCCACCAATATTATGAGGTGCATTAGTCTCTCCAGCATTCCCGTTATGTCGAGGTTTTGGATTTTTACAGTCCTTAGCAAGATGACCAACTTGTCCACATTGAAAACATGCTCCCGTCAGCCGATGGCACGTGCCTCGATGCGTTTTTCCACAATGTTTGCATGTCTCAATAAAATTATTCTTGTTTTTTTCATGATTTGGTAGTTGATACACCTGCATTTGGGTCTGAAGGTTAGGATATTGGTTTGTTTTGACTTTCTTGTTTTCAGAAGTGATATTATTGTCACCACGATCTCTTTTGCGGTTCTTCTCAGTAGGAACCATCTTCTCTGCCAACTCTAATGTTTGAACAGCATCAGCAACCTCGGTGATGTTATTAAACTTACTCATCACAATTAACTTTCTAAACCTTTCACAGACTGCCCACTTAATTTTGTTAGCTTGGACCTGTTGATTTCCCGCAGCCTCTCCTAGAAAACTAGCCAGACGCGTGAATCTAGCCATGAATTCCATCATCGGTTCGTCATCCCTTTGTGCAATCATAGCGTATTCTCGATAATATTTTTCTTGGTGCGAGGTAGGAAAGTATTGCCGATAAAATACTTCCTTGAATTCATTCCAAGCCAATGTAGCTGCATAAACATCTCCACCTTGAGCATGCTTGATTCCCCTCCACCATGATTGTGCATCATCTTCAAGCTTGTAAGCTGCTAATCTCACTTTAAATTGTTCTTCAACTCCCAAGACTTCAAAAATCTTCTCAATATGCATGATCCAGTTACATGCATCCATAGGATCAAGTGCAGAACTAAAAGATCGTGGCTTTTGTTTCTGAAATCTAGTCAGCCACTCATGAATTCCTGAGGTTGTGTTGTTGGTATGAGTTTCGGGATCATACGACGGAGGATCTGGAATATGAGGAGGTGGATACAACGGAGGAAGAGGAGGAAGTAGATTATTATGGTTATGATTTAACCGTCCCATTACTGTTTCCACGATATTTGGAATTTGTTCCGTGAATGCTTGATTGATAGCAGCAGTAATCGCAGGATCAGTTTCCGTATTTTCATAAGACATCTATAATGAAAATACTCGATTTAGGAATATAAAATGATATAGCATAAAATACTAATCCTAACCCGATGTCTACCCATTAATCTCACATGTCTTATTTATTTAGTTTAAGTTTTCTACAGGAAAGAGCCTTAGCTCTGATACCATAACTGCAACACCCCAACCCGGCGAGGGCTGACGTGTCGCTATTACAGAAATCAGAACAATGCATTTTCCATATTTAATGAACTAACACTAATTAAATACAAAATATCTAATTACATCCTTAACTATCACAATCATCTTTCTAATCTTTTTATCTTCTCTTCACACATCCCTTGAATCCCATGAATACCTGTTTTAAAAACAAAGAAAACAAAAAAAAAATACGGCTGAGCCAAAAATTGCTCAGTAACGGAAGAACAATAGTACTGGTTGTGAAATCTAAAAATGGAAACCAATTAAAGAGTGACAAAGAATAACAATTTTGGAAATAATACGATTTGCGGAAGCATTTCAATTGAAATAATCATACCATATGATAACGAATGTCAGAACGGACTAACCATACGATTAACAAATGCAATTTATCAGAACGAATACATGATCAAATACGTCGTATGGTAAAGAGATACCCGTTTGAGCACAAAACAAAACAAATAGTGTACACAGACCCGTCGGCCTAATGTACCAAATTGTGAGCTGTATGTGGGCACACACCAACACTCACCGAAACAAAACAAATATCCTAGGACCAGTCCATACGCCTCCCAAAATATCACTCCTCAACTGCCCATAATATGGAGACGCCGTGAACCAGTCACACCGTCACGGAAAGTGGTACGTCATTGATGCCCCAATGACGCACCGGTAGAATCACCTACCGGAGGCTTTGCTCGGGTATCGGATTTGAAATAGTTTACAATTAACAGATAATCAAATATCTAAACAAAGATCAAATGCAATGATTTCATAAGTCGATATAACGGAACATGCGATAATGAATACGATTTAATAATTATATCGCAAGCCTAACAAATCAAAATCAAAGGATGCTCAAAACCAAACGGTTCAACTTAATGAAATGGATATAACGAGCAAAATAAACAAATATACTACGAGTTAAATAAACAGAATCCGTACCTTAGTCGTAACAGTCTATCAGCAAGAAATCAGATACATACGGTCGTAATCAAATTTTCTGGCGATTCAGAAATCTGTGTTTTTGTTGAAATTTCACGTTACCGTCAATTTCCTAATAACATCAGTACCCTAGTGGAATTACTTAACGTATCTTTATATTTTCAGGTATTGATTCGAGCTTTTAATTGGACAGCATAACGGCTTACGCTTTTTGATTTTCTTAAAAATACGTGGGCAGAATTTCGGCTTATAAAACTTTATTTTAGAGTTTTAAGTTGGACAGAGCCTTGTCTTATAAATATATATTTTTATAAAATATTTGGGCAGCATCTCTGCATACTCCGTGTTTTTCAAAAATATTGAAAATAGCCTCCACGCATAATATTAGTGAGGTTTTAAACAAACAATATCTCGACCATAGTAATTAAATAATTATTTTAAAATAAAAGTATAATAGGTGGTTACCTCAAAGTAGCTCGTACCAAGGCTCGCTTATCTTTGAACGAAATTCTAGTAACTACCGTACACGTTCAGGGGTTTTAGGAGAGTATTTTGACAGAGTTTTGTTACTTAAGAGAAATGAATATTTGATCGTCGAATTACATCTATTTATAGATGTAAATTTCCTTCGTCGTTAAGAAAGAAAGAATATATTTCAAACGATTGAATTTAATTGTCACATGTCGAATTGAATATTTTATTATTTTTTTATTATTTTATTATTATTATTATATTATTATTATAATTAATTTAGCTTAAATCTTGTTTTTCTCTTGTAACTTTTTGCATCTGATGTTTTAAAAATTTTCGAATATGCCGTTGAAATCTACTAATTATTCTCTACATTTCTACCAAAGTTTCATTGAAAACGGAGCAGGGTCAAAAATAATATATTTTTAATATTCACGAGCTTATATCTTGTTCATACTTTATCGTATAACGGTTCGGCTTATATCAATGTGATCGTAATTACTTCAGGATTGTTCATAAAAATTTCGAACCCAAACGGTCACAGAAATTCGGCACGTTATTAATAAGCTTTATAACGTGTCCATACATTATCAGATATTTTTATCGTTTATATCCTTTTGATCATAATTATTTTACGAACGTTTATATAAATTTTGAACATAAACGGTTCCCGAAATTCTGCACGTTTATTATTAGATTGCTAAATTTCATTTAGTAAGTTTTTGTTTTTGTTTTTGTTTTTGTTTTAACCTTGTTTTACGTATTTATTTATTTATTTATTTATTTATTATGTTACGTTTTTTTTTTATTATTATTTTATTTATTTTTTTATTTTTTTTACGGTCATTATAGAGTGTGATTTTGTAAAGTTACTAAAAGAAAACAGAGGAAGGCTATATTACATGCAACTCATTTGTGTTATTTTGTATCACAGAATTGTTGGATAATCTTGACGGGTCGGGTTTGTTTGCGGGTCGTTTAACGAGTACGGGTTCTGTTTGTTTAAGTTATTTAGTAGCATGGTTTATGCACATGTTGAATAACAATAAGTGGTGTAGTTTTGACCGAATCTGATGGGAGTATACGTTGAGATGAGGTGTTGGGAAAGGAACGTGTCATGCTCCCATCTACCGGTTTCTTAGTTGAATTAGTATTATTTTATTAGTTTTTAATATCCCCACGTTGTAGTATGTAAAGGCTATAAAAAGCCTAGTTCTTTATCAAATATTAGAGTGTTGCTTTCATCTTTCAATTTCACTACACGTATTTTTCATAAGTAAGTTTTGTGTGTGTTCATTAGTGTGACTAGTGTGTGTAAATCTTGGGCCTGAAACCAACATTTGGTATCAGAGCCGGAGGGCTCGTGAAGAAGGTGCGGGTTTGAGAGTCGTGTTCGGAGAAGGGGGTGGGTGCAATCCCCATAAACTGCAGGGGTGAACAAAGCCGAAGAAACGACTCATCGTGATGGTTTAATCACGAGTTGAAGTAAGGAGATTTTTTAGTGATCAAAGAAAGAAAGAAAAGGTTGTGAGTGAGCCGAGCACGGTTCTGAGTGAACCGGGAGAAGATAAGGAAGAAACCGATCTGTGTGATCGGAGAAGTGTTCTATGTGAACACAGTGACGACCGGCTGTTGTTACAACAGCAGAGACCGAAGAAAAGACCGAAATTGTGAACCAGAGACCAAGATCTAAAGGGTTCACAAAAGACCGAGGTAACCGAGACCGGTGGTTGCCTAAAGAAGAAAGAGACCCGCGGCTTGAAGAACGTTTAGACCAAAGACTGGAAGGGGTGACCGGAGGCAGAATGATCACCTAAGAGAGACCGACATTTCAACAACAAAAGACCGAAGAGTTGTTGAATTAGAAGACCGAAAGTTAGCAAGAGATCGGACCCATATGGTTCGTTTAGCAAGAACCGAGTCATGTGTGACTCGTAGCAAGTAGCAAGATCGAATCTTTGTGATTCGGATAAAGCAAGAAGAGCAAGAACGGATGCAAGCAAGAGTCGAGCAAGTTGCAAGAACCGACATCAAGATTATGGGGGTGAATGTTGGATAATCTTGACGGGTCGGGTTTGTTTGCGGGTCGTTTAATGAGTACGGGTTCAGTTTGTTTAAGTTATTTAGTAGCATGGTTTATGCACATGTTGAATAACAATAAGTGGTGTAGTTTTGACCGAATCTGATGGGAGTATACGTTGAGATGAGGTGTTGGGAAAGGAACGTGTCATGCTCCCATCTACCGGTTTCTTAGTTGAATTAGTATTATTTTATTAGTTTTTAATATCCCCACGTTGTAGTATGTAAAGGCTATAAAAAGCCTAGTTCTTTATCAAATATTAGAGTGTTGCTTTCATCTTTCAATTTCACTACACGTATTTTTCATAAGTAAGTTTTGTGTGTGTTCATTAGTGTGACTAGTGTGTGTAAATCTTGGGCCTGAAACCAACAAGAATTAATCCATTTGATTAACCTGGAGAAGTTGGATTTGAGTAGGAGCGGATTGGAAGTCACACCAAGTATTCAAGGTAAAAGAACAATGAAAACATCAATTAATTAAGTTTCCTTTCATTCTTTAATTGATGTATTATAATTAAACCTTTGTTTTAACTTGTAATGATGATCCTTTTATATATAGATTGTATAGTTTAACGAGATTGGAAAAGCTAGAGAGCTTGTCCTTTAGAGATAACTATTTCGACAAGAGCTTCATATCATGCCTAAGTTTCCTCCCATCCCTCAAGACTCTTGATCTTAGTGGTTATGTAGAAATTGAAACAACTTCCTTTCCAATGCAAGGCATGTAAATTTCTTTGATGTAAGAAAACAGCAAATATATGTCTTATATTTACAGTTACTTACATGTGCAGAATTATCTTTATTGAGAGAGTTAAAGACACTTGACTTGAGCGACTGTCGGCTTCAATCAATCACGTTCAACGGTTAAGTTGTTTCTAATAATACATAGCCTCCTCTTAACTCTTAAATGTAATTTTAAAGACACTTGGTGAAGTAATATGTATTGGTTTTAAATGAATTGGTGCAGGTACCATGAGCAACCTTGTGCACTTAAATCTCGATGATAACTACTTCTTATCGGCGGATGACGTCATGAGGTCCATTGCTGCAGCTTTTCCATCCCTAAGATTTCTTTCATTATATGGATGCTCTATGGAAGGAAGACTTTTTGCTAATGGTTTGTTTCTGTGATAAGGAACATATTGACAATTACACTTGAATCATTAATTAATGCATTAAGACACTATTTCTTTTTTCATCTAATCTTTTAATCGAATTGATTGATGCATTCATTTTCAGAAGTGCCAAATTTACCCTCCTTGAAAGTCCTCATCTTGAGTGGTAACAATTTAAATGGAAGATTACCGATGGAAGGTACACATATTTTTTTATTTTCCTTTTTTTTTGTTTATGGTGGAATTTGGATGAGTTCATTATGTACTGTACAAGTGGTTAATGCATTAACATGTGGTTTGAGAAGGTGGATTCATTTGTTGTTTAAAAATGATGAGCTAGTAGATATAATCAGTAATAATCCAAACGTTCTTTCTACATAGACACATATAGCAAATGGTGTTGGTGATCAGGCCCTTATTCTCACATACAAACCCTCACTGAAACTTGATTTACGTACAGAGTTGTTAGAGATTATAATTTCTTCTTGAAATCTTTTGTTACTAATACTGTCATTCATTTAAGACTTTAAATAAACAACATGCAGACGTGAGGAATACAACTCACGCTCGTTTTTTGCCCACTATTCACATGACCATTACACCACTACTGCTACTATTTCAAATAGAAAACTTACCCTAATTTAAACACATGCTTAAAATACAAAGACCCGTAACTTGACCCATATATTACCCATAACCCGACCCATCAAGATTAATCCAACATTCTCCCTCATAATATTGATGTTGGTTCTTGCTACTTGCTTTTCTTGCTAAAACCGGAATCAGTTTTCCTTGCTAAACTTGCTACTTACTTGATTCGAACCGTTCTTACTTGCTTGTTTCAAATTATTCTTGCTCTTGCTTGTTACTTGCATTTGTTTGTTAATTTAAACAATCTTTTGGTTATTTTTTAAACCATTCTTGCTCTCGAACTTTCATTCTTGCTCTCTCAGTATCCGGCCTTGCATTCTTCTTGTTCATTGATTGGTACAACAACAAAAATACTTTCTTTAATTTGGAGCCACAAATTTTGAGATGGTTGGTTGCTTACATCATGTGTTCTTTCCTTCTTTTTTCTGTTTATTTTGGCCAGATAACAAGAGATAAAAAGCTTGCTTCTTTGCTTCACATCAGACAACAACAAAAGACGTGTCTGCTTTGTGTGTTCCTTCTGCTGCGGATGCTACGTCCTTTTTTTTAATCGATCCAAAATTTGACCACTGCTTCTTGCTATATTCATTCGATCACTACTATAACTTTCAATTTCTCTTGGCTAATCACATGGTATGTGATTTTTGCTGCTTCTTTCTTTTAGTTTGATCTTCTGTTGGATCGGGTTATGTAACTTACACAACACTTCACAAGTTATCTTCTACGAAGTTGATAGTTGCGGAAATTCTATCAACTTGTTTTGCAAAAACAGATTGAACCAAAATACATAACGCAATTATAATTCAAGGTCAAAGTATATTGCATTCAACTGTTACGTTTACAACAATTAGCTCAAGCACTTACTCATAATTTGCTAACTAACAACTGAAGGATTATATACTAAGACCTACAGTTGTATCCTCATAGGGATACAAGGCTGGACAAAATACAAGAAACAAACTAATGCTAAAACTAGTATATGCTATGGTCTTGACATGCCAAGCCATATTAATTACAATTAATACATAAGACTCCATTGACTTTTACAATAAATGCCTACACTACAAAAGACATTAAATCTTGTTATCTCTGTGGTTTTGACAAATCTTCTGTGCTGCCGAGAATCATAAGAATGTCTTCTTTGTTGGTCTTCAAGAAATAAAGCAGCTGATTACTTCCTTAAGTATATGGAATCTTTGTCAGAACCAAGTCTTCGGAAGTCTTTGTATTCGGAAGCTATTGAGCATGAGATCAGAAGCTTTGTCTTCGGAAGCTTTTGTCCTCAGAACCTTGTCTCATCGGAAGCTTTGGTCTTCCTTGGAAGATCTTAAAGAACAAGGCTATCTTTCGAAGGTACTTAGTCTTCTGAGGAACTTAGGTTCCTTCCGAAGACCATTTACTTCCAGAAGATAGCATTGTTCTTTCGATACCTTTATTGGACTTATGGGAATTTGGACAAGGACTTAGATAGTTTTGGAGAGCACCAGCCTTTACGATTTTACAGTCTCCCCCTAGGCTGATGCTTCCAAAACTTTTTATGTTTCTCCTCTTAAGACCTGTGCCCTTGCCTTAGCCCATTTAACGGCTATCCTACCATCAGAGCCATTGTCTGGATTGCTGAGTGGGAGCATCTCAAGGTCAACTACAAATGGGTCAGCAATAATCATCAACCTGAGAAGATCTAGCACCATTATTCCTCCATTAGATTTAGTGAGGGTGAACATTTTCTTTTGTGCATTGAAGCTCCACCCTACTATTAAAATGTATGAACGAATGGGCTCTGGATCTCTTTTGGGCTCTGAATCAGACTCAGAGTCAGAGGGGCTTGCAGTCATTTTTCTTCTTCTAGCCATGGTTTTCCTTATCCTTTTCTTGGCTTGGACTGTGACCATGGCTAGATCCCTCTGATCTCTGGTCTCTTGAGCTTCCTCAGCTTCTTCAGAAGCTAATGTTACCTCAGCTTCGGCTGATGTGGCCTCTTCAACCTCTTCTGCTGCTGCATCCTTAGCAGCAGCTGATTCTTCAGATCTCCTTTCATCCTCCCTTGTTGATATCTCAGGATCAGGAGCTGTGGTTGTTTTCTTTGTAGCTCCTCTGTTTATCTTGATCACTAAAGATATAGGCATGTTGTCATAGGAGGGACTGGATGGAGGGGAGAGAGGCTCTTGCTTAGGGAAGAGTGATTCCTTTGAGGCACCATACATCACCTCCTCTACTTCTCTAATTGCAAATCCAGAGTGGGGTGTGTCAAAGATAATTCTTCCCCCAAAGCCTAAATTTAAACTCTCCCTCTGAGCCTGGATTTGCTCCATAGAAGGCAACTCTGGCTATCTTCTGTTTGATTTCTCTTAAATGCATGTCCATCGTAGAGTTCTTCATTGGGCCAAGCTGCCGAGCGAATCCATAGTTCATAAGGATCTTCTTCATCTTCTCTCGGTAGGCAGCCTCTCTTTTGTTTATTTGTGAGGACTGCCGCAAATTTGGATGCAGCAGAAGCCTGTTCTAGCTGCTGCACCCTGTCCAGCTCAGAGATCATTCGAGGTACCGACCAGTTCAGTATCTCATCCACATCAAAACCCTTCTCTTGGAGGAGATCAGAAAGTCTGAGAATTTCTCCATCCAAGGAGGTATCTGGTCAGCCCTTCTTCTTTGGTACCCTTTTCTCCTCTTGTTAGCTTCCTCCTCTGAGGTTAACTTCCTTTTGCCTTTGTTTGTTTTGTTTAACCCAGAGGAGATGGATCATGTGGCCTCACCAGTTGGTTCATTGGCCAATGGTTCTTCTAAGGAAGTAACCTCAAAGATGACTAGGCTTTCGGAAGCAGTTGGAGCTTCGAAGTTAACCTTAGCATTCATTTCCTCCTCCAGTTGACCAACCACTTTGGAGGGTTCTTTTGTAGTGTCCTCATAGAACTCATGAATGGAGGAGAGGGTTTCTTCTGCTGCTGTCCCAAGAGGGGACACAGGTTCCATGGAGATAGAGGCTTCAGCTTGAGTGGAATACTCCGTGGTAACCATATCTGAGAGGATGCAACATCAACAAGAAGTCTACATCAGGAGGATGTCAGTTTCTTGGCTCCAGAATAGTTTCATGGCAATGCAAGAAGCAAACATGTGTCTCCACTTCTACTACAGAAGCTGAATACATTGCTGCCTCTAGTTGTTGTGCTCAAGTAATCTGGATTCAAAATCAAATGAAAGATTATGGAGTAGAAATCTCTAACAATCCTATACAGATAGACAACTCCAGTGCAATCTCCATAACTAACAATCCAGTCAAGCATTCCAAGACCAAGCGCATTGATATCAGATATCACTTCATCAGAGATTGTGCAGAAAAGAAGTTAATTCATCTAGTCAAAGTTGATACAGAATACAATCTGGCTGATCTCTTCACCAAAGCTTTTGATGAAGGAAGATTCAGATACTTAATAACAGCCATTGGTATGATTAATTTTGAATAAATGAATTAATAACAAGGAGTAAACAATCCTTTAGAAGATAAAGTTAAATTATCTTCCGATGAGCAGTTACTCTTTAAAAGATAGTTTAAGTCTTCGGAAGTATTCTTTACCCCTTGAGTCGGAAGCAATCACACTCCAGTAAACATAATTTCTTCTGAAGTATTTCTCTTCCGATACATTAACATTGCCTTCAGAAGCTCAATCTCCTGATTAAACAATAATGCTTGTCTCAGCAATGAATATACATCAGAAGAAGATGTCTTACGAAGCACAATTCAATCTAATGAATTTTTCTGAACCTTCATAAGTAAGTGTTTCCGATGGTATATTTAATATCCTTAAATATGCATCGGAAGTGCCTATCTTCTGAAGAATATTTCATGGTCTCATGAACTTCTTCCGATAGCAATATCTTCGGAACTCAGTTGTACCCCTTCTAAAACCTGTAAGAATCTGAGTGCACAACAGCTGTCTCGGAAGACCTTTTCTCTGACACTTCGGATCTCAAAATATTAAATGTGTCTCTATATTAAATCCTGACATATGAATGTATAAAAGGTCTCCCGCTCATTCAGCTTTCTCTCACAGTTCCATTTTCGATTGAGTTACTTGTTCTTTCTCAAATCAAACCCTAAATCCTCTCCGATCGCAATGGAATCACTTGCTTTTTGACCTGCTCACAACCTGGCTGCGGAACTATCAGCTAACAAATGATGTTGATTTCACACCTACAAACGCAAACGAACCCCTGAACAGCTCTCTACAGTTGTTCAGTCACCTTCCTCTAAACCCATTAAGAAAAAGGCAAAAAGATCTGGTAGGGGCCCAGTTCTACCCAAGGTGAAAACCACAACTATTGCTTCACCATTGGCTCTTCCTCTAGACCCAGTGGCTGCCCATGTCCAGCCTGAAAGCCCTCAGAATATGTCACCATACATACCTGAGAATATCCAAAGGGATACTCAAATTATTGAGTCTACTTCTGCTATAGCAACTTCATTAGTTTAGGGACTGTCTCCCAGGTCCCTAGGAGAATATTACCCCTCAATTCCCCACACCCATACTTCTACCCCGACTCAAGGACTCTATGCAATAGCTCTGGATGACCCACTCTATCCCACTACCCAAACTTCAATGAGAGTGGTGACAGACCTACAAGCCAGGTTTCCTAACCCAGAGCCTTCCAATACAGAGGTTGACCCCATAATTTATGAAGGGTCAATACAGTGGATGCTGCCACTACTATTGAACCTTCTCAGGTTCTTCAGGCCAGTGGTACAGGCAATAGGCCCTCCCCTGTGGAAACTCAAATTTCTGATGACTTTTTTGAGGTCATCACAATGAGAGGAATCCAGGGAGCCAAGAAACCATATCTGGTGGTGGAGGTGCAGGAGCTAGGCTCAAGACTCCATCTCCCCATGATTCCACTCCAGTGGATGAGGGCCCCACAGCACAAGAACTGACGGCCACCATTTCTACACTTCAAGCCAGGGTCACCCACCTAGAAGCTAAGGTAGATACCCTGAGGCTGCAGGTCCAAGCCAAAGATGCTACCATCTTGGACCTTCAGCGCCGCCCCCAGTCATCCTTCACCCATTCTACCCTAATCCCAGCCAGGTTTCCTCTCTTTCCCTTGATGCTTCCCAAAAGGGGGAGAAGGTACAACCTATGGGATTAGATTCTCCAGCTAAAGGGGAGGAGGAAGCTGCTCCAAAACTCACTCTAGTCTTTGATAGTCTAAACAATGACTGGGATGAGTTCTTGAGCAAACATTTTCATTATTCCAACACTTCCTCTTCTTTTTCCGAAGAAGTAGGGGCATCCATGGAGACACAACAAGAGCTCAAATCCAATATCTCCATGGAGCCCAGGATACAACAGTCTTCTTAGTGTAGGCCATAAACTGAAAGTCTGCATTTCTATGATACCAGAATCCTAGGTTTGGTGCACCTTTGAGGTATCTGAAGATTCTTTTCACAGCAAACATGTGTGAACTTTTGGGATTGGCCTGAAATCCTGCACATAGACAAGTAGCAAACATGATGTCAGGCCTGCTTGTCGTGAGATGCATCAAAGAGCCTATCATTGCTCTGTACTGGTGCTGATCAACATCCCCCCTTAAGATCAAGGCCTAAAGATGTTGTTTTGGATGTTGGTGTTCCTAGAGCTTTGCAGTCAATGAATTTGAACCTTTCAAGAATATCCTTGACATATTTTGATTGATTAATAAAAATTCTTATAGGAGTTTGTTTCACTTGAAGTCTAAGACAGAAAGTGAGTTCTCCCATTGAACTCATTTCAAATTTGGACTTCATTAGTGCTTCAAAGTCCTTGCAGAGAGATTCATCAGTAGAACCAAAGATAACTTCATCAACATATATCTAGACCGGCATAATATGTTGATTGGATTTCTTGAAAAATAGTGTCTTGTCAATTATCCCTCTCTTGAAGTTGTTTGACAATAGAAAGAAGGACAAAGTTTCATACCATTTTCTTGGAGCCTGATGCAGCCCATATAGAGCTTTATTAAGTTTGCAGACATGGTTGGAAACTTAGGATCCTCAAATCCAGGTGGTTGACAAACATATACCTCTTCATCAATTTTTCCATATAGGAAGGCACTCTTGACATCCATTTGAAACAGCTTGAAGTCTTTGGCAGCTACAAATGTTAGAAATATTCTTATTGCCTCAATCCTTGCAACTGGAGCAAAAACATCATCATAGTCAATCCCTTCTTCCTGAGTATACCCTTGTACAACTAGCCTTTCCATGTTTTTGATGACATCACCTTTGTCATCCTTCTTGTTTCTAAAAACCCATTTGGTGCCAATTGCATATTTACCCTTAGGTAAAGGGCAGATTTTCCACACTCCTTGTCTTTCAAACTATAGGAGTTCCTCTTGCATTGCTTCTACCCAGCTGCTGTCTTTTAAGGCTTCAGCAACTTTTTTTGGTTCGATCTGGGATAGAAAGCGGGAAAACAAGCAAATGTTTGCTTCATGCATGGAACTCCGTGTTTTTATTCCATCTTCAATATTCCCAATGGTATTCTCAGCTGGATGAGTGTTATGAATGCAGGTTCTTGGAATCACATCCAGCTGGGAACTTAAATCCACGTTTCTTGGCTCAAGGTTTGGAAGTACAACCTCAAGCTAAATTTCTGGTAGATCTAGGAGTCTCTGATGTTGGTCTGTTGTGGGTTGAATTTCTCTAGGAAGAGAAGTGCTTAGGGTGTTTAGTTCGACAGAAGGACTTCCAACTTCTTCTTGACTCTGTGGAGCATATGTAGAGTCACTTAGAGGAGCAGCCTGAGAGGTGTTGGTTGTCTCAGACTGTGAGACTGCTTGATGTGTTGAAGTGGATTCTGCCAAGATTTGTTTTGAAGCGATTGGCAGTTCAACACGAAAATCTTCTTCTCTTGCATGCTGAGTGGAGTCCAAGGTAGTTGTTTGTGGTTCTGGAACATACTCTTTCAAAAGATTAAATGCAGATGTGAATTTTTCTAAGCACTCAAGCTCATTACAGACTTGAGCATTAAAACGTTTGTAAGCATTTAATTTTTCTAAGCACTCAGGGGTACACGTGTAATCAGTTACCTTGAATGAATAAGTGGAGTCATTGGCCATCAAGGCATTATTTGAGATGGATGCATCCTCAGCTTGAAAGCTCCAATCTGAAAAGGCATGTTGTTCTGCAATGTTTGCACTGTTGGAAGAGCTTGATGCTTTGTGGTTTGGCTGACCATAGGTTGATGGCTGAGAACTTGGAGATTTGCACTCTCTTGCAAAGTGCCCCAACTGTTGACAGTTAAAGCATTTGAGTCTAGACTTGTCTAGCCCAAACCTAGTTTTCATATTATGCTTCCTGAACTGTCTTCCAGTTCTTTGATAGAACTTCTTTGCTCTGTATGAAATCATGGCCATCTGATAATTGATGCCCATTTCCTCAAGATCAGCAGCAGGGATTCCATCTAGATCGTCCTGACACAGATGAAAATAATTGGTCTCTTTGGCCATGAAAGCTCCCTGGCTTGAGGTGAGTAGAGGAGTTGAGCTTGCCAATGGGTTTGAATAGGATGTTGATGGAGTTGGTGTATCTGGGAAGGTGATAATGTGTGTGGAGTTTGAATGGTAGATAGGTTGATATTTTTGAAAGGGAGGATTGTGGATAGGAGCATACAACGCGGCTGAACCTGATGGAACAGAGGTAGGTTTAGATTCTTGGGCGTCAATTTCCATTTGGTATGCACTAAGTATACCAAATAACTCACCCAACTTCAGGGTTCTAATATTTTCTGTTCTACGAATAGCAACAGAATAGATATTCCAGGCATGTGGAAGTGATCTTAGAAACTTTCTGATTACATCTTGATTCTCCATCTTTACTCCGGCAGCAATTAACTCATCAACTAATTGAACATGCCTCAAATACTGAGAAGCCATATTCTCATTGTTTTCTTCGCAAAAGTTCTCAAACTTTTGCTTCATCATGTCCTTCTTGTTCTCCTTGACATCTTCTGACCCCTCATACATCTGCTGCAAAGAGTTCCACAGCTCTTTGGCAGACTTGCATTTCTTGAATGGATGTATGATAGAGTTTGGGATTGCCATCTGAATCAGCCACAGTGCCTTAGAGTCCACCTCCATCTTTTTGTAATCCTCATCTGAGTAAAAAGATGGGTCTTTTGGAACCGGTGCTCCACCAGTACCTGCAGCAACAATGGTTGGGATGAATGGTCCCTAAAGAACTGACTTCCAGAGTTTGAAGTCCTGGTTCCTGATGAAACCCTCCATCCTAACCTTCCATGTATCATAATCATCCGGAGTGAACATGGGAGGTTTGTTGAGAGTACCATTCCTAGTGTCATGCTTGCTGATGGTTGTCATTTTGACTTAGAGGTAACTTGAAAAACAAAGAGTAGTAGAAGATAAACAACTGGTAACTTAAGAATGGTTAGTTGCTTAAGCTAGAGACAATGGCTCTGATACCACTTGTAAAAACGGTTGCGGAATAGGACCTACCCGATTTGTGAAGATGAAGCATTACAAGAACAGAGAAAGTCTTGAAGATGGGTGAAGATGTTGTAGAACACAACCAAGAACGAATCTGAGATGTAATGTAACGACTAACAATGTAAAGCAAATAAGATTTATTAGTCAACAAGATTACATTACCTACCCCTCACATGCTCTCAAACTCCATGGATAAAGAATCCATGGAGTTCATGGGGGAGAGCTCTTTCAAGATTACATTGAAGCACACCCTCACCACTCTCTTGTCTGGTTATTTTTCTACAAATGAGAATAATCTCTATTTATAGTGTCACGCGACCTAAAACCCTAAATACAACAAATACAACAAAATGATAATAAACAATAAATATTAAATGAAGCTCTATCATTTGTTGTGATCTTCGGGTCTTTTGGTCAGTGTCTTCGTAAACTTTAGTTTAGTGGCTCGTGCGGTGACTCATTGCTCCCTAATCAACAAATACATAATACTTCTTGTTTACATTCCATCTATCCAAATTAACCGTTGGTCTTGACTTTTCTAGACCCAACATCTTCTGCTCTTCCTCGTCTTGCTTCAGTTTTTCCGGCAAGGTCTCCGGTGGCCTTCTTTCTTTGGTCTTTTAAACATCTTTCTTTCTTTCAGTCTACTGTGAGCCCGTTTGGTCTAGGTCTCGGGTTCAAGATTTCAGTCTAAATTTTCTTCCGGAAAAGATCCGGTCGGTCTTTCTTTCTTACAGGTGGTCGGTCTTTCTTTCCTACGGGGAAACTATCGATCTTGGTCACGCCATTCAGTTTGTCACTGCTTAAGTTCTTCTGTTGGATCGGGTTGTTTAATCTAAACAACACTTCACAAGTATCTCTCTAATACAATCTAACAGATGCGGAAGGTCTGTTAGAAGGATCTCACAAACACTCAAATGATGAACAAATAATCTTTGAAAAGTAATAAGAACACAAGATTAAATTCAAGCTCAAAGATATATTTCTCTCAAAGTATTACAAGTGTAAAACCAGACGAGCACACTTAACAAGTTTACAATGAGAGGTTATATAGCTAAGGCTACAACCGTATACACGTAGGAATACAAGTTGGGTATACTAGACCATACATAAAGTAAAGCTTATTCTATTATATTGAGTGTCTTAACAGGCTAAGACACTTACTTACAATCATTACAAATATAGACATTGACTTTACAAAGACTAGCTAAATACAAAATGCATTTAATGTTGTTGATCTTCAAGGCATCAGATGATCTTTTGCATTTAATGCTGAGGAAGGGAAGTAAGGTGCTGTCTGACAATCGGTATGTTCTTTTTATATTTACTCAGATCAGCATGTCTTGTGTCTGTCCCTTTTGTACTATGAAAGTAATCAGCTACAGTCTTTGTCAAAGGATAAACCTCGGAAGTCTTTGTCTTTGTCTTTGGTGCAAAAGGAGAATCCTCGAAAGCTGTCAGTCTTCGGAATTTATGAAGGTTTATCTTCTAAGTACCAATCTTCCGAAGAGTTTTTCTTGTACAGCCTTCAGTAGGAATGAGTTACTCTTCGAAAGCAATTCTGCTTCCGAATAGGAACTCCGTCCTTCCGAAGGCTGTTTGTTTGTGTAGACTTTGTACTTAGACAAATATTGAAGTTTGGTGAACATCAGCCTTTATTAGTCTTTACATCTTCTTTCCTGCCGATGTATTTGGTCTTCCTTCTTGTGAAATCTTCACTTGATCTTGCCGGTCCTTTCAATCTCAACGGAATTTAATTTCCGGCCATGATCTCTATCGGTGTTTGCGGCTTTGGAGCAGCCGGTCTTCTTGATCTTCCTCTTTCTCGCTATTCTAAGCCATCAACATCCTTCTTTCTTTCTTTCTTTTTCTCACTGATTTGATGATGAATCAGTTCCATTGCCTTACTTTCTCGACTTCTCTAAACGACTCTCAAACCAGCACCCATGAACCTTGGCGCTTTGATACCAAATTTAGTGATCAGGCCCTTATTCTCACTACAAACCCTCACTCAAACTTGATTTATGTACATATTTGTTGGAGATTATAATTTCTACTTGAAATCTTTGGTTACTATTACTTTCATTCATTTAAGACTTTAAATAAACAACATGCAGACGTGAGGAATGCAACCCACATTTTATTTTGCCCACTAACCACATGACCATTACACCACTACTGCCACTATTTCAAATAGAAAACTTACCCTAATTTAAACACATGCTTAAAATACAAAGACCCGTAACTTGACCCATTTATGACCCATAACCCGACCCATCAAGATTAATCCAACAAATGGAGACAAGATACCGTTACCAGGGGCGTGCCACATAGACACATATATGTTTGAATAATGAAAGAATGTAGGGTGAGAGACAAAACAGTGTGGCAGGTGCTTCACACGCGCGTCTAATTGTGTTTTTTATGTATTCTCATGTGTTTGCCATAATATTTTTCTTTGATGAGTCATGATTGAAAAAAGTTTTTTTTTTAATTTATTTTGTTACTAAATGAATAATAAAAACGAATTTCAATTTTTCCAAGTTCTGTTTCCATGTTTTAAATATATATATATATATATATATATATATATATATATATATATATATATAGGGCATGTATAAAATGGAAACCCACTTATGTTGAAGAAACTTTGGAAACTTTGAAAAAAACAATGTAAACAAACCCAAAAAAATTTTATTTTTTTTATAGTTTTGTAACATTATTAGGGTCAATTTTATAAAAAAATGAAAAAAGCGCCGAGCCATTTTTTAAAAAAATAATAATTTGTCGACGATGTAACAAAGACGTAACACAGCTGTACAGTTGTGTACATCGTGTTACGTCTGTGTTACAGTTGTGTTACGTCTTTGTTACGTCGTCGACAAATTAATTTTTTTTTTAAAATGGCTCGGCGCTTTTTTCATTTTTTTTTATAAAATTGACCCTAATAATGTTACAAAACTATAAAAAAAATTTGGGTTTGTTTACATTGTTTTTTTCAAAGATTCCAAAGTTTCTTCAACTCAAGTGGGTTTCCAAAATATCCTTCCCCTCTATATATATATATATATATATATATATATATATATATATATACAGGGGAGGTCCTCTTAAAAAGTTCATTTTGCCTAAAAAGGCTAAAAATGATTTTTAAAATCTTGAAACCTACCCAAACAAACTCCAAACGAACTCATGTTGGCGTCATTGGAACCGGCTTGTCGAACCCTAAACCCCAAACGTTAAAAGTCAAACCATAAAGCATAATTCTAAAATGTAAACTTTAAAACTAAACCTTAGAGCCTTGATAAAACTTAAAAGTTAAAAATCAAGCCCTAAAACCTAAACTTTATAGTTAAATATTAAAACTAAAACTTAAAAGTTAATATTGTAGAGTTCGATTTCAATAACACGTTTCAAATATCGTCAAAATGAGTTCAATCGGAGTTCTTTTAGGCCAGTTTCAAGAGGTTTAGAAATCTTTTTTAGCCTTCTTGGACAAAATTTAGCCCCTGTTTGGGATTGCTTATTTATCATTAAAAGGACTTTTTATTAAAAGTGCTTATTAACTTATGACTTTTTAAAATGATGTTTTTAAAAATATGTTTGGATTAGCTTTTTCAAAATTAATTTTCAAAATGACCAAAAATGACATTTTTTAGTGACACTATTTTAATGTTATTGGGTAAAGGGTAAAGAGTGGGGTAAATTTGTAATTTTATGACAATAAGTCATAAGTCATTTTGAAAAGCTAGAATTTTTAGCTTTTGAAAAACAACTTATCACCTTTTTACAAAAAGTCATTTTCAAAAGTCCTTTTAGGTTTAACAAACAACTTATTGACTTATTAGCTTTTTGAAAAAACGAATAAGTCAATAAGTTATTTTTAGATGAAATCCCAAACAGGGCCTTACTTTTTATTTGATCCTCCTATATATATATATATATATTAATGCTCATATCTATTTTGGTCATGTCTCCTTCTAACACTAGTTTTAATCATATATAAATTCTCAAATTTATATTAGAGTTGTATAAACCTTATATTTATTCTTAATCAAGGTCTGCTCAAGTATTTTGTTGGTGAAAACGGATGATAAAATGTGGGTCTTTTTTCCTAAAGTATATAAAAACCATCATCCTCTATATGTGTTATTTGATTGTTCATATTTGGATATTCAATATGTGTTACACCTACTTTTACGAACAAAAAGTTGATTGTAATTGTAGCTTACATCGTGTATATATAATGTTTTTTTAGATGTGAAGTTCACTTTACACTCTCCTAAACAAATTAAATATTTATATTTTAGGATTATGTATGTTTGAAACTGGAAAATGATGCTAGAACAAACTGTATTCAACTTTAAATATATTCTCTGTTTCTGAAACAAGTGTATAATTTTCTTTCCCTTATTTTAGTTTTCATTGGGTGACATTTATTTTCTATTTAAATATATTGTTCCATAAAATTAAAATTAGTCATGTAACCGGCAAATGAGAAATATCAAGTCTTAAAGTTATCGTTACAAATGTTAGATGAGGAAGACTTGTTGCTGATGGTTTGTTTCTCAAAACTTAAAAGCCTTTTATTTCTCTCATCTTTCTAATAAATTGAATTATTGTTATTTTTTATCTAATTCAGAAGTGTTTAATATGCGTCACGTTATTAATTATTTGTTGCGCTTGTTGACTTTAATGGTTTAGTTTTTTTATGTTTACGTTTTAAGCTTTCTAATAAATTAAATTATTCTTTTATTTTCATTTCATAGTTGAGCTATTTTTCATCTAAGAGTTTATATAAAGATTTTATTTGATTTTTGTATAAGAGTTTATAAAATCCAACAAATTTCCAACCTGTAACATTATATGATATCATATGGCTCATAATTTTTTTCCTTTCGTCGACTAATGTTATGTTTTTTTGTTACTTCCTATAGCTTTAGCTTCTTTCCATCATCTCGATATCTTAGATTTGAGTTACAACAATTTTACTGGAAGCATCCCATCAATAATAAATTCGCTGGCTTCTCTTAAAGTTGTCTCATTTGCTAGCAATGCGCTTAATGGTTCACTAATGAATG
The DNA here is from genome assembly GCA_009363875.1 of Mikania micrantha. Taxonomy (NCBI): domain Eukaryota; kingdom Viridiplantae; phylum Streptophyta; class Magnoliopsida; order Asterales; family Asteraceae; genus Mikania; species Mikania micrantha. The sequence goes on along the minus strand of CM018691.1, from coordinate 38,910,112 downwards.
ATGGTAAGTTATCTAAAACAAATTAAATTGTTGAATTAAAATATATAACTTTATTTTTCTCTTTTGGCAGTTTTTTGTAAGTTAAAAAACATTCGTGAGCTGGATCTTAGTTCCAACATGTTTGATGGAAAGCTACCTGAATGCTTCAATAGGCTATCATCTATTAAGTTGTTTGATATTTCTTCAAATCAACTTACAGGAGTACCTTTTCCATCTCTGATTACTAATCTCACATCTCTCGAGTACATTGATTTTAGAAATAACAAATTTGAAGGTTCATTCTCGTTGAGCTGGTTCTCTAATCTCACAAACCTTGAGTTTGTTGCTATCGGGAGTGATAATGAAAACTTTGAGGTGGAAACAGAAGAGCCTGTTGGCTGGACTTGCATGTTCCAGTTAAAAGTTCTTATACTATCAAGTTGCAATTTAAACAAGCATAAAGGAAGTGTTATTCCCAGCTTTCTGCTTCACCAGTACAAGTTAAGGGAACTTGACATGTCACACAACTCCTTGGAAGGACAGTTTCCAGATTGGTTGATTAAAAACAATGCAATGCTACAAGTTCTTATTCTAGGTGACAACTCATTTAGTGGTAAACTTTCTACATCATTTCATAGGAATCCTAATACAAAGTGGTTGGATGTTTCTAGAAATAACATGATCGGTCTTATTCCCAACGATATACAGGAGTCACTTCCTTATTTATATCATTTGAATTTGTCAAGGAATTCTATAAATGGTGTTATTCCATCTTCAGTCGGTGATTTGAGTGTGTTACAGGAACTTGATTTATCTCATAATTGGTTGTCTGGAGAAGTACCAATTGGATTGCTCACGAACCTCTCTCACTTGAAAATGTTAATATTATCAAATAACAGTTTGCATGGTGAGGTACTTTCACGAAACTTCAAGTTGAGTTCCTTATCAAGTCTTCACTTGGACAATAACCATTTCACTGGTAAAATGGAAAATATGGGTGCCTTTAATGATTTAAAAATTTTAGATGTCAGTAATAACTTTTTTACTGGTTTGATCCCTGACAAAGTAAACAACACTAGTATGTTGCCTACTTCACTCAGGTTTCTTGATCTCTCAAAAAATAATTTTTCAGGACCCATTCCTTTCTCCTTAAGTTTTCAAAATGCATGGCATATTCATCTGGGTTCCAACAAATTTACTGGATCAATACCTAACTCTTTTCGTAATTTGACTAAAGTTTTGACTTTAGACATCGGCAACAATTACTTGTCAGGCAGGATTCCAAATTTTATTGGTGAACTATCCAATTTAAGGATTCTTCTTTTGGAGAAAAATAACTTTAGTGGTTCTATTCCGAGTAAATTGTGCCACTTAACTAATGCGAATATGATTGATCTATCCAATAACTTACTCTCGGGTTCAATACCTCGATGTCTACAAAATATTGCTCGTCCAAGTTACCCAGCTTTCATGAAAAGTGTCCATTTCTCTGCAGGCTCTGTATTTTCGACACCTTATCTATATAGTAGTTCTCTCTATATACACAGAAATTTCCAACCATATGCTTTATTTAGAATAGAAGATGAAATTTTGTTTACAACAAAAACCCTCTCCATGGCCTACAAGGGTGATGTTCTTGATATAATGTCAGGATTGGATCTATCTTGTAACAAACTCACTGGTAATATTCCAGAAGAACTAGGTTTGTTGGCCCAAATTCATGCTTTGAACCTGTCTCACAATATGTTGATCGGGCCCATTCCTGTCAAATTCTCTAATCTTGCCAATATAGAGAGTTTGGACCTTTCTTTTAACAGTTTGACCGGAAAAGTTCCATCAGAACTAATTAAGTTGAACTCATTAGCGGTGTTCAATGTCTCTTTTAACAATCTATCAGGTAGACTCCCAGAAAGAAAAGCACAATTTATTACGTTTTCCAAAGAGAGTTATGAAGGGAATCCATTGCTTTGTGGACTACCGTTAGAAAATGAATGCATAATGGACCCAGCTGGACCTCAACCCTCAAATAAAGAAGATAGTGATGAGAAATGGCATGATATGGATATGGCATCATTCTATGGAAGTTGTAGTTCCACATGGTTCGTGATCATGTTAGGATTTGCAGTTGTTTTATATGTCAACCGTTACTGGCGTAGAAGGTGGTTTCATTTGGTTGAAGAAAGTATGTATACATGTTTTTACTTCATTTATGATTTATTAAGGAAGGTATGTATGCTCTTATTTATGTAACCTTTTTCATGTAAAATATGTTTATGTAGATATGTTTGTGTTTATAAGTATGATTAGTGGTTAAGTATATTTTTTATAAAAATTTAACACTATAAAAGATATTACTCAGTCATATACAGAAAATTTCACTAGTAGCATAACAATTTGTAGGGTTCAATGAGGTTGACATGTAGGCATACCTTACCTTTATTTCTAGAAAAAAAAACTACTTTCAAAGAAACTCCAACTTAAATACAAAAAGACAAAACATATTTGATATTTTACACTCAAAATTCTCATTTCACTAACCTATTGTGAACTTTTGGACACAAAAGTAACTTAGTTTGATATCATAATTTGAAAACATTGTATGTAATGATAGGTGATCATCATGTAGCCATCCTACATGACCTTCCATCACTAACTGGTCACGCCCTTCCATAATGGCATCATTACACACTAGGCGTGACCACCAAATGACCGAATGGGGTGACGTGACCACCTTCATGGTGTGAACCAGAGTTTTGTAAACTTTTTTTTTTAATTTTTTTTGTCAATTTCAACTAGCAAAAACAATCCACATCAGTGTTCATCTTTTCACTCACTCACTTGGTGATCAAGCCCTATACTACACGTGTTTTAATCACACCACTCTGCTTGCATGACGACTACGAGGCATGCGGTCAAGTCCCGGTCACACCCATCATTACACATAGCCTTAGCCTTCTTTTGATGTTTTTGAGTTATGTATGCTTTTCAAGACTGCATAAAAGTTCAGTTTGAAGCACGCCTTACTAAGCACGTAGGTATATTATGGGGACAACTTTGCCACATTTGGTGGAAATATGTTATATTTATATTTAACATATATAAGATGGGGGAACTTTCATATTTGAGTAAAAATGAAGCTATTCAAATGAGTTGATCTTGATCCAAGTAAAGGTGGAGAATAGAGAGATCGAGTGTGCATGGCATTAGGGAAACTGGGTAATTTGGTACGAGTTTAATTGAGTCTGTTAAGTTACTCTTATTCACTTTAATTTGAAGGAAAAAGTTTAGAGTTACATTAAATAATAGTTGGTAAATACAACTTAAAAAATGTTTTATTATAAAAAAATTACTTTATCTAAATAAAATGATAGAGGAGGTTTATAAACTTAAAATTACAGTTAGATGATTATCGATTTTTTTTCTTTTTAGTTTATTTTTTATTTTACCTCACTAGAGACGATAAATAACCTAAATTAACTAATTCATAAGTTAATTACTCGAAATAGTCACCTCTAAGTCAAGAGTTGCTGCTGCACATCTGTTTTTTTATTAATCTCAGTTTATAATATATGAAGTTTTTAAGTAGGAATGAAACAACCCTCATAAGCTTGGGTACTTGCAACTGCTTTTTTGTTTATTTGAAAAACAAACACACATCAATTATAATTGAAAAATTAATAATAATATACTATTCATAACAAGTTGGTTTTTAATACAAGGGTAATCTAAACTTTTGAGAATTTAGATGAAGTCAAAATAGTGTGACTTTCAAGTTGTTACACCAATTGACCCTTTGTTATAGTTTCTAGAAGCTTCATCTCTTGATTGATAAACTCTTGTATTGCAAACTTTTGTTATCATCAAGCATGTTATATTAAAACTTAAATGGTTAATCTTTGATTTATAACAGAAATATTTAAGAGACTATTAGAAATTAATTTCTAAATTGAGTTAATCAACCACCAAAAAAATGCAAGTGAAGAACGTACAAACTCAATGATAACCTTTGACTATGGTTGACTTTCATTTGACTATTGCAATACACATTTAACATACACTTTGAGAATTTTTTTCAAAATTAAATTTCCTTTCCAACACAACACGTGTAAATTACTTGTGAAATACTTGTAATTAGAAAAAGTAATATTATATAAAAAACAAACATATTTAGTAAAGTCTCACTACTTAGTAGGCTTTAAGAGATGTGAGACAAAATCAAATCTTACCCTTATTTTTAAGAGGATAAAGATGTGATTTTAAAGAAGAATTATATTAGATAACAATTTAAATTATTCAATTTAGAACTCTCTAATTTGTCTCCCTTAAAAGTCCTCTATTTGAGCTTGAATAATTTCAATAGAACACTTATCAATGGAAGGTAACCCTTTTATGCTTAATAATTTCTGTTTAAACTTTGGTAAAATGAAAATGTTTATTTTGTAATATTTTCATTTTGTGACTTTCAATTGTTCTTTTTATAAAATTGAATATTTTGTATTACAAGAGTTACACGGCTTTTGCCGCTAGTGTGCTTTTGTTGTGAAACAAAAGTCACAAATTTGACGTTCAAAAACAAAATAAAAAATAGAAAGTCACAAATTTGTTTACATATTTTTTATATGTATATATAAGACACGTAATAAAATTATTATCTTAGTAATTGTAAACCCCCCGACCGATGACGGAAACGTCGGGATGCCACGAGGGATGTGTGGATTGTTCATAAGCTCGTGGGCATCTAAATAAATCATCACATATCAATTAAAGCAACCAAAGTAATTACACAAAAATCATGTTCAATTACAACAATTTACACAAAAGCTTAGCTAAATTAACTAAACACTGATCTTCAGTAATCCAGTAAATTTTAGCTAAGTCCAAGATCCTAAGTCAACTCATTAAGGTTCGGTAGCCTAAGGTTTGCTGCCCATGGGTTCGGCAGCTTAGGGTTCGCTGCACTTGGTTCGTAGCCCCTCAGGGTTCGCAGCCCTCACGTCCGGCCACCTTAGGGTTCGGTCACCCATAGGTTAGGTCATCCAAGGGTTCGGCCACCTTAGCCCAGATCGATGGTGGTTCGGCAGACCTGCAGTTCACGAACCCAGCATCGTGTAGCTGTTCATCATCATCATCGTCGAACCCTAATCTGTTGCAGGTCTGTTTCATGGTTTCCAACATCTCACATAACGTTCTTTTCCAAGGTTTTAAGAAGATGAAAACGTTTAAGAATGAAGATGCTCATAACCGGTTTTTCTTTGCAAAACTCAAAAATTAAAACGCATCTCTTACCTTCAAAACTCGATCAAAAGCTGAAAATTCTTGTGGGTTCACGATCTACTCATTCACAAGAACCTTTAGAGTGAAGGATCAAGTGAAATGGTTGAGTTTTGAGTGAGATAAGTTAGAGAGAGAAATAATGGCCGGATTTCGAATGTAGAGAGAGAGAGAGATAATGCTTGGAAAATGAAGATGATGAGTAGGGTTTCCCCTTTTATACCCCGCGTCTTTCCCGGGTGCTCGGTTTCCTTTATTTCGCGTCACTACGTTTAATATGTTCGGTTTTTCACGTAACAGTATATTTTAAAATACGAAGCGTTTAATAACTTAATTTCGTTAAAACAAATGGTTTTTATTAATTGTTTTATAAAGTGGTCTTATTTTTTCCGTTTGATTATTTGTTTAAATAAAAACACGATCTTAATCAAATTCGTTTAAGGTTGTAATACCTAATAAACGTTTT